>NNCF01126653.1:1112931-1189259 GCA_002313205.1 Laupala kohalensis | reverse complement strand
AAGAGGAAAATGAAAGATACCCTAGCCCTAATAGCGTCGGGATCGAAAAGAACAAGAGGTGACCAAGGGAGGTCAGAAAAGAGAAAGGAAGGAGCATGGCACAAGTAAGTGGAAGTAATGCCAGACTCAGCTCGGGGCCCCGTGTTCGCCAAACACGTACTTACTAGATGTAGGTCCCCTGGGGGGTATTGTATAGGAATAAAAATAATTATTATAATGTATTGTAATGGTAATAATAATGACTATTATTATTATCATCATTATAATTGTTAGTATTAGTAGAATTACATGTATTTGTACTCTTATTTGTCGCAGTCGGTTAAGTTTGTACGAGTCTGAGTTGAATCCTGGTTGAGTCGTCGTAAGTTCTGTGTGGATAGTTTTTTGCCCACTCTTGATATATTTGGTGTCTTTAGTCATTTTTTTCTTGTGTTTCTTTCCCCCCCCCCATTATAAATAAATTTTTTGTCAAAAAACAGTACAAACTGCGTATGACCACGTGGAGGGGAAAAAAACTAATTTACTCTCCGGAAGCAAGCAAGGGACCATCCCATCAATTCCGATCAAGGGCCCTAAGGCAGAGGCGGATTCAAAAAATTCAGCAAAAATTCCTAGATAAGATAAAAAGTTAGCTGCGAGTTATAATACTAATAGAATGTCAATATGTTTGTAATTTTAAGCAAAAAATTACATGTAAGTTATTATCGAACTATAGATTATTCTGAGTATAGTGCTTAAAAATTGAAATAACACTAAATTCACGATTTATTGTTACAATAGACCCGCCCCTAGACAAAGCCTAGAGAACCTGTATGATAAATCCGCCTCTACCCGAAGGAAAACCGGAGAAAAACCCGGGCCAGGATGGGGATTTCCTTTCCTGCGTTCTTGAGAATTATGTATGGTGTAACAATAAATATCTATTTCTTTCCTTACGAATTTTAAGTAATTAATTTATGTTAAGTAGCGTATTTCCTCCACTTGATTGTAGCAGAATTGAAATGGCAATTTGCTAATGTTTTTTTTATCTTGAAGAACCGATTTTTATTACTACTTAAATAGAGTATAGAGTCTGTATCACACTGATCACACTAATTAAGTTTGGTTCGAGCCTCTGATTCTCTTTGTGCCTTCTCGAATATTTCTGAGAACGAATCCCGGCATGGAGGGAGTCACTTATTAGGTTGAATGAAATGCGTCCATTAGTACATTCTTGTAATAGAAACCAATATGACAAAAAATATAAATTATCAATTGAAACACGGAAGTAGAAGCTGGATTCTGTTCCTAACTATAATAACATAACAGACTATAATTACATTATATTTTACACACTAATTATCCGGACAGATACCGTACTTTCTGGTACTATCTTGAGAGAAAGAGACGAATTAATTCTAATCTTTACTTCTCTTTGGCCAATGAACTGCAGATATGTAAGTTCTTGTAGTTCCGGCGGATATCTTCATGACGCTCTCTGACGGTATAAATTTCTACTATCGTGTTCGTATATATACGCAAGTGAATAAAACATCATGTCTTTCCTGGGAAGTTGTCTGCGGTTGTCGGCCATTGTGTGGTGTGATAGTCGTGAAATACGCTGATATGGTATGTATAGCTTTATCATTGTTTATCCTTGCAATCCGAAGGGAAATGTCTATCTTTTCTGGCAAACCGAGTTGCGTGAAACGTTAGCCTTCGAAATTCTTTTTTATTTCATATAATTGATAATTTCTTGATGTTTTTCGCGATGATTCAGTCGTTGAAAGTTCAAATCGGATTTAATATTACCTTCACTTTGTTACGATTGCGAACTAATTGTGAGATGCTGCCTGTTAATGTTAGATTCATATTATTAGAGAATGTTTTCTCTGTTGCGGGGGATTTTCATGTGGCGCATGATCGGTGGAACACGTGGGTTGTTCATATGGATTCTAGCATTGCATATGGTGACGATGGCATTAATGATTTTTTTCTTAAATATGTATTGTTAGTTTCGAGGGCGTGTTTTTAGAATCTAGCTTTTCATGAACTGGAATTTATTTATAGTGCATTGAACGTAGTGTATCCGAACTTTGCCCTTCGTAATCTTTATTAAGGAAGTCACGATATAAAATGAATTGAACAGGATTTTTGTGCTTAAAATTCTATGTACCAGTTTTACAATTTATTCCCTAGAATTTTTTTTATTACGGCTTGCATAAATAGAGATCATTAGAGCCGAGTGTCTTTGTCCCTGGCTATTATTTAATGCAGGAGTCTGCCTTGGAAGTATAGGATTTTTTTTTTGTCTGTAGAATGGTTATGGGATAACCCTTTTCTTTATATTTGAGGTGATACTATTATTGATTTGACGGTATAGTTCGGGCGAAATTTTGACGTATGTTCATCTGACTAGTAACATACAATTTCTTATATTGGGTGGCTAAACTCTTAATCCTCTTCGAACTGAACTTTTGGTCTTGTCTGGGAATGTTAAATTTGTTGAGAGTTAACGAGTGGAGGGTTAATCAGGGTTACTACAGTCGGGCCAAAGAAGGGTGTGGTTACATACAGTAATGTTTGTCTTCAGAGATGAATTGAAGAGGGTTACTAGTTCTTGGGAAATAGGTGTAGTTCGCAGATTTAGTTTTGAGTGTAACTGGTCTGAAATAGTAATACTTAAATTTTCGAGATGCCCAATAAATTTTTTAAATAGAAGACTTCATGAGTGCAATTAGGGGAATTACCTTGGCAATTAGTTCAGTGGTTGACTTAGAATGACATTCCATAATTAGTCTTTTTGCTGCTTAAAATTCAGGCAAAAATTAATTTAATTAATTCATGTTATTTTATAGGTTATTTAATTTAATAAGGGAGCCAGGTAGGTGGTACTTTAAACTGTTATAATTTTTAATTATGGCATGTTCTCTAAGATTTAATTGCTGTTCAACTCTATAATGTATGATGATACCTACTTCAGTGGACAAAATTCCCTGACATTTGTGATGGTTTTAGCGATGAGCGGACTGACTTATTCACTAGGTATTGTTAATATGAATGTAAAATTAAGAAAATTAATCTATAAAAATTTCAGTCCCACAGGAAATTCAGTGCCCCAAGGCATGGCTCAATGGGATTCTACCCCAAGAAACGCTCAAAGAGGTCCCGAGGCAAGATAAAGGCATTCCCTCCAGACAATCCAAAGGCACCTGTTCATTTGACTGCATTCATTGCCTATAAAGCTGGTATGAGTCATGTGGTTAGGGAGGCCGATCGTCCAGGATCAAGTGAGTAATGTATTTTATTTTTTTAAATATCCAGTGATTTTACTTAAACCTTCACTGCACAATTTCTTGTAATAAATTTAACAAATCAACTATACTCTGTAAGACATGGAAAAATATTTTAAAAATGTAACTTTAAAAATATGGGAGTATTCATAATTTAGCATTGAAAATCAATTAAACTGTAAA
Organism: Laupala kohalensis; assembly: GCA_002313205.1. Classification (NCBI taxonomy): domain Eukaryota; kingdom Metazoa; phylum Arthropoda; class Insecta; order Orthoptera; family Trigonidiidae; genus Laupala; species Laupala kohalensis. The sequence goes on along the minus strand of NNCF01126653.1, from coordinate 1,185,804 downwards.
ATAACCTAAATATTAGAATTTTGGAAGTTTGGGAATTTTTGAAAATCAAACAATGATTGTTTTATGAAACCTTATTTCACAAAGATTCATTCACATAACCTAAAATAGATGTAATTTTATGCAGCTTGTCTTGTCCAATTTGGTTCAGCGAGATGGTTATAATTTTAAAATGGAGATCTTTCCTAATTTCAAAAGGTTATACCACTATCTCAATTATTGTTATCCTTAATGTCATTAAGTAATTTCTGGTTCATTCACTGTGGCATTGAATGCCGACATAAGTATTGTACTCTTAACAGGACTCATAAGTGATGTAAAAATGTCTTCACAAAATTCAGGGGCTAATGCACTGTGAATTAAATAGTACTAAGTTGCATATTTGTGCAAGGTTTAGCAGTAAACTACCTCTTCCTTGTTATGAATACTATGAGGAATAATTCCCTTTGTGTGAATATGGTCAGTTATAGATTTATCAGGCATAAACAGTTTGGGACATGTAGGAACCACTGCACTGAAAGATTAATTTTAGCTTTCTCATTGTGGAATGTACATGTACAAAGAAATTATTCTTACAAATTAATCTGGTATGTGTGCTAATTTGATATCTATGATCAGAGGTGAACAAGAAGGAAATAGTGGAAGCAGTTACTATCATGGAAGCTCCACCCATGATGATTGTGGGTGTTGTTGGATATATAGAAACTCCTCATGGGATGAGATCTTTAAGAACAATATGGGCAGAGCATCTTTCAGAAGACTGCAGGAGGAGGTTCTATAAAAATTGGTAAGAATTTGACACATGGTCATTTTCATTTATATTTCAATGTAAGCAATCAGTAAATTATTGGACAAAAGCTCTCCGCTCGAAAGATGAGGGCCTCTTGGGATGAACTTTAATGTTTTGACCAAGGCTCAAGTTTGCCCTCCTCTCTTTGATGAGGGCAACTTGGAAATTCTCCTTTTCCAGTATTCTACATTCACAGGTATAAGTCAAAGAAGAAGGCTTTTACCAAAGCTGCTAAGAAGTGGCAAGATGAATTGGGTCAGAAGTCCATTGAACGTGCTTTTCAAACATTGATAAGATACTGCAAAGTTATCAGAGTTATTGCTCATACACAAGTAAGTGTGAAGTTAAATTTCCTCTGGTTTATAATGCTTGAAAGTCTTTCAGTGATGGTGATAGGTGTGGTGCATGCCATTGAAGAGTTCTAGTTGATTTTTTTGGACCAACTTAACATTCTGGTCCTATCCTAACTTTTTTCTTTGTACATCCTTCTGCTAGTGATGCCACCTTCACCATCACCTCCATCTTCATACTTCAACAGATTTTCTTAAAACTGAATCTCCAGGACTAACCTAACATCAGACTGTGACCAAACAATTGTTTATAATTATCATACCCTAACATACTAATATAAATGGTGGCGGAGAGAAGAAAATAGTGTGGAACAATATTTCTTTATAAGTACTGTAAATATGAAGAGCGAAGAATATGACTTATATTTTCGGAACCGCATTAATATTAGTATTATGACATTAATTATTTTTTCGAACCCTTGTGGGACCAACTCCTTAAGTTTGGCGATTTTTTTTTTTTTCTAGCAGGTTGTTTGTCTGCTACATATGTGGATTGGATCTTTCCTTTATAGTTGGGACACTTAGTGTACATTATTACTTCTGTGTTAAGGGATTGAAGATAAGTCTTCTGTTGATGCTGTCTTCCTTTCAAAAAAATTATGGCTCTTAACAAATTATAAGTTTTATTTGCTCCTCATTTTGACAGTAACAGACTGAAATGTTCTAGTTTTCACCATACTGATTGTAATGATTCACTTGGATTTTATAGCCTTGACTGGTATGTGATGAGCCTGGTCAAAATTCAGTTAAGGGCTCTAATGACCTCGCTGTTGACGAGCCCTAAAGCCCCACAAAAAAAAAATCAGTTATTTTGTATAGTGTGAGACTTGTGCTACAGAAGGCTGTTCTTGTCTTATTCCAAATTATAATGCTGAGTTATGGGGAAACCTGACAGTTAAGTGCCAACTCTTCTAAATGGCATTGCTGATGGCTTCTAGGAGAAACTAATATTCACCCAATTTGATCCACATACATATAATCTTAACCATAAGAATTGCCAGAATCTTTCCATCCACTAGGCAGACTTGTCCTTACCTATATCTACCATTATTGAAATATGAAATTGGAACATTATTTTCAATTGTTTTTGTTTTTAAATAATGTGTAGCTTCATATGACTGATAATGCAGCATTTGTGAATAAGAGAATTGATTTTATCATCAGGTTTTATTTTTGAATGAAACTTGTTAATAATTTTGTTATTGGTATGCACTAAGTTGTAGTTTTAGTGCTTAAAATATCTTATTTCTAACTGCCATGGTTGCAGACTGACTAATGCACTGGTAACGAAGAAATGCAATGCTCACAAGTCGCTTGTAAATTAAGAACAATGAAGCATATAAATTACTTGAGTCATTGTGTACAAAATGAGGCTCAATCAATTGATAATCATAATTAATTCAAATGGTGTCATTTAAGAGTTGAAACACAGAATGTACCAATGAAATAGGTGTGCGAAGTGTTAGTCCAATTCAGATATTACTCTTGTCTCCTAGCATGGGAATAATACTGTAACAGTTATATTTTTGATGATGGGTAATTACTTAGTGATTAGGTAGAAAGTTCCTCAACATTTGATGTTGAATTAACATTGGGGAATGCATATTCTGCTTGGGTAGTGTATAGGTGTAGAAGCACGATTCTATCTAAACTTTCCCTAAAACTGATTTGTTGGAACTTGTGTACCTAGCATTGCTGGTTGTAGGAATCCTTCAACTATCCAAACATGTTCATGTACTGCTGCTGCAAGTCAAATTGAAATTTCTATGTGAAAAGTGTTTAGTTCTTGAGATTTTTAACTACAGACTTTCCCAAGTAAATTATACGTAACAGGAAATGACCCTATAATAACGGATTGTAAATTAAATATTTTGTTTCAAATAGTCAGTGGTCAGGCTGACCCCTTCAGACCATTCTAGGGCGTTTTGATTTGTCACTTGGTGTTTAAAGAAAGTAAACTTAACCATACATTGAATATCATGTTTTATCTAGTGAATAAGTGGATGTTAATTTTTATTTGCTCTGCACAAAATAAAAATTGTCTTTATTTAAATTGTAAGAAAATAGATGCAGATTATATTACTTTTTAATCATATTGTTTCTATGCCACATTTTCAGAACATATTTCAATGTGGTGGTATAGTGTTAGTGAAATCATTTTGCAAACGTGTGCATCTTAGTTGGGTTTATTAACTGACAGCAAGTCAGTTTTTTTTTTTTAATGCCCTAGAAAGTGTTTGCGGGGAGATGATTCTTTTATCTGCTGCCTCTTGATGTAGACACCTAGTCAGTTGTGATCTACTTTTACGTTTAACTTGTAGAATGTTCATCAATAATTGTGCAATTTACTTGTGTGAATGCTATGATATTTTTTTAACATTGAGAATGTGCTATAAGAGTTCTTTGCCTTCCGTACATTTTTTGGTACTTCGTATGTTTTCCTCTATTACTATTATTCTTTTATTATAAATCTTTATTGGAAGTATATCATGTAATACTTGAATGTAATCATGCCTTTGGTTTTAGATGAAATTGTTACCTCACCGTCAGAAGAAAGCACACATTGTTGAAATACAACTTAATGGAGGAACTGTGGCTGACAAAGTGAAGTGGGCTAGGGAGCATTTGGAGAAAGCTGTCCCAGTTTCTCAAGTATTTGCACCTGATGAAATGATAGATTGTATTGGTGTAACCAAGGGTCATGGTTACAAAGGTGAGACTACTTTTTATTCTTCTATTTGGATAATTTTCCTTCATGATGAGATTTTGTTAAAATGCGCATGCTGAATGGTACAACTGAAGAGAACTGCTGCCTTCCTTCTGACTATATTATATTATTATTTTGGATTCTTGTTAGCAGTATGCCCTATCAAGTAAATATTTTTAATTTTAGGGGTCACCTCGCGTTGGCATACTAAGAAACTTCCCCGGAAGACTCATAAAGGTCTACGTAAAGTTGCTTGCATTGGTGCTTGGCATCCTAGTAGGGTGTCCTTCACTGTTGCAAGAGCTGGTCAGAAGGGTTTTCACCACAGAACTGAAATAAACAAGAAGATTTATCGTATTGGTCAAGGCATTCATGCAAAGGATGGAAAGGTAAGTTACTGTATTCACCTTTTGACCTCTTAGTTTGTCAACATGATGATTCCTTTCATATGGTTAGACAATTCTGATCTCTTTGAAGATACTTCTAGGGCGGTCTGATTACTTTCTCGCAGTCTAGTTGTTGTTAGATAACCTTGACCAGTTAATGAAATATTTCTTTTTTTCTTTAAGCTTGTTAAGAACAATGCGTCAACAGAGTATGACTTGACTGAGAAGACGATCACCCCTATGGGTGGTTTCCCCCACTATGGTGAAGTTAATAATGACTTCATAATGATCAAAGGTTGCTGCATGGGACCTAAGAAGAGAGTGATTACGTTGCGCAAGGTGCGGATGGAATCTAAAATATTGTTCAATTTGCTACTGTAATATTAATTTAAGTGATTTGCTATGGTAATTTTTTTCCTTCTAGTCCTTACTTGTTCACACTAAGAGGAAGGCTTTGGAGAAGATAAACTTGAAGTTCATTGACACTTCTTCTAAATTCGGTCATGGAAGATTCCAAACTGCAGCTGATAAAGCTGCCTTCATGGGTCCTCTCAAGAAAGACCGTCTTAAGGAAGAAGCTGCTGCAAATGCTTAATGCAAAAAGTTAGTATTTCCCTAATATGTTACAAATTACTTATATTTTCCATGATGATCATTCATAGAGCCTTTTTTTAACTTACAATATGGTGAAGAACAATGATAGGACTGAAATAAATCTGTTTCAATAAATATCTCTTTGGTTTTTTTATATTTTTATTAAAAGTTAACTATTTCCTTTTCAGGGGTGGATTCTGCACTCTATGTGGATACGATAATAAAGTTGTTGGTAAACCTTATGATCTTATTTATTTTACCTACTTTTTTTTCCCTCCAATTCCTTTAGAACTATATTAAGTAACTAATTTACATAATAATGAGGTGGGTATTTCATAATCCTGAGGTGGAGAAATTCAATTTTTTAAATTTCTATAGTAGGAATAATTAATGACAATTTTTAAACTTCTAGGAATAGGTGTAATGACACATCAACTTGTTATGAAGCAGCATTTGGTTGAAGTCAGTTTTGCTTTTCCTTGACACTTCATAATTTGTTCAATACTTCAACATTTAGTGAATTCTTTGTAGGTGGATGAATTATGCAAGTGAAGATGGTATATGAATGATTCTTCTTGGAATTGTTTTTTCATTCACAAAGGAACAAATTAAATGACAAAAGGAAGGAATTAAATACAGAAGTTCATGAAATGGTGTGACTAGTGTTGGTGAATAGAGGGTTTGGGTGATTTTTGTATATTGTGATATCTTCTGTGATGGTTGGGATCTTACCCATCATGCAAGGTCTTATTAGAAATGGGCATTTGTAATGAATTTTTGATAGGATGGGCTCTAATAACCTTGCTGTTGAGCCCTTAATGCTCCACAAATTTTTTTTGATAGGGATCATTTCAGTATTTTGATGTTGGCGAGGCTTGTTTCACCACGAAGGTGAAGACCATATGTCCAAACTGACTTCAGTATTGCTTTATATATATTCACAATTTGTTTTGAAGGAAGAGGTGATTGTTAGCTGACAAGCCAATACACCGTGTGTTTTAAATTTAGTTGTTAGATTGAAAGTTGACATGGAAGATGAATATACTGGGGTTTTTTCATGTGGAGCTTTAGGGCTCTTCAACAGCAAGGTCATTAGAGCCCATGCAGGTGGGGAAAAAGGCAGTTAAGCACAATAGAGAAGAGCCGTAGTAACTCTTCCCCGTGTGTGGGACTCGCCGAATATCTCGGCCATACCCACAAAAAACCCTCCTGAATTCAACAAATATCTAAATACAAAGATGAGAGAAAAGGAAACAGTTGCGCAATACATTATATCAAAAAATGAAAGAAAATACTAAAAACTTACCTGCGTACGAAATTGTGCCGGCTTTTGACACTGAAATTATGTGCGACTCGAGGAGTTTGCGCTATGACGGATTGACCTAATGTAATAAAACAGCCATAAATTATTTACTAACATTTAATTATTGAAATAGCTTTATCAGAATTGGTTTTAAGAGATAGAGAGAAAGAAAGGTAACATCACATTTTACGCAAGATACTGGTGTGTACACGAAATATATGCATCACATATTTTGCATTGTACCACAAAATTCTACTCATGGTAATGTTTTTAATTGCTATCATAGATTTGTTGCAAGTACAGAATTTTAAACGAATACTGTTTGTTAACCCATTAACTGCCGTGATCCCCAAATGGAGATCGCGTTTTTGTCATCGTCGTTGCTGTCAACACTTTTGCGGTCATTCAGTCTGTCCATATCTCCACTCCCTAGTTATAGTCTGTGCTAGTAACCTGATTATTATGTTCATGTTGCTGACATATAAGGTTATGTCTTACTTTGTCGTCTGATGTGCGTGTTTTGTAGTCTCGGTTTGGTAGTGAATTTTCACATCAGTTTGTGCGACCATGTGATTGTAGTTTCCAGTGTTTGGCAAGCGCGGATACAGGGGGTGGGTTAAGGGGGTCATGAAATGAGTTCGTGGAATAACGTTTATGATGTTCAAAGACATTCACACATTTGAACGATTTTTAATCAGTAATTAGTACTGAAGTATATTTGTAGAAACGATTTAATGCCATATACAGTTTGGCAAAGTTATGGTTGTGAGAGTGGGTGTCGATGTGAATGGCACATTCTCTCAAATGTATACCATTCTTGCGAACATGAAATTAAAAAACTGATTTCCATTCGGTTAAGGAATTATTAAGGTCTTTTAACTTATTAAATTAAATTTCGACATCGTAGGGTAATGGGAAGAAAAGTGAAATTATGTTCTTAAAAAAACAAACTAAAATGTTTATTAACATGAGATCGCAGATGAGTGTGTATCTCTTTGTTTAAAACCATTAAAGGTTTTCCTTTTTTCACGCAGAAACTTCATCATGTACGCGAAAATATAATTATTTAGATATTTACATGCTTGTGCAAAGTAACACAATTCCAACATAAAATTACATAAACGTTTTGATAAGGGTTTGTTTGTAAAATGCTTCAAAAAGTGAGGGTGAGTATTGTCTTCGCCAAAGATAGAAAAAGTGTTTTTCATATTCCAATTCCGGTAGTATTCTCAGAAATCCCGTGCTCTAGTATACGTTACGGTAAATTATCTGACGTCGTATACATTGACACCGATCTCATTTTACTAGTATAAAAAAGATGGATGAAACAAAATTTGAATCACACTCCTGCAACATCTCGTTATTGAAATAGCAGCTCACTAAATATTTTAAATATTTATTATAACGAGGGGCGAATACGGCAGGATGCTCATAATCTTTAGTGGACTTGTATCTCAGTCAGTAATGGGATATTATATAATTGGCTCAAGCCGATCTCCTTCCCGCTGCCAAGGGATTCAGGTACTCAAGATCACATTCCTCATTTGGGTAGGATGGACCACATCCCCGGGTTTATCCTGCCGATCTTTTACTTATCGTTGCGCATGATGTAACTTTAATGTCGAGAAAGGAGAAAGTGAAGAGGGCAATTTTTTCAAACGTGTGTTCTGAGTTTGTGTTGAGAATCTTGGAATAATACTTCCATTTCCAGAAATGGAAAAGTAAATAATTTAAGAGGATTTAGAGAAATTCCACCCTTTCGGAGAAAGACACATTATAAACATACATATCTACTAGACAAATTGAATTGAGCTCTTCATTACTTCGACGACGGTCAATACCTCTTAATTTATCAGCGAAAGATCGTGGGGTTAATGTTTATAATCAATAACGATTTTTTGCGTCGATATAGTCAATAAGTGATGAAATCGCTTTAATGTTCGTCTTTTCCATTTAAAATCTATGACTAATCAGACCATGTGACCACAACTAGAAATTTATGAACTCTTTCAGGGGAAATATTATAAAAATTCTATTTTTTCAACATAAATAATAATTACTCATGAAAAATAAGCTTTGAAACTGCAGGATACAATAAAACACTTACTAGAGTGGTCTGTTCAAAATCATCTTAATCTGAAAGTCTTCAGCAGGCTAATAGAAATTCACTACTTTAATACATAATTAAATGACAAAAGAATAATAAATTGTATGAAATAAAGGTCACATCACAGTAATATTTTGATAATGTCTCCATATTCATTTGCAAATTTATAGAATTTAGAGTAGTTTCTATATATTTGACATGCATTTTTTTTCCAAATTTTCTTCTTTATGCATAATCTCAATATCCTCCCATTTCATTTTCTGATCTTCATTAATACAATGATCAAGTATTGCACTACTTTTATCATTCTTGTTACCACTCTTTCTCAGATCATTACTTGTAATCTTAACACACATTTTTTAAATTTAATTTTTAACTTTTATCTTTCTCTTTTGTAATAACACATCCCAATATTTTCTTGTGTTTTTCCCTATTTCTTATTTTTCTTCCCCAAATAATTTACAAAGCTTTCTTGCCTGAAACATGTTGATTGTTGGAAAATAATGCATTAACTTCTTTATTCTAATATTTTTTTCTGATTCTCCAGTATTTTTTAAAAATTATATGTCCTCAAATTTATGGTTTTATTAATTAACCCAAAAGGATAATTGTTGGTCAGAAGTATTTCTTTAACAATTCTAATATTTATCTCTGTACTTAATAACTTTATAATAACACTGACAATTTAGTAACTTGATCCCAAATATGTTTCATCTTTAACCAGTTAAATGAAAACCTATTATTTTCCCTAGTTAGTGTTAATTCTTTCTTAATGAAAGGCTTTGGAAGATTATTTTATTTTTTAATTTATTTATTTATTTTGTGGGACTTTAGGGCTCATCAACAGCAAGATCATTAGAGCCCTTGAAGATTAATTGACCTCATTCTATCATAATGAGTGAGTTCATACATGTGTTTCAAAATATATAAATTTATTCTCAAAAAACAGTACAAACTGCGTATGACCACGTGGAGGACAATAAACTAATTTACTCTCCGGAAGCAAGCAAGGGACCATCCCATCAATTCCGATCTAGGGCCCTAAGACAGAGGCGGATTCAAAAATTTCAGCAAAAGTTCCTAGATAAGATAAAAAGTTAGCTGCGAGTTATAATACTAATAGAATGTCAATATGTTTGTAATTTTAAGCAAAAAATTACATGTACAAGTTATTATCGAACTATAGATTATTCTGAGTATAGTGTTTAAAAATCATAAGAATTGAAATAACACTAAATTCACGATTTATTGTTACAATAAACACGCCCCTAGACAAAGCCTAGAGAACCTGTATGATAAATCCGCCTCTACCAGAAGGAAAAACGGAGAAAAACCCGGGCCAGGATGGGGCTACAGAATTTATGTACACAACCGTGCCAAAGTTGAGTACACATAAAACTAAATTAATATGAGCCATAAGACAACACAATCATGCAAGAAAATAGTTTTTGAAATTGTTATAAGTTGTTTAAAAAGTACTACAGCAATGGCGTGATAAAGTACAAGACGAATTTAACTTTTGTTAAAATCAATAAATTCTTTTACAGTGTAGAAGCACTGGTGCAGGAGGTAGTTTTTAACCGCGGATTTGAAGATATTCAATTTCATAATATCTTTTATATTCTTGGGCAGGGAATTATATAGAACGATTCCCGAATGATAAGGTCCTTTTTGGCAAAGAGTGGTTGACACTCTAGGCCGATGAATATTACTACTATTGCGTGTATAGTGTTCGTGAACGAGACTGTTTCGTATAAAGAAAGGGTGGCACTTCAGTAATTCGGTGATATAATTATGTGAATGTATCCTTGAAATGTATATTTCCTCAAAACTAAGTAAATTGGTTTTTTGCTCTCATTAAAACAATCAATCTTGATAAGTATTTTTTAAAAAATATTATAACAGTAAAGGTTTTAAGCAAAATAGTAAAAAAATCTGAAAAAAATGGAAAACAGTAAAAACGTGAAGAGAACACAACAGAGGAAATATGAACTTAAAAATGCATTAAATTTGCGAGGAAGCTACTGTATTTTTTTAAATACTTACCTATATACTATAAAAGATTTTCATTTTCACAATATGTCTTAACTTGTTCAATTCTGTTTACCTAACCCTACTAGGTTCGGTTGAACCTAGGTATGAAAAAACTCGCATAATATACGAAAACATTCACACGAATCTAGGAAGAGCTTGTACTGCAAACTTGAATACTGTTTAATTTCCCGCTTTCATGGTGCCATGTTGGAAGGAACACATCTCACCTTCCTCAACCAAGGCTGCCACTCACTTCGAAAAGCGTGATAATACACTCATATGTTCAAACTTTTCAATTGATTTTTGGAAAATTTTGAGACGTTTTACTGAAAAGAATTGTATTTTCGGAGGGTGCTATTTACGATGCAGATATAAATGTCTTCCTTTCTACGAAAATCAACAAATGTCGGGCAGGAGTCGATTCATCAGCATGCGTGTTTAGTTATTTATTAACTTAGTAATAAACATAAGTAAAAAGGGTGCAATTTAGTGTTTAGAATGCTGAGTATTTTGAAGTTTGTTGCATTTCAAAATTATTTTCCAGTGAAGAGATATCGACATGTATATTCTACCTTACACCAACCGGCAAAAACCCAAATTTTTTAATCAGAATTTTAAAAAAAGCTGGAGGGGTGCAATTAAATTTTTTTACATTTTCGGAGGGTGTCATTTAAGAAGAAGGGAAAAACACCTTCATTTGTCCAAAAATGAAAGACTGTCGGGCTGGTGAAAAAGTGGTCACCACGACTGGGTCTGAGTTAGGGAAATGTCTCGAGAAAGGTAATACCCTCACTCTTACTCTCGGTGGTTTCCGAGGCATAGTGAAGAGACGGGGGACGGGAGAGCAGAAGGCAACACTGCTTGACGAGTGGAGATAGCTTAGTTTCTTGGATGCGGGATGTATGACGTGGTGGGGAGGAGATAGAGAAGGGATGCGACGAGAGTGATCCTACTCGGGGTGTACATTAACTACGTTGTCTCTGGCCACACAAAATCGGCACAAGACATCCTGTCCTGTAAGACTTCTATGTGTATAGAAATTCAATTTTTACGGACTTTCCTGGTTTGTGAATCATAATTATTTGAGACGTTTTCCAAGGCCATATGTGTCTATGACCTTGGGAGGGAAAATAACCTTTTCATATATAGGTATTGAATATTGAGGTGATCAGATTACTTTATTACTATCTGAGCGATAGATTTACTTTTGTGGTGAAAAGTTTGATTGGGGGGTGATAACTGAAATGGAGCATCTAGGAAATGTGTTCATGATGAGTCTCATTAGGAGCTGAAGAGGTTTTGAAGACCTTTCTCAGGTATTCTGTATAGGTTTCAGCTTTTTGTTTGTCAGTTTTAGCCCATCATCCGTCTGGTTTGCGTATTGGTGGGATGGGCTGGTCTGGTTTCCTGACATGCTTGTACGTTTTCTATAGAAACTGGTCGTCTTTTTTTTTTTGATTCGTTAGGGGTAAGATCGTTTATATCATGTTTAATTTGAGTGCTTTGAAGGGATTTTGGTAGTTGTTGAGTTGCTCTGTTTAATTTTCTTTTACTTGTGCTTCGGCTTTTTTGCCATTCTGATTTTAATCTACGTTTCTCGTGAATTTCTTGTTTGAAGGAAACTGGAGTGGACAACCGTGCAGTCAATTGTATGCTTCTTGTAAAATATTCAACTGCATTATCGACATTATGATGAGGTTTCAAAGGAACACGAGCTGTGATGTTTTTGTGAAGCCCGTGTTCAAATGATTTCCAGTTTGTTTTTGGCGCTGAAAGTGAAAGAGAACGGTCTTTCGTTATAACTGTTGAGCTTATTTGGGAGTTTTTGCGTAGCGTACCTGTGAGCCACAGATAATATTAGGTACGGATGGATCACTCGTAGCAGCGCTCCACTAGCAAAGCGCCGAACTAATTAGCTCCCACCTCCCGTTCAATTGGTTGCTGGCTTAGTGAGCGTTGACATAAGCGGCAAGCACATGGTCTTCATGTGGCGAGTGCGACTAATTGAAGCTACTCGAGCTATGCTTGGTGTTGATTTGTGGGTGTTTTAGTTATACTCACGCATTTAGAATTGCTGGTTCTGAGTTTCCACTGCAGGTTAATTGTTTGTAGGCTGCTGCAGAATATGGCAGCGGGTACTCAATTAAAATTATGCGATGTATATCGAGGAAAAGGGAGGGGTGGGTGTTGGGCGCAATTTTGACGATAGTTCTCGGGCCTCCCCGTGGCGCGCTGGGGTGCATCTATTGGGCTTATGGGAGTGAACTATCTGTACTTTCTATAATCTGTGCTGAGAGCTATCGTATACGCTATCTACATGCAAGTTATTCAGAGGTGCCCCCCCCTAAACGCTGTNAAAAAGTTATCCCCCCCTTCGCTTTGACACACTTTCAAATCATATTTCAAAAATTTAGAAATATTTTACAACTTTATCCCTCTTATTTACCCTAACTCCATATTTACCCTAACCTGTTAACGAAACCAAAGCACATACTTACTCTTACACTTTTAAAACTCTCATCATATAGTACGCAAACTAACTTTACAAAGAATAAAACAACCGTTTTCATGCATTCTATATTCATGTTGGCAACAGCATTTTAATATTCTGCGTATAAAATGTGTGCTTGCTTGATTGCTTGGAAGAGGCTATTGTTTGGTACCATTTTTCTTCCAATTTTGCGCAGAATCCAAAACATTTGTATTTTACTTGTACGATAAAAAATAGTTTGCACTAAGAAATATCCAGAAGGCGAATCATTCCGACCGCGAAGGGTAAGGATGTTGATGTGAGCGATAGGTTATGTGTCAGAGAGCAACTCTGNTAATTCAGTCTATTATTTTTACAACAACACGTTTCTTACATTTAAATAAGGGTATACCGTACTAAGAGAAGGGGGGCGACAGGAGTGAGTCCTCTTCCACTAAGGGGCGATACCTCATAAAAGGTTGGGAACCACTGGTCTAGACCATGTATAAGAGAATGTAAAAAGATTGTTCATTACCGATATCCATTTTACTGATAAAGGATAAATTTAAATGAGATTACAATACATAATTAGGTTTTAATTTATGTTTCAGCAGCTAAAAAGGAGAAAAGTAGTCGAATAAAGTTTGAATTTTTTTAATTTCATAGAACCATACCATGTATGCGCTAAACTGAGTTACGTTTCATCGTATTATTGCACTGGATAAGCACCGCAGATACATGTCCCCAACTTTACTTGTAAGATGTATAAAGCAACTGGATGAGTCAAGTAGCAAATTTGTCACTCGATTTTAAGAAACGTAGGCAATGAAAATCCTCAAGAAAAATGTTGCATAATTTGTAACGAGTATAGGTGTGCGTGACTGCAAATATTCGTGAACGAAATGTACATTATAGAGTCCAATATCAACGTAAAGTTCCAGAAAGAAGTTACTCTTTCACCTCTCTTACCTTAAACCGCATGCAGTAACGCTTGACCAGCGCATGACGCTTTATGAGACTACGACTCAGAAGATCCACTACCACTGCACATCACTTAAGTATTTAAAATTTATAATATATTTTTGGCAGAGTTCTATCCACTTGTCATATTTAGGAGTTTATGACAAGCAAGTACAAGAAAGGTAAAAACTATTGTCAACACAGTAAATATTGATTTATTCCTCACAAATCGGGTAATGCACTACAACCAAAAGACGCAGGCTCCCGAATGGCAAAACATGAAAAAAAAAGAAAAAGATATACAAAATTCAGCTCCGACCTTGATCACGCACAGTAAACCAACACACGGAAGACAAAGCAGTGAATCTTCAGTGCAACGCTGTTTTCTAGATTGGCCGTCTGTTGAGTGGTCTCAGTGGCGGCGATTGGGAATCGAGGGGGGAGGGGGGCAAAACAAATATAATACCGACAAATATCGGTGAGCCGGAACTACAGGTGGTACTTGATATCACATGCCATGATAGATATTAAAGAAAGATACGAGATATTTCGCTCCTTTATAGATGGATATATGAGATGAAAGAAGTACTGAAAATGTAGTGGAGTACCTACGCGGTACTATTGAGTAGACTCAAAAACATTAGGTGGCAGAAAGAGAACATAGGATTTACGAGACGATATTCATGTAATGTCTCTTATGATGTAAACATGATAACATAAACCAGCAAATGAAAAATAAAGACAAAATGTTCAAATTTAGATTTAATACGGTAAGATTTTTATACTTCACGGGAATTTGCATTGAGGTACTAGTTACCTGTTTATCAACTTATCTGCTTTAATAATAGTGTTCATATTTTGAGTAGTACTATAAACATACTTTCAAAGGAATTGCTTGTTTAAAATAAAAACCAAAAGTGATAATTAGCCGAAGTCAAATACGTGAGATAACTTTCGGTCAGGTGAAAATGGTGACGAGCCTGGAATCGAACCTGGGACTCCTGCTTTTTTCGCAGGGGTGTTAACCACTACACCACTCGTTCGACTTCCACAACTGTACACCATTTCCACCCAGAACTACACCCCGGAAGACCTTAGACACATCCCCACCCAGGAGATAAGTGAACCAGACGGCACACAATGCTGTGTGCACTTTATTACCGGTTTCACACGTACCTACGTGTTAAGGTTCGTTATGTACATATTTATTCCTTCCGTATACCCCTCACGTGGAGAGTGGGTGTGAAACCTGTAGACTTCAGGTGCTTCGATGAAACGGTGCTTCAGACCAAAATATCTTGAATTCACATTCATTTCTGTCATCAGCTAAAGATCTTATTGTTCTATTGGCAATATCAACTACTTCATGAACTGATACATCATGATTTTGTATGTATTTTGAAAGAATATTCGTATTTTCAAACACACGTTTCATGACATTTAATGCGAAAATGAACTCAATCTTACTGATACATGTTATCAAACCGTGAGCTTCATCACCAATTTTTGGGTCCGTAACTCTTCCAAAGTAAGTACTATTTCAATAGGGCGCTTTATTTACAAATATTATTTATGTACAAATGTGTGGCGAGGCTTTTTGTTGCCTGTACGCCTGTAAAATTCCCCTTAAGTAGAGCCGTGGGCTGTGCATACAATGCCCGTGCATACAATGTACTTACTCCGGTGGTACATATACTAAAATTGGAACGATACAGCGAAGATTAGCATGGCCCCTGCGCAAGTAAGTACTATGTCTACTAGGTGCTGTTGAATAGCACACAAGCTATCGTACCTGCTGCTAAATCTTGTGTGGTTCAGAGCCTTGAGAGACAAATCGTTACCTTCCGCACTTGCTGCACTAGGTAAATTCTTCACGTTTGTAAACACTGCATGTCGTTTGGGAGAAGATTCAATGAAACAGTATAATTGTGTTGTGCTGAAAACATTGCGTACAGAAACAATTCTCTTAGAGGCATCTGCAAGTGCAAGATTTAGAGAATGCGTGTAGCAATGTACATAAATTATGTGGGGATTGCTTTCTTTCATTCTCGCTACCACTCCTTTGTAAATACCGCTCATATTACCTGCTCCGTCGTAATATTGAGCAATTATATTTCGTGGACTGGTAACAAATTTTTCGAAAATAGAGGGAAGCAACTTGTACAATGTTGCACCATCAGTCAAATATGTTTTAAGAAACCCAAGAAATCGTTCTTCGATTTCCAGTTCCTCAGTAATATATCTCATTACAAGGGTTAACTGCTCATGATGTGAAATGTCTGACGTTTCATCGACAATTATGGACAAATGCACATTCAAGTATACTGTCTCGCGTTTGATTTGCCACATTTTCCAGCATTTCATATGTACACCGTGATTTTTCGATAGCACATTATCAGTTGATCTCAACTTTAATAGTTCCACATAATTACCTCTGTTAGCTGAACTCTCACTTTCTCTGTGTCCTCTTAGGGCTAAACCTTGCCTTGCCAGGAAAAGCGAAGTCTGAAAGAGAATTTTCAAATCATCACTATTTTTATTGACTTCTTCGTGATGATGGGACTTTCCTTGGCTTTTAAGTCCCTCGTGCCAACGTTGCAAAGCATTAAGGTGAGATGAGGATCTTTCATGTTCTTTAAAACGTTGGACGGATTTTTCTTCTTCAGTTTTCGAACCCCTTTGAAATTAATGTATCATTATAGCAACCTGTGGTTCCAAATAATCGACAAGGGAAACAAAATGCTTTGTCTCCAGCAACACTATATTCTAGCAACATTATATTCCTCGAACCACGAACTTCTGAACTTTCTTTGTTTCTGGATATTCGTTGAGCGTAGGTTGAAAAGGACCATCTTTGAAAAATTCTAATGCAGCTTGCTTACCATGAAGTGCATCTCCATGCTGAAGCTGGTTGTGAATATTAGTCACGTTGGACACGCCGGTAGTTGAAACTTCTGTTTCAGTATTTAATGAAACAGGCACTACAGAACAAAACGTGGAAACAGTATCTACAACGGTGGTGGTGTCGCATTGTTCAGTATCACTTATTGCTACCAGCTTCTGTTTCTTTGCGAAAAAGTCAAACAAGGTTTTTCCAGTTGAACGCTTCATTTAAGCCTCGAATCAATATTACACGCGAGAAAGTATAACACCGGAACTAGATAGAACAACAGAGACATATGCACTGTAAAGTACGGATACTCGCGACAAACTGGCAAATAAATTTCACAGTATCCATCGCTCTAGTAACTCACTAATCTCCAAGATAGATCTGCCACTCAGGTTATGATAGCGCGTTTGGCTGCACGTGTGTCCTGTCTCGGGTTGCGCTAGCCGTGATAGTGCGCAAGGCAATAATGATACGTTTTTAGAACAGCTTCAATTTCACCACCAACTCTGCATCAAGGTCATGCGCAGAGCCAAAGTCCGGCAAGGATAATCTATTCTAAGGACACTTACCAATTGTTGATAGCGACGTTGGATGTACATCAACAATCGAACTCCACTGCAATTCTTACATACCCCATTTTACAGTATACACAACTTTAAACCAACCATTAATCAGATATTACTATGCGACAACTCATTTTTATCGCATATCGCACGAAAACAAAATTTGAGGGTAGATAGACTTTGAGACGCACCCCCTAATCGCCGCCACTAAATAATCTTACCATTGCAAGATAGAGAAGTAGATATCTGTTGTCACTTCACGTGAAGGCGATGAGCCTCCCGGTCTTTTGATAGACATAAAATGACCTCCCCCCCCCCCGACTCGTATTCCACGCTCATGTCTGCTTATTCAGCGGTCTAGATCTTTGCGCGGCATGTCTTTTTACGATTTATTCATCAGTTTCGAAAATGAATTGAAATTATTTATATTGTTAAAGTGTCCGTTAAGTTTGAAAATGAATACAATATTGTGATTTTGATTTTAATACATACTTTTTTAAGTATATTTTTCATTTAACTATTAAATATTCTAAACTTCCAAAACACCTCCATTTTTAGAACACCACCTCCAAAAAAACATTTTTTAAAATGACGTTTTATTAATGATATCTGAGTTACTTCTGTGCATGCTCAGGTGTTAACAGTCTGGTTGTTAGTGGTACTCGAACGCTCCTAGAGCAGTGCATTATAACGCCTCTGTTTGCGTATGATGTTAGAGGTACGCTCATGAGAGAGGTCATGGACCCTGGTCTGGATTTGAAGTTGATACGAAGTTCTGCGAGTAAGCGCGGATACGAGGGGGAGGGGGTCATGACCCCTCCTAAAATCACATAAAGAATGAGTTTCTAGTCGCGGAAAAGCGTTTATTATTTTCAAAGACGTTGACGTTTTTGAGCGATTTTTAATTAGTAATTAGAACTGCATTATATTTGTAGAAACAATTTAGCAAAGCACATCGTGCCATACGCAGCTTGAAAAAGTTGTAATGTCATTGTGGTTGTGAGAGTGAATGTTGATGAGAATGACAGATATACGCTCGTGGGAAGAGAGTCGTCTTCGGAGTTAAGAATGGCGGTTGTTTTAGCGGATCGCTGCTCGGCAACGCTTTGCGATGCTGCAGCATTTGTCATCAAACGAGGGTTCTCATGAGCATACTGCTACCATCACGAGTAGAGATAAATAAAAATCATCCTCGTCAATTATATTAATTTGGGAGCACTCCCTCACTATTTGATCAGCATTATCTATTAACATTGGTAGTACATTTTTGAATGTCACCAGCGTGTGGTGGAAGAATGAACAACCACTGGATAAGACGCGATGGTAACAATGAGGACGGTAGTATAAAATCTATCATACGAACGTGTGCCATCGTAACTCGAAATTGTGTATAAAGAGAAAATATTAGCCGTGTTTACCCGTCGTATACAGCACTTGTAATTCATTTTACAAAAATCGCAGCTTCAGCGTCATCTTTCACCAATACTTTTATCCTTGAAATCTCAAATATTTCTGTACCTTAAAAAGTTGAATAAAATTTTTGCATATCTAATCACAAAGTTTTTTTTTTTTTTTTGCACCTATCACTTTCCCCTGTCGCACAAAAAAATTAAAATAATCTCGAAAGTAGGTCGTTTCTCAACCGAACCGCACATTAATTAACACAGATGACCTAAATTTTAGAATTGTTTCTCTGAGGTTGGGATGTTTTCTGGATCGTACTATGCCAAAGACTATATTCTTTTGTTATGACCCCTCCTAAAATATTAGTCTGTATCCGTCCCTGTCTGAGAGGGTATGCTAGAGATTTGTTGGTTGTGTGTGCATTATAAGCACGCGCTGGAGTACTCACAGTACTGATTACTTGTGTACACTGGATGTATGTAGTTTGTTTGGATTTACAAATTTTAATGTGTCGAAGGTACGCTATGCAAAATGCATCGATTACACTAGTTCTTTCCATGTACGTGACGCGGTTAGTGTCGTCAACGTAACGTATACGCTAGGAAGCGTGTCCATTGTGCAAAACTGTCTAATACAGTGGTGTATTGCTAAATAAAGTACCGGTACGCCATCCTACAAGTATTAAAAATTGATACATAGGAATCATTAAATGAAAAATGGATTCATATAAACAATACCTTTTACATTTTATATAATATTTTTAAACAATTACATATTATAATTTTTCTATTTATTTATAAATATTTTATTCTTATTATATTATATTCCTATTATTATATATTTATATTCCCATTATTATATTTATATTATTATATATTATTTTATTTATATTATATATTTTTTATTATTTATATTATATTATTATATATTATTTTATTATTTATATTATATTTATTATACTTACACTCCTATTATTATATTCCTATTACATTATATTCCTATAAAAAATATTATATTCCTAATTATTTATAAATATTTTATTTTTACAAAAATTCCCATGAGGGATCATGTACATAATTTTTCGTTCATGCTTTTTACGTTTGTGGATCTACTGCAGATTAGTGACTACGTAACCAAGTTTTAACATATGACATAGTCTTTTATACTACACAGGCTATGCCCGAGTCTAAGGGTGGATCATGTAGTTTAATGAATAATAATGTTGAAACGTGGTCAATAAAAATAGGCGACCTCTTATCAGTCCATATTAAATTTAAACAACTAAAACCACGTTCGCATCATGAAGAACTACAAGCAATCATTTTCGCACAGGACATGAATTCTTCAAAATCTATAGGAATTGAACGACCACCATTACCTAAATAATCTAGGTGCGCATTTAGTTTTTTTCAATGGTAAATCAAAGCGTTTGCACTATGATTCTATTTCTTTTCCAAATTTCAAATCGATAACAGGCCAGTCGTTTGGTTCAAGAAACTTTAAATCGTCGATAATTTTTACACCTGTACCAGAATCTTTGTCAGTAAGCAATCTATGTTTGAATTTGTTTACTAAACTACTTAAATACTGATTTCTATTAACAATCCTTTTCCATTATTTTTTAAATCAATTGAGTTTAGTTTCATTTTATCAATTGCATGTTTAGCTTCTATTACTTTATCTCCTTTTGAAGAATTCTTTAAATGCAAAATACAACGACGAATCAATTTATATGCATAGTCTATTGGGACATTTCGATTTTATAATGATTCAGACAGAATAGATATTTCGAATAATACATCATACATAAGGGCTAAATTTAAAACAAATTGTTTCAATGAAATTCTAACAAACATAGCTTTTTCTGTCTTATTACGCTGTTCATCTGTACTAGTCTGTTTAAAAAGAAGACATAATGAAACAAAATGTTGCCATACTGCAGATACTGATCAAAACGAACTAGCTATTAAATATTCTTCCGAATTCTTTTCACTACTTCTTCAATGACTTGACCACATATTTCTAATTCTCATCAATTTTTCGGCGATTGACTATGTAGATTGTACAGCTTATCCATAAATATTTGAAAATGATTTTTCCCGTGAACCTCTGATATTGTGTCTCCACTGACAATTAGATACCAATGATTAACACAATGCCAAACGATTAAATTCGGAAATTTATCTAGTAAACGTTTTCCGACCCCAGAAATTTTGTCTAATATAACATCGCACGATCATTTGTAAAAGGTATTGATTGGTTTTGCAAATAATTATCATTAAATCCATAGTTATTTAGGCACTTTAAAAGAGAATCTGTAACTGTAAAGGCTGTCTGATCTAGTAATTCTACTAAATCAAGACACAAATAATACGGATTTTTCGTTTCACCTAGTTGACTTTTTATTTGCTTTGTTTCCGCGCCTGGTTCGGTGTTACTATTGATTCAGCCGTCGATTCTTCGTTCACTTTTCACTTTCACTAAAACTTTCATATCTCGATTTTGATGATGGACGAGAACCCATGTTCGTATTTGTTTCACATATATTTTTTTTTTTCATTCTTATCTTCAGATTTTATCTTTGCATTCAAAGAATTATTAAATGTTGTTTGCTTGCGCTTTGTACTCATCTCGCGTAATTATAAACCAAGTGTCAGATAACAGTCGGCGAAAAAAGTTCGAAAATAAATCGCAATGAATCACTAGCACTTTCACAAACTCAGAAATCACACAGAAATGGTTTATCTGTTTTCATAAGTATTTCAAAATAATATCTCAAGAAGAATTGTGGAGGGTGTACATGAATTTTCATTCGTTCATAAAATCAACCAATAGTTATGTGTTTCGTGAATTTCAGGGAGAGGGAACTGAGCCAAGCAGTTCTTCAAATATTCTTGAAAATTTTTTCAAAGGAATTTAAGTAGGTTTAACAATAAAGTACTCCGGATTACGTACTTTTCATTTGTGTTCTTTTCATAGATTTCTATAGATTATAGACCGTAACTAACTGAACATTTTAAGAAGATGCTTACTATAGGCATCTGCCCTGATAAGGCATTTCCCCACTCAGGACGGGAAGATTTTCTTTTAAGTTAAACCTACTATAAAACACTTTACGTTTACGTTGTACATTCAGTACAATTACGATGTAACAATATAAGTATATTACTTTTCTGAAGTGTTTAAATGGTTTGTAATTGTAATTAATGTACAACGTAAACAAGGTAATTATATCGCGAACGTCGATCCAGTGCGTTCCACCCCTAATAANCAAATGTCAAAGTAATAATGATTAATCCCATTGAGTGTGCAATACGTGAGTGAATCCAGTGCTCCCAAAAAGTTAAGTGAACGCGCCCAAAACCCAGTCGGTCGTAACGCCACGTTCTATCAGGTAGGAGCGACGTTTCCCCCCTCTTTCTTCTTCACTGATCGTGGCAGCCGGCGCGCGGCGGGGCAGAAGCCCCAAGGAGACGCACAGAAACCGACAGGTACGAGAAGCGAGTGACACGGAGCAGAAGCTCCATAGTCACAACTACAGAAAACTCCAGAGGGGGAGGCACTACGACAAGCAGAGGTGTAACAGATACCGGTACCAGAAGTACGGCACTTCAAGTACGACAGCTGCGGTCGTCAAACTGGTGGCGATCTTGGATCACGAGTAACGAGCATTACGAGACCATACCGTAGGGATGGGCGAAGCGCCGCCACTCCGCACGGCTACCCGAGATCGAGCTGGCGCGCCAGGTGTTGTTGCGCTGTGTCGCACGCCGTCCGCATGGTCTCCACCTAGTTGCGTCGTTATCAAAGCGACCCGAGTAAGGATGCTCGGAGTATGTTATATCTCGTAGATTACAGACGAAATGTTTTCCTGTATTCTCTTCTACTGAAAATTATTAAATGGTTTTTGTTATTATGAATTCTTTGAATTTTTCTTCCAGCAACCAGTCAACTTAATTAGTTGTTTCCCTTTATGATAAGAGATTTAGGCAGGAAAGTTCAGCCCAACTGACGATTCTAAAAATTGGGAGTCATTCGTAATTCATGAGGACCATCATTTCGCGTGTCAAAAATTAAATCCAACTCAATGACAAAAAAATCTTCAATGCGAGATTCTTTGTTCTCGGATTAAGACGCGAAGTGGTAGCCTCCTTGCACGCGGGGTAGCGTGCTCGATGCCGCCACGAACAGTCGCCTCTATCCGGTCCACCAACTTCTCCTTGCACGCGGGGTAGTCTCCCCGATGCCGTCGCGAACCATCGGCTCCTTGCATGCCGGTCTAGTCTCTAGTGTAGTCTTCTGTTGCCGTCTCGTGAACTTCGCCGTCTCCACAGTCGCCTGCGTTGCCACCTCCCTCTTCCGATTGGTGGCGCGCGGGGATGCTCTTCGCCGGTCACCGGTGCAGCGCTGCTCGGCGAGCCGCGCGCTCTCTCTGAGCGGGAAGCGGAGCAGGAAACACAAATCCGCTCATGGGAATTATTGGTTTCATACCATTAAGTCTCAATATATACACAGGGTGTATATGTATATAACATGTATGTATAGAATGTCCCAGAAATGTTGCGACAAACCTCTAGGTGAGGTGGAGCACATTATAAGGATTGAGAATTTCATAGCAAACCAAGGCCGCAAACGTCAGGGGTACGCGGTAGCAGAGATCGAAGAATGGAAAGGAAACAAGAGAGTGACTCATTTGAAACATTTATTGGACATAATGAGTACAAATGGTATACGTCATCAATATAGCTCTAATGTAACAACAGATGCTCGAAGTTTGTGCCACACATGCCTGTCACCGACGGAGCATTGACTGCCAGAGACGCTTGACTGCACGAGGAGTTTATTTGATTGTAGCAGCTGCGCAGACGATTCTTGCGACGAGATCAATTTTAGACTCCACAGAATCGCGACACATCAGAGATTTCATGACACCCAACAGGAAGAAATCAAGGTTCGATAAATCCGGTGAGCGTGGGGGCCAGGGAACCGATCCACCACGCCCAATCCATCGATGTGGGAGTGACCTGTTACGACCTACAAAGGAAGCTCGTAAATCATTTACTAGAGGTTATGTGCTGCGTCCATTGTACGTGAAGGACGTTGAATATGATATGGTTATAGCGGTGGGCCTCCTCATCACATTCAGCCATTCACATTGATAACGATCAGTGCTTGGTATAACACTAAGGCTGTAGTCCATATGAAAGAATATTACCCAATCGAGATTGTTTTCATCATAAAATGCGGCAGGAGCACCTAAGAAATAAGATTAGATTACGGTTATGGCTTTCACCGATACACTCAGTACACAAATGCTTAAGTGTTGGTAACGTCTCCTGTGTTTAAATGACAACTTCAGTGTTGGTCTCCACATTCTGATCTTTCAAATCTTTTCTGTTTATCCTCTCAATCCACAAAGCCCTTCGTCGTTAAGATCTAACTCGAGATAGTTCGCATTGATCACCTTCGGTACATTATAAATAAATAAAATAAAATTTATTGTCAAAACGGCAATTGCAAATTGCGTCCGATCACGTGGGTCTATAATATAAATAACTTTCCGGAAACAAGCAAGGGACCATCCTATCAATGCCGATCAGGGGACTTACATCTAGTAAGTACGTGTTTGGCAAACACGGGACCCCGAGCTGAGTCTGGCATTACTTCCACTTTCTTGTGCTAGGCTTCTTCCTTTCTCTTTCCTGACCTTCCTTGGTCACCTCTTGTTCTTTTCGATCCCGACGCTATTAGGGCTAGGGTATCTTTCATTTTTCTTCCCCCAGGGGACTTACATCTAGCAAGTACGTTTTCGGCAAACACGGGGCCTTGAGCCGAGTCTGGCATTACTTCCACTTTCTTGTGCTAGGCTCCTTCCTTTCACTTTCCTGACCTTCCTTGGTCACCTCTTGTTCTTTTCGATCCCGACGCTATTAGGACTAGGGTATCTTTCATTTTCCTCATTTTTTGTCCCCCCCCCTCATTTTTTTCCTCAATGTTTTGATTTTTGGTTTTGAGATATGTTTTGGTATGTTGTAATTCAGGAGGGTTTTTAGTGAGTATGGTTGAGTCATTCGGCGAGTCTCACACGCGGGGAGAGTCATGTTGGCTCTCCCTAGCGCGTAACTGCATTTTCCCTACCTGTACAAATTTTTAGGGTTCTAATGACCTCGATGTCGACGAGCCGTAAAGCCCCACAAAAAATGATCAGGGGCACTGGCGGATTTAATACTTATAATTTATAAAATGCGTACCGTTATAAATGTATTATTCCAATATGAATCACAGATATAATGTGATTGAATCAATCCAATAGATATAATGTACAGTCAAAATTAGAGATTAATTATAACAAAAGTATTAAATGACATTTCCGCCTATGGAAAATCCGCCACGACCTGGAAGAAAACCCGTGCCAGGATGGAGCTACAGAAATAATGTAAACCACAGATTACAGAAGGTACAGATAGTTCACTCCCATAAGCCGAAAGGTTACCCCTGCGCGCCACGGGGCAGGACCAGAACTACGAACTAGCAATTCTAAATGCGAGATTCGATCTAAAACACACACAAATCAACACCAAGCAGAGCTCAAGTAGCTTCAATTAGTCGCTGTCGCCACATGAAGACCATGTGCTTGCCGCCAACGTCAACACTCACTATGTAAGCAACCAGTTGAACGGGTGGTGGGGGATGGTTAATTCGGCTCCTTGCTGATGGAGCGCTGCTACGAATGATCATCTGTGCCTAATATAATCTGTGATGTAAACAACCATGCCAAGTTTGCGTACAGTTAGAAAAAAGATCAAAACAACATGCATGTAAAAATGAATTTTATCAGTATCTAGGGAACTATATCTATGACGTAACAAAGTATAAGAGAAATTAACATCACTTACCTCATCTGAAATTATGCGGAAAGCAATATTTATTGGTAAATTGAATCTCATTAACTTTTTTTTATTAAAATCAGTAATTTCTTTAACATTATAGAAGCAATAGAGCATTAGAGGAATTTAAACTGCGGATTTGAAAGGATTCAATTTATTAATATTATTTTTAATTTTTGGAAGATTTTTTTACAAAATTATTCCTGAATATGACTTTTTGGCAAAGTGATTTACACACCAATACGATGACTAGAGCCGTATTGCATGTGTTGTGCTCGTGAACTAGATTGTTTCGTGTTGACTTACTACGTTGACTAGAATTCGGAATGCATAGCTCAATTTGGGATTCAGGTTATCAATATGACAATTCCATTTGAGGTGTTCCTGAATATGGAGCATGTAATCTGACCCCGAGAAGGTGATCACGGTTAAACCGGGATGAACAATTGATTACGGCGCAAAAAATACTGTTCTTATGTTCACGTGGTTTCAAGAAAATTTAACGATAAATACCGAAAACAGTCAGGTGTCTGCTGTTGCACTGTCTAATGGCGGATTGCAATGTTTCCCAGTAGGGACAACAAAAACCGTTAGTGGTGCACTGCTCGAACCGACCAAGGTGGAAGTCAAGGATAGATGGTGAAATTTGATAATTATACGACGAAACTTGTAATGTAAATTTAATATTTTAATTTTCATCATATTATTTATTTTGTAAAGAATAAATTAGGCGTCCTAGAATTATATTGACTTCTTTTTAATATAAATATTAATTTTGAAATATCCGCCAACACTGAACATATGTACAATCTTTGAATGTAAATTGTCTGACGCCATTTTGAACAATAGACAGGTATTTTGTGTAAAGTTCTTAAACGTTCTGGATCCTGCAGAGAACAGGAAACTTCAACTAATGCCTGGGCCTGCTCCGGAAAACTCTGAGAGGAATACGAACTTATGCTGACTGTGTTATTAAACATAGAAGTTTTCCTGTTACTCAACATTGAAGTGTGTATTGCGATCCACCTGAAAAAGTTTCAAACGGTTTGGTACCAATGACGGATAGAATTCGTGTAGTTTAAATTAAGGTATTCAACGCGCTATTTAATTATGTTTTTACTGTGCGCCTGGAGTAAAGAATTTTTTGAGAATGATTCTTTCGGCGCTTAAATTTTTTATCGCTTTTGGAGGGTGAATTGCTCAGTACAGAAAACAGCATCTGTGAATACGTTTACAATAATATTGCATTGCTTTTCTTTCCAGGTTTTGTTATTTGCAAAATGGATCTTGAAATACCACATTTCGAAGACAAAACAGAAGAGAATAATTTCCTGCGAAATTATATTGGTCAGCTTTTAGAGGAAAAATGTCTAACCCAACAAGAGTATGTAACTCATTGAAACCCCCCTTATTTTCTTTTTCTGATAGATCTATAATAATTAATATGCATTTTAGACTTGAAGATACCAAGCAGGATCTCAGATGTGTTGAACATGACTTCCAAGAATTTCAAGAAAATTCAAAGCTTTTGGAAAAGGAATTGGAAACTAGTTTAGAGCAGATGGAAAAATCAAACCTAGAAGTGAGAGTTCAATATAACAGAATGCAAGTAGAATATGAAAAATTAAGGGTAAGTGAAATGATATGTACTATTATTGAACAGAATAACTTTCTTGGACCAATTTCGCCTCACGGTCCAACGCCGTAGAAAAATAACCTTATTCTTCGTATATACTTCCGTGAGTGCTGCTACCTCCACCATCGCCTCCATCTTCACACGTACAACATATTTTCTTAAAACTAAATCGCCGGGTCTAACAAACCTAACATCATTGTTCATGGCTAACCTAACATCATTGTTCATTATAATTGTTCATGGCTTATAACCATATTATAACTAACATACCCCTAACATACTAACATAAACGGTGGCGGAGAGAAGAAAATAGTGCGGAACATTATTTATTTATAACTACCGTAAATATGAAGAGCGAGGAATACGACTTATATTTTCGGAACCGTAATAATATTTGTAGTATTATGACATTAATCATTTTTTCGAACCCTCTTTGGACCGTGAGGCGAAATTTGGCCACTTTCTTTTGATTATTGTCAACCTTGGAACATACTTTTTAGGTTACTTTGTAAGTTAAAACAATATCAGCCCATGTATTGCTTCAAATTTCAATATTTTCTATGAATTTTGTGTTCTATGTTCTGGGATATGTATTTATGTTTGAAATTAACAGTTAAAATATTGCAAGTTAAATGAAAAAATTCGTCTACTTGTAAGGTCACAAAGTATAACAAAGTATAACAAAAATCTGTGAGATTTTTAATGTTTATTCTATAATTTTCTTTTTTTTTTTCTTTGAAGAAAATAATGTTAACATTTTTAACATCATAGTGCATCATTTGTTTATTCTTTTGCATTAGTCAGTCATTAATAAGTTGTTATTGGCTATAAAATTGATTGATAGATCTATTGTGTGTGAGAGGACGCAGAATTTTTTGTAAATTGTTAAAATTAGTTTGCACATTTGTGATATACATGCTGGTGGTAGCAGATTTTTATATGAATAATAATTACTAATGATTGTGATATACATGACTTAGGTTAATTTCTGCATTCGTTCATTGCATTTTCACATTTATAATCCAGAAATTTATCATTTACAAGTTGTTCTGAGCTAAAAATATTGTTGCAAACTTGATCATTCTGGATTAATGTTCCATGTGGAATGCATTCATATCATGAAATTATTATATTTGTTCCAAGTAAGTTCAAATTTATAATTTTATAACTGTCTCTCTCTTTCTGTAAACTTTAACCAAATTCTCTAGAGACAATTTGTAAAAGGTGGATGAACTTTCTGACATTGAAATTTCAAAATTTTGCAATATAAATTAAAATTTTTAATATATATATTTTGGATTTATTAAAATCGTTTCAGTATTTTCTCCTCCACAATATGTCCCAATTTGCTGAAAAGGATTTGAACTTTCCTGATACATTCTGAGAAGTAAATATGTTTGTTGGAGTTTTTGCATTTCTGCTCTTCCTCTGTCAGTCTTCTTTTTTTCATACTGTTGTTGTTTCCATAAAAAGAGATTAACACTCATTGCTTGCACATAAGGAAATAACAGATCACCCATGACCCCATATGATAATAGCCTAATTAAATTTTGTTGTTAAATATTGTATCTCATTTGTCAATGATATAAGATTTGTTAATTTGAATGCACTACAACTTATACGGGCTATTTCTACTCTTCAAAATACAGTAGTAGTCTTGGAAATAATTTTTAACATTTTGAGTGGAGTAAAGTCTGCCACTAAGAATTGAACTTAAAATTCTTGTTGAACATTATCAACTTTTAATTTATACCTGATTGGAATTTTGAGTAAATAAACAACATTTAAGTACTTTATATTAAGATGTTAACCACAACCATACTGTTTAATTGTCCAAATTCACATATTTCACTTATGTGAAAAAAATTACGTTACTGCTTACTTGGACTATAATTGAACTCAGTTAGCTAAAAAGACAGTTCTCCTGACTCCTTTTAAACTTGCTGATATGCTGTTAAGGAAATACTATGAAGGTATGTATAAGAAAGTGCCCTAATTTGCAGTAAATGCATGTAGTACCTACATAAAAACGAGTCGTGCAGTGTTACTAATGATATTAAATAATGTGATTATTAAATTATTTTTTAGCACAATATTACTCTGCATATAGTTTAGTAGATGGTCATTAATAAGTTATTACTCTCCATGGAAGAAATTATTGATTTGTTTAGCTTAGGTTGATAGTGTAGTGTAGTGAAACAGCTTTTAAATCAGTTGATGTCAGGTTTTTATAAAATTACTCTGCTCCGTCACCCCTAGGCCAATCGTTCATTGAGCAAGCCAGTGGTAATCAGCTATCTCCATTCCCAAGTATAGTTTTCTCTCCCTATTTGTTACAAAAACTCGATTTAAAGTAATCGTCCAATAATTAGAAGAAAAAAACATTTATTTTACAGATAAAATATTTAACACTCTTGATTTAGGTGTTGCTGAATTAAAAATTTCTTCTAAGTTCACTGTTTTACAAAACGTATCAAATTAACTGACATTGGTGATTTAAAATAGTATTTTAATCCAAAAAACGTTGTTTGTTACAAAAATATGGGCTCATATTGAATCATATATGATTAAAATGAATGAAGAAATGAATGTTTCAAGTCAAGATATGTGTTAGAGGAATAGTTTAAGATTAATTTAAATTTTTCTTTCAATCAATTTATTAAAATTTTCTTTCTTTTTTCTTCTTTTTTGAAAGGAAAGGGCAGAACAAAATCAGAGGTTATGTGATATAAAGGATGCAGAAGTAAACAAACTTAGGGATTGCAATAGGGATCTGCAGTTGAGGACGAGGGAATTGGAACAAAGGAATGATGATTTAGAACGAGCTCTGAGGTAAATATTGATGAAATTTTTTGTGTGTTCAACTTTTTGTATCGAATTTACTGATAGTATATAGTATTATACATTTTATTTGTACGTTAAATCTTGTTCTTGATAAACTTATATATTGTAAGATGTACAAGCCATAAATCTCTCTCCTTTCTTGATAAATCTGTTGTAGGGGTTTACATGCTGATCTCTCTACCTCTAGTCCACATATTGTGTCTCGCTATGAGAAATTTTTAAAAATTCATTTTTGTCAACATAATTTTTACCTGTTATACCTTGGTATTGTTTTTAACATTTTTTGATTGATTAAAAACCATGAATCTTTTTTGTTGTAAATATAAATCATTGCTACCCAAGTAATTAGCTTTGTCACCCAAATATTTTTAAATAAATATTAAAAATTTGTATAGAGGTAATAAGTAATGAGAAAAATATTTTGAATTTTTATTGTAGTGAACTTGGGGACTATTTATTTGAAAACAGTTCATTTTGGAGGGTTTTCCACAGATTTGGTATGTTTATTTGTAAACTCTCTTACTTTAAAGTGCATTTGTTTGGTATGATAATTGTAATGTGTGAATTATATTTGACTCATTAGTTTGTTTCATCTTGTTTAATCCAAAGGTTGCAAGATTTGGGCTGTATGAAAAAAGTTTCCTATATGATTTAGTATGGTAGGGGGTTATGAATGAAGTTTGCTTGGCAAAGAATAATGAAGTTAGCAAGGAATTATATGGTTTACAATATCCATGAAAATAATTGAAACTGAATTCTGTAACATAAGTACAGTGTTTAGAATCAATAAGTGTACATAATACAAATGATGAAATTGATCCAACTTACAGTTCTTACAAAATATTTACCTAAACCTTACTAATATATCAAAAATAAAGTTCCTTTTTACTGTTAGTTAATTAATAAGTATAATTTACTAGAGTATATATTCATACAATTGCTTTCCATTACACGTTACCTGTGCTCGTTGACTAAATTGTTTTTTTTTTGTGATAAATGAGATTCATTAACACAGATATTATATTTTTGAGATCCAGTTGTTGTTTTTTTATGGACAACTCATTTTGGAGTTTTCAAGATTACAAAGTAAGACATTAAATTCACAACAATTGTAGTGTGTAACAATTTTAGAGGGTCTAATGCCTTGTTATAAGAAACCCAAGCAATTATCCCATAACAGACTCTACTTTTAAGAGTCCATAATATAACTGCCATCAAGGAACTAATGCTAGAATTTCTTTTAATTTGACAAATATATGAAACAATAACATCTTTTTAATGTTACAAACTTTCAGGGATGATGGAGGAGGGCAAATGGATCAATTTGAGATGAGGAACCATATTTCAAAAACAATAAAAAATTATAAGCAAAATTATTTTCATTTAATGCTGTTTACCTGCACAAGTTTCACAAGCTGCTACATTTACAACAAATGTTCAAAATGGCGTCTCCCTGCGTCAATGCAGGCATGGCATTTTCGCACAAAGTTCTGTTGTACCTGTTCAAATATCCCTGGTGTCGTGTAAACAGGCAACGAGAATTCTTGCCATGAGATCCTCTTCAGTCTCGACAAGTGTCTCATACACAAGACTCTTCAAATGGCCTCATAAGAAATCAGGTGGGGTGAGGTCCGGTGAATGAGCTGGCTATGAAACAGGACCTCCTCTTCCTATCCACTTTCGGGGAATGTCTGATCCAGGTGCTCACGAACCCTCAGTCCTAAGTGAGGTGGGGCTACATCATGTTGGAACCACATCCAATGACGAACGACAAGTGGGATGTGTTCCAGAAACCTGGATAGTACATCTCTGAACACCATTGTGTACACTGCTGCATTTAGACGGGGAGGATCATCAGTCCAAACACGACTATTGTGACTATTTAGCATTCCGTCTCTGGTAAGGCAGGCTTCATCTGTGAAAAGTACATATGCAGGAAAGTGAGGATCGACTGAAAGATGCTGCAAGACCCATTGACTGAACACAACACGTACAAAGTCAGCAGGACTCAAAGCATGCACTTTCTGTTGATGGTAGGGGTGTAGCTGCGTTTCATGTAACACTCGCCACACAGTACTGTGCGAAGCATTCATTTCACATTCAACTGGTCGAATGCTGATTGCAGGCACCTTGTCCACATGAGCAAGCACTGCATCTTCTAAGTCGGGAGTTTGTGTAGTTCATTGTCCTCCTTGGTCAGTGGCAACAATTTTCGTTTCACTTTATTGTTTCACAAAAACCATATCTGCAAGTTCCATAACAGGGTACAACTCCATTTGGATAGGGCTGAACAATGTACCACTTAACATAAACTTGTAAACACAGACTGAAGCCTACAGTACAGACATCGTACACCGATCAAGTCAGTACACAGTACGCCATCTGCCATTGCAGTTGAGTTGTTATCCCAGCCTCTTCTGCTTGTCGGGAATTTCTACCCTACAATCTTAGCACATGTATTCCACTGTTGGAGGTATCAGACCAATTTTAGCTTTAACTTTTGACTGCCAGCCTCAGTGATGAGGTGGATAGGGCGTTGATCTACTAATCCCAAGTTGGCAGATTCAAATCCAACTGAGGTCGGTGGTTTTTAACTTTTGACTTGATCGTTTCCGGACTATAGTTAATGGAATTAAATGAGTAGAATTTTGCTTGTAACTTTTGACTCTATTGTTTCCAGAATATGGTTCCTGATCTCTAATTGATCCATTTGCCCTCCTCCATCCTCCCTGAAAGTTTGTAACATCATCACAGATACACCCTGTGTGTGTGTGTGTGCAGGTGCACATGTATATAATAAAAATATAAAGATAATTTCTTATTTATTGTCCATTTCTTTAAAATCTGTTTAGTTGTTCTACAAGTAGGATTTTATAATAAAATAGGCTAATATTGTAAATAATCTGTTTGAATTTTTTTTATTTTCTTGTTGTTTTCATTTCAGAGCTGTAAATATGTCCAAAGGAGAAACTGAATCAAAATTGAATGCTGCTATAGAACGTGATGCTTTATTGGAGTGTGAGCATGAAGAACTCTTAGCTATGGTACAACGTCTGAAAGATGAAAAACGAGGTATATGATTTTATAGAAATTTACCTCCAAACTGTTAAAATATCTTCTGCACCTTTCCTTCCTGTGTGTGTTCCCTAATTACCAAGAAATGTGTGAATTGCTTGTATTTAGTATAGTAAAATATGTGTTTTGGAGGTGGTCATTCTATCTTGTACTTGTATTGTATGAGATAACTGAAGTTTGTAAACCAATGGTCTTCTTTTCATTAAAAAAACCCAGCAAAAGTGTAAAACACATCATAAATAATATTACAATAGCTAGGAAAATTGCCAAAATTTGAAATATTTCTTAAAGAACTCTTTTTAGAGTTGGTTGATTTTCTAAAGAATATCACATTCTGGGTCAATTTTGAGTATGATGGATGATGAAAATAATGTATCTAGGAGTTAAGGGTTCAATAGACAGGGCAAGTATTGTAGAAAAATAAATTCTTGTGTTGAGGCAATATATTTAACTAGACTGACATTTCAACAGCAAACATTATCTTCCTCAAACATTATTATCCTCAACAAAATTCCATCATTAACTACTTCATCTCTATCACCATATATAACAACAAAAACACCAACTACCATTTTATCACTGATCTTCAACCAAAGAATGTTAAAATAAACTAAAAACTTAAGTGTTCAGCTAAAAGGTATGAAACATCATCTAGAGATCCTTTTCAGTCGTGAACTATATGAATCTTTGTATTTTATCTCATTTACCTCTTAAATTAACAAAAATAGGCATCTTTTCCTTAGAAGGTGTATAAAAAAATTTTAAAACTAAGAATATATATAATTTACAGCCTGATGAAAGATAGACACGTTTTTAAGACAATTTTGTTTTTGAAATATTGTCAAATTTATCTGTGTTCCCTCTTTTATAAAGACATTTTGAAATAATACTGCATTTCTTGAGAAAATACTGCATTTCTTGAACTTGGTAACAATTACCACTAATAGGTTTGGTATGTTAACTAAAATTAATTTTAGTTTTTATAAATGATGGCAAATTAATTACAGAGGCCCTTTTTGTGATGTATGGTGTCACACGTTCCAAGGCAATATCTTTCAAGCTGTCTCTTCTAGGGGCCATAACTTTGTTTTGATTTTGTGTTTGCCTTTGCAATGATTCTGCATTAAAGCCCCAATGTTCAATAAACTGTACAAAATAACCAAAAGTCACAGTTCAGTAACATGAAATA
Organism: Laupala kohalensis; assembly: GCA_002313205.1. Taxonomy (NCBI): domain Eukaryota; kingdom Metazoa; phylum Arthropoda; class Insecta; order Orthoptera; family Trigonidiidae; genus Laupala; species Laupala kohalensis. Next base: position 1,151,618 of record NNCF01126653.1, on the reverse strand, counting down.
CAGAATATATGCCACATAACTAGTCAACAACGTCAACTTCACATTTATATCTGTTGTAATCTGTTATAATTTCAGGTCTTTGGTAATCCCTGTTGAAACATCAATTTTTGCATCATGGTGCATTGTTGACACCAAAAGTACAACTTTTCCTTCCTTCGGCACATAAGATACCAAAGTGCAGTCGTTTTGAAAAGCAAATAGGGTTCTATGAACATCTCTACCTTTAGTAGCAGTAAAAATNTTTCCCTACTTGCATGGGCTCTAATGACCTTTGATGTTGACGAGCCCTAAAGCCCCACAAAAAAAAAAAAAAAAAATTTAAATAATTCCTTCATAAGCTCAGAAAATGCTACCAATTTATCTACTTTCTATCTTTCCTCATGTGTGTGAACGTTATCAAAACATGAGTATCTCAAAAGAAATGGAACCTTTTTCTTGACATTGTTGCTGTACAAATATTAACACCACTTCCACTTCGTATGGAGTTGGCTCCGCCTCTTCTCCTTCTTGCTCCTTATCACTTTCTTGCTCAATATATTCCTCATGGTATTCTAGTTCTTCTCTGCTATTCAGCTAGAAGAATTGTTGTTAAGTCTTCATTTCTTAGCGCTCAAGTTGACACAACTATACTCTAATACCAGACTACTTTACCTATTAATAATAGAAATATTTGGTATCCAAAAGGTTGCTGCCGGGTAAAAATTGCTCAAACTCGCTTTGCACATCCTTAGTAGCTAAACGCACCCTGCAAAATGCATTAGACGTTCAACAATAAGAAGCTACTTGAAATGGCAGATATTGAAATTCTCTGGAAATAAAGTTAGGAATTTATTGTTGAGGTCTGTAGTAAATTTTACTCGATAGTGCTTCCTGCCAGGTTAAGAACTCTGTGGTCAAAATGTTTCTTCATGCATATATTACTTGATGTCAAATGGATTTTTGCCAACTCTATGTTGGCTACATCACTAATCCTATTCAGCAATCTCGAAATTGTTGAATTTTGTAATTATAATAATTGTTATTTATTTATATTAGTGATGTATTGATCTAATTATTTTAGTGTCTGAGGGAATGGCTATAAGAAACAAACAACCTTTGAAGATCTGTGAAAATCTGTTTTGCAACTGCACGTTAGATTTAGTATATGATCACTGAAATAACTCTAAGATACATGTTTACTTTGTTTATATTTTGCTTATGTAGATTGGAATTGAATATTTGTGTGTTCTAGATCTTGCTCAGGAACTGAAAATTAAGGGAAAAGATTTCATGGAGTTCCCTGACAATGATAAATGCCTAGGTTCAGTTCATAACTCAGTGGATTCTAACAAGTTGATGGTAGAAATTGAAACTCAGACTAATGTTACTGGCTCCATGAAATGTAAGGAAGTTCTTTTGAGCACAATTAAAGCCTATGACATAGCTTTTTGTAATACTGTTATTTTAACATATTATTTGTTTTATGTGTGTTTAGTTGGGCAGTGTTCCGAAAGTCAAAACATTCCTCTTACTCCTTCTAATCGAATATCTGGTATGAACATTGTTAGTGATCTACTGAGAAATATAGGTGTAAGTTTTTATTATATTCAAAGATTTTTATGATGAAAAAGAGTAAATTACCTTAAAATTTAATAAGATTAAAATAGGTAGAATTATTTTTGTTATTCTTAATCTCCTTATTTTGTTTCCATATTTCTTCAATTTATGTTAAATTATGAACTTGTTTGTCTAGGACAAACTGCGTAAAACCTAAATAAAACTACCAACATTTCGGCCATCATACTGTGTCCTTCTTCAGGGCAATGTCAGAGCCGTACAGACCTAAGTCGCTGTCATACTCTGCCAACATCTGCAGAGTATGACAGCGACTTGGGTCTGTACGGCTCTGACATTGCCTTGAATAAGGCCACAGCATGATGGCTGTAACGTTGGTAGTTTTATCTACTAAGACACGGTTTGTCCCGGACAAACAAGTTCATACTGACTCTGGCTGCAGAAGCCTTTGTTTATATTATGTTAAATTGTTTTCACTATATTAAATTCAATACTATATTTTGTGGTTAATTGTGGACTTACATCAATTCAGAGATGAGGTAAACATTTACACCAAAGTGCACAGTTATGCTTTATATAATAAATATTTTATTATTTTTCAGTCAGTTGAATCAAAGCTATCATGTGGTCGTAATGCTGCTAGAGATGCTGCACATGCTTCTGATCATCAGAATCGAGAACCATTCAGGTGCATTGTTAAGTTTTCTCTTCTTTCTGGAAATTTTGTAAAAGAAATAAAATTCTTATATATTTGTAATACTCCTTTCTAATGGCACATTTGTCTTGCTTTCCTATGATCTGCTAATTTCTTTCAGATTGGGGATCTAAAATGTTTTGTTCCTAAATACCAAAGTCAAGAAAGCTTGAATTAATGGCTTCATATTTTTACATTTAATACCGACAAATTTAGAGTAACAGTGCTATTTATGTCTTATCATTATTATAAAATTTTTCAAGTGTTCATAGACAATACGGTATAGGTACGGTTACTGTATTTCACTTACAATGTTATGGCCAGGATTATTTATTGATTCATAAAAGGTTATATTTGTCAATAATTGATATCAGTAACATTGTGAGTGAAATACAGTTACTACATTTACTCACTTTATGTACTTGAAATTACACTTAAATCACTGAGGGATGGGGAAGTGGATAATATTTTAATTGTAATAGAAAGGTGTAATACGAAGGGATTGGGGCTGTATACTAATTGAGAACAGTGATGTTTACATTTTTTGGAGTATAATTTCAGTTGATTGGTATTTACTTTTGATTATGAATTAATTTTGACCAATAAAATCTCTTTCTCATATACAATTACTGATATCGATACTTATTCTGTTGTTTAACTACTCCAGAGCTCCTGTGCGGAAATCACTTTCAGGGACTAACAGTATTGTAAGGAGAAAATATGAAGACCATCTCTCTTAGTGAAGTTTATCCAGCCAACAATCTACTTTCTATCTCATTTTTCTTTCCTTGATATTAGGATGCTGGCTCGCTATTAAATTTCAAAGCATAAATGGCATTATTGTTCTTCAAGGTGTCAAGTTATTCTTGTTTTTTAAATAAAATGTATCTCTGAAACAAGTTGACAATCATTTTAATAGGTGAAGGTCTACAAATAAAATACGTCAAGTTATTCTTTTATTTATTTCATTTCATAATTAGCTGAATTAATTTCATATTTATTTTTATACAGTTATTTATTTTCTACTAAGTAAGTTTTAGACTATATTTGTGTCAATAATTTTTGTTCACAGAGGCAGACGTGTTGTACGAGGAAGTGCTTCTCCCACTATTCATGGATACATTAGGGCTTAAGTTTGAGCTAAATATTTGTTCATTAAGCTTCTATTTAAGAAATACTGAAACGGGTCAGTGCCTTTCTGATTTGATAAGTACAGGTTTCAGTTACAGTTGATAACTCCTCAAAATGTATTACAAGTATTTTGGCCTCAACTTTATGTCCTAGGCACTGTGCTTCATCCTTGTAAATAAGTGTAATTGCTGTATATTTATATTGGACATTTTGTACCTTATTTTTTAGGTTTTATTTTAGTTTTGTAGTGAAGTGTAAATAGAAAATCTATAAGAATTATACCTATTAAACATGCTGAGGGTGTCTCAAATAACTCTTGTGCTGTAGAACTCTTAGGTTGCAATAAAATGTTTTATTGTCATGGTTTGTTGATTCATATAATAAAATTTTTGAATTTGTTCTTTTTTTAACCATCTCTAAACAAATATCTTCTTTACTAATATTAAATTTCTTCGTTTGAATTAGTTAGAAATTGTTTTGTATCCTCATTACTGTTATTTTCTCTCATATATTATGTTGATAATAAATGAGATTCATTTTGTGCATTAAAATTCTGGTATGAAACTCTTCAGAATATTATACTTGAGTATATGTAAAATAGCAATAGGAATCTTGTTCTGGAGGAAAATGAATATGTGTAAATTTTCCTTTATATTTTATGTTGTTAAATTATTAAACATTAAGTTAAAGTATTACATCAATCACTTATTTTGGTGATAATGGAAGTTTATGAATTATCAAGTCATGTCAAATGTTCGATAATATCTTGATTAATCAGTTATTGTCTTGTGTAAAATTGATTTACTTCATGTAATTCCTGATAAATGTGTGATTGCAAACTGAATATTACCCTGTTTCTGTATAATTTCCTTGAAGTTTTACTCAAATATTTCTGTATTGTATCGTCTTATACTTGCTCAATAGTGTCTTCTTAAAATTTGATAGGGAATACTTTCGGGTTCGTAAAATTTTGCAAGAAAGATTTCTTTATCATATTGTTGAATGGTAACATTTATCCAAAATTATATTGGAAATTGTTTTGTTTGGCATTTGTTGTGGCAATAAATTTTTTGGAAACTTAACTTCATTTTTCTTATCTTTTGTAGAAACCAAACATTTCCTACTGTATTGTTTTACTGACATTATCCCAACTATATTATTGTGTAGAATGTAAATCCTATTTTATAAACCTTGTAGAAAGTAATATGAGTTAATTCACATATTCTTTGATAAATTGGGACAAGGACTATTCTGGTAGATACATTTGCAACACATCTGGTTTTCCTTTCAACAAACTATAAAATTTGAAAAGTAGATACAAGTTATATTTACAGTTGCTCAAATTTAGCAGCAAAAGTCCTTCAACTCTTCGTAGCTTTTATGTTTTGAATTGTATTATATACAAGGTGGCGAGTGACCAGGAAAATGGGGAAAAGTCGGGGTATTTGCTGACTACTCAGGGTAAAAATCTAAAAGCGATAAAAATGATTGCTAAATTAAAAATTTCTACAATTTTTTCCCCCTTCAATTAGATTTAATGCAGTCAACAAACAATTCAAACCCAATAACTCTGCCTTGGGAAACGCTTCTTAAATTATAGCAAAAGCAACTAGTTGTTTCTTACAGTAGTCTTGATGGAATGTTATTACAGATGTCCCATACTGTTCCAGTCTGCGACAGCTCTGAAGCGTTTTGCACCAAATACTTCTGTTGTAATGAATCTGTTGCTATAGTCGTACTTGGTTCTGATGAAATCTTTTGTTGCAACGGGTATCTCATCATTTATTTGAAAACCTTTGGGGGAAAACAAACTTTGTCCAATTTTTTTCGAAATCAAGATTTTAATGCCATATGTTAGCTTAGGAAGAGTACCATGTACTTGTGGCTCCCAAACAGTGAAGAGTCAACTCAGACTCTTAACCAGCTTAGAGAAGAATCACTTAGTGAAACTTGATTTTTCAGATCCTGAAAAATTTGTTTTTGGACAAAGTTGTTTTTTCCCCGAATGTCTTCACACTTTAATGATATAATGAATTGCTACAAGTGTGAGTTTGTTTTCTCTACGCTCTGTTACAAACCAAAGATTGACACTAATTCATTTTGATTATTTTTTTACATTGTGGCTTAAGGGTTTGCTAACATCCAGGCCATTAGAACCCTTCCTATTTTGATTATCACGATATCAGTTTCTTCGGTTTTAATTTCATGCCAAACCAAACTTGATTCACCGTACTTCTGAATACATGCATTTCATATCATTTTGGCAGTATACAAGAATAATTTACTGAACTTATAACAACTGTTTCAACAGTTTACGGAATTGTTTTCATCATTGCAACGACTTGACAGCGAGACGGTTCCAATCGGCGCTCTTAAGCCTGAAGTTGGAGTGGTAACGGTTTTCGTTGAAATGTACTACAGTTGCAATGAAACAGCCACCGCTTCAACCTGCAGTTCCAGTTGCAACGACCCACCTTTAGACGTGATAGCTATGTTTTATTCATATTACTTATAAGTATGCTTATTTTTTAATTGTTTTTTTTTTTCAATGACTCTTTACCATTAAAATGACTCAGATCAATAACTACTAACTGAAGAATTATTTCTGAATCATTGATAATTTCCTTTTATCAAATTACTTCTTTATTTTTATTAAATATCACCTAGGATTTTTTTTCTTCAATTGTTACAATAAATTTTACTTGCATGTTAACAGTGTGTAATATAAGTCAGGGAATTTTTGAGATGGAGAATCCGTATATAGCCCAGGCCACATGTAGGAAAAAAGCTTGAAAATTGAAAGTGAATTAAGAAGCGATTTTATTATGGAAATGTCTTGGGGACATTGATAGAAAACCTTTCTCATCTTTAGTTTCATCAAAAATTGCTTGCATCATACTTGTTATTTAAACCAAAAATCGAAAAAGTAGTTGCTTCAATATACTAGAAAGACTATAAGATGAAGAGAAAACTGAAGCACAGAAAATACCTACATTTTGAGATTTTCTAAATTCAAATCGGTCAAATAAAACAGTTATTGCAAAAAACAACAACATGAAAATCGGCAATTTTTTTATTGTCATAATTTTCCAAATAATGATTGAAAATACGCTAAATATCCCTTAAGGCGTGAGATTTGTAATGCAAAAAAAGTGCATTACAAAGTGCGTCTCAATAGCAACTCACGTAGTAATAATTTTTTTATTATACTAATATCCTTCAATCAGTGTTAGTTGTCAGTTTACGTGTATACTCATTTGCTTTTGTCGTTAAGTTGTTAACCAACGTACAACAATGGACACTATCGCATCCCTCAACGCATTCAAAATTGATCTCCAGAAGGCTTACAATGACTTGGTACGTATTATTAACACAGGAATCAGTGCGCTGGAAGAGGTCAATAAGAACACAAACGGCGGTTGGACAAAAGTTGGAATTCTCGTCATCTTTCCAACTGCTATCACCTGGTCAGACCAAAGACATATGCACCGCTCCAACTAAACTCGGAATAAGTATAGCGTGTTAGATAACATTTTCCAGTTACCTAATCCTCGTATCGTTTTATCCCTTACCGTCCAATACCTAAACCTGTTCACAAACCACACATTGGTAATGAAAGACCCCAAAACCACGTAAAGTAGTGCTACCCGCAGATGAAACCAACACTTCCACGCTGAAATCAAACGTGCTCATATAAACTGATTCGCATGGTTGCCACATGTCCTCCGTTTTGCGTGTATTGCTCCCCAACCAGTTCTCAGTCTTCAAGCCAAACGCTCGTTTGGCTGAAGTTATTCGAGATCTGGACATCTACACTAAGACACTCACAGAGCGGGACACAGTAATCATCATAGGTGGGCAGAATAATATTAGCTTGGGAGGTTATTTCAACCCTTCTGAACATGTACCAAAACTAAAACCTCTCAGCATACATAGTACTCTCTAGTCTGCCTCCACGCCTCAACGTTCCACAAATAAACCACGAAATAAACCTCGCAAACATCTCTTGGCAGGAACAAAAATCACATTTTTTATTTTGCAACCACACCTGACTGCCAAGGACTTTACTCAGCACCGTTTTTCACGTAAGGCAGACTGGGAAACATCAATTCGGTTCTCTTCTTGCTTCACATCTGACCTCACACCAGCCTCCATCCCATTCACCCACTCCGCTTCCGCTTCCCTCTGCTCCTACCTCATCACCACCTCCTCTCATCTCTTCTCATATCTCCACACCCATTTCTTTCCTTGTCCCCGTTCTTTCACCTCCTGCTTCCTCATCTCCCTCGTCCTCATCTGTTCGTATATCCACATCTCCTTCCGCCACTGTACACAGTTACAACTTGCGCTCAAGCGTACGATGTGGTGCACGAAATTGACAATCTGTGACCATGCAGTGTGCTGTTTGATCCGGGACTAGTAGCTGTACCAAATTCGTGTTCCCTCCACATTCTGACTACGTTTCCTTTTCTCGAGTGTCACAAACTCTTTATGAAATTAAAATAATTATATTTCATCATAATGTGCAATCCCTTTCAAAGAAATTGAGACATTGAAATCCTTGTACATGAAAATCCATTCCATTTTCTATACCTAACAGAACATTGACTTTTTATTAGCAGCATCAATGATATTGCTATTTCTAATTATTATTTAGAAGGTTCTCATTGTGACAAGATTTTAAAAGTAAAAATCCCTCAGAGGTATGTGTATCTACCACCTTATTGATATTTTATCTTCTCGACTGACAGGCTACGTGAACTTCTGCGCTAATTTGAATTTTCTGCATTTAATTTGACAGACGCCTGTATTGTTTTGTGTATTTATAGACTTCAATCAGATCTTGATATATTTTTTCGGAACTTTGAAATGATTTTAAAACATTACACGTAAATCCAGTAAATCTATCGTTGTATGTGATGATTTCAACATTGATTTCCTGAATATATCCGACTCCGCACATTCACCCAAAAATCGATTCAAGAATCGTATTGACTCATTTAACCGTACTACTACGATAAACGATTCCACTTGCCTCTCTGGTTCATCTCAAACATTGATAGATCAGATTATTGTCAACAATAAAATCTCGCGTTTCTTCGGCATTTAACTCGGGAGACAGCGATCGCCTTCTTCAAGTATTGACTATTAAAGGTAAACTGAAACCACTTAAAATACTTTACAAGTTTTCTAGACAGTTTAAAGATACAAATCTATCCAGTTTATAAATTATTTCGCGAGGAAACTTGCAAAGATGGTTACAATTTTTTGAAATATTTCAGTGATTGAAGGATATTAGATTCAGCGGATTTTCAATTTCTGTGATTTATGAATTTGAAACTTCTCGTTGATTATTGAGGGATGAATTATTATCGGAATCCGTAAAGTGATCGTTGTAATAAAATAAAAAACTCCTTTACTGGCTAAAAAGCTCCACAAAAACTCTTTAAGTACTAGTAGCTTGCGTCTTTTTCGGATTTCGCTACATATTCACGAAACATTATCTCACTTCCAGTACCTCAAAATATATAATACTTATAAACCTTGCTTCATTCAACGTTTACGCTCATGTGGATGTCAACTCATCATGAGTTGGAATTAGAAACGGAATATTACATGATAAGTGAATTTTACATGATCCTTATCATGATCCATGGTCCACTTATCATGATCCATATGCATACTAATATACAGATTGAACCAGAACTTCACGTACAAAAATTGAAGGGATGCTAGAGTGCATTAAACGGAATAAAAATCATAAAGGTACACATGTGTTGAAATGTCTGCCGAAGCAGACACATAAAGATAGATTAAGAATTCGAGACAAAAGAGGAGTTAAGGGCGCTTTATCAGGGAAATTAAAGAAGTGGTCACATAGTTTGTTCGAATTTCGGTTCATTAAGAGCGATTCAAACCTCACATCAACGGCAGGGCGGGGATTCGTGAGACTCCAGGTAAAACATTCGCCAATCCATGCGATGTCAGTGCGAGACATTGACTGTAGCGAATCCAAGGGGGCACAGGGGGCACGTGCGCCCCAAAAGTGATAGAAATAGTAATGATAAAGGCAACCCATTAAAAACTAGACTATATTTAAGGGTTATTTATTAAAGCTGCAATTTAAGTTAAGGAGTTCTTAAATTTCAGTTGCAAAAAATTAATTTTCAAAAATTTCCTTGTGGAAATTTCTCGCATTTCTCTTCAAGGGCCCCTCCCAAAATCTAATCCTGGATACGCGCCTTGATGTACTCATTAAAGTAGATTTTCAAAGTTCTACTCATTAACTCAGTTAAATTGTTGTTATTGAACTTAGGAAACATGCTACTTTCTTAATTCCCCTAATAAAGCTTTTTACATACCTTTTTGTCTTACTATCTTCGTCTCATTATATCTTCTTCGGGAGCAGGGCTGAAACATCATTTATTTTCAGAGAAGCAAACTTAGCAATTGACCCTCGCCGGGAAGTTACAGATGTATAATTAGAGAACCAGGTAAAATAAGTTAAAAAGTAAATACTTTTCTCTATATTCAACTAAGTACATAAGCACAAAATATATTGTAGCACACGAACCCTTTGGTAATACTATATCAAGTATATATACTGTAACAACTTAAAAAAGGTGTGGGTGCTACGGTAATCTAGCCCCACGTTGAGAAAACCATTTTTAACAATTAAAAAGTGAGGGGTCTTTAATATAATTAACATCAATACTACTTACCTAGTCCACTTATCTCGGCTAACGTTGAAGAATTTGGTCTTTTCTTACTATGCAATAAACAAAAGAAAAAGTCGGGATTCGGACCATTTTTGTTATCGTGAAATATACACGAATTCTTCGTGAAGGAAACACAACACTTTGTAATAATTGGTTTAATTGTTTATTTACATTAAAATACATTTCATAACACCTTAGGCAAATAAATACTGCTCATCAAAATGTGATACTAAAATACTCCTTTTAAAATTCCCCCAAAATGCACAATCTTAATTTTAAACAGTAATACAGTACACATCCCTTTGACCACTGCATTTAAACATGAACTGTTTTCATTAATGTTCAGATCATTAATCATCTGAAAAACTTTGATATTTTGATCACAAAACCCACCTTAATTAGATTCGAATCTTTGACCATATTTGAATAATAAACACTAATATGCCACAAAAATCTTCGGCAATTACACACGATTTAATTATAGGTCACTGGTATTTGATACAAATGCTCGCGGTGTGCTGCACGCAGCAATTCATGCAATTACCTTGGTGTTCGATTGTTTCACCTCCCGCTACTGAACGTCGTATCTTACGCTCCTCCATTGATGCGTAGCCGCCTCTCGCCTCGTTCGATTCATAACGACTTCCGGGGTCGTCGCTGGTACGGTCACCGCTGACGCCGCTGTGTGGCCCTCACGCGGAATGGTGGAATGTCAATGACGTCGTCGCCCCGCACAACTTGACGAGAATGTTAATTGCGAAATGGCTCAAGAACTGCTCATTGCCATTGGTCCTTCGTAAAAATGTTCATCACTCGTAAAAAAATATTAGCTTTCAATGACAGTTAATTCGCGCCAGATTAATTAATGATGCCGAGAACTGTTGGCGAACTCAAAATTCAAGTAACTCATCGCTCGCCGGCTGACGAAAACAAATAAATGAGGAACTGACTGTAATAATTAATCAAATGTGCCTTCAAACGAGACAGGCAAGACAAATTGCTCAGTCTCGGAGATACTCAGAGCGGACATTGTCTGATATCTCAATAATAATTTGTCGTAATAACAATCTCGTAACGTAATGTAAATCTGATGTGTCCGGAGCGTCGCTGCTCCTCTCTTTTTGTAGTTGCTTCCCCGTTTAATACCCCCAAATTCTTTGAAAATGACTCCACCCACTCTGACGTAGAGATTTTCTTTAGCCAATGGCTTATCAATTGCCACTCCACGTGGACAGCCCCCGATTGGCTCCTTTTGTTGTGACGTATGTCATTTCTCAGCCGATGGCTGTATTTGTTAGTACAGACGCTACTTATTTAGTATTTTCCATCAATCTGTCCCCCACGTTTTCCAGATCCGTAACCCTCTTCTTTCCCACAGCAATATTTAATTTTGACAAGGAGACCTCATTCCCCGGCAGTCACAATTCTGACAACCTTCGTCCAGCTGCGACTATTTCCTACTCATTCCCCGGCAGCCACTATTTATCAACCGTCAGTCACATTTAACTCACACCTCTTCCCACTTCAAACCCCCAAACTTATCTTGCACGGTCGCTCCTCATCCCACGGCTCTGCCTAAAGTCATTCGTCTTCATTGTCTCCTCCCTCGGCACGCGCCCCGGCGGTTACAACCCCCGCCCCTTCTATCTCCTACGCGTCTCCATCTAATGTCAGTCATCTTCATTGCCCAAGCGTGGGTTACTCCGCACAATGAGCAACCTTCGTCCAGCTGCGTCTTTTAATAAAAAACAAAACCCATGTTGTTTCGCGGCTCCGCAAATGGAGTCCCTTTGGCAAAAATAGGTTCGAAGACCAGCTCACGTCTCCTTTTTTTTACAAAACACTTCTTGGCTCCCCCTCCTTTTGACTTGTCATCGTCCATCAATTTCTTAATTTTAAATGCTCTTCTCCGCTATCTATTCTCGCTTTAATTCGAATTCTTTCCAGACGGTTCTCCCAAAATTTCTAAAAACCGCTTTCTTTTACGAAAATGCATAGCTGCCTGTCGTAAATTTTGGGTCACGTTCACTGGCCCAAGCGAAGAGCAGACCCTTTCTAGAGTGCTATGGTATTTACGTTCCCCTTCCCTGCTGGTGCAGCCTCGAACCGCTCTTGCCTGTAAGTTGCTAAATTTAATCATTCACAAGTGTTTTATTTGTCGTTTAATCGAACTCGGGTTTTCTCCATTATTTATTAAAATATGCTAATAATTAATTATTCCTTTTTAGCAACAAATTTTTAGCAAATTGTGACCAAATTTCTTCAAAATAATTGATGAGAGAATGTAAATTCTTTGAGGTGGGGAAAAGCAGATGATCAGGAAAAACATCTTTTAATGTAATAGATCTTTCATGATGATAATCTGAAAAATAAATCATCAATAGTATTTAAATTCTATTATCTTAACCAGAAACAATTAATTCTAAGGGAATCAATTTTTAGTAAGTAGACAACAATTAAACTCTTATCTTCCGAGCTGTCTTTGCTGCTAATTTATTAATGACTAATCAAAACAAATCAAAGAGAACCTTTGATGTCCAATGGAAATAATACTTCAATAAGTATGTAATTGCTGTACTTCTTAAATATGTTTTTACAAGTTTCAATTTGCAGAAATTTTTCTTTCCAGTTGCTACAGCCACTGGAAGTATTAGGAAAATGTTAAAGCTGCTCATATTTTTGGGTATCAGATTTTTCAGTCACAACCAGATAAGTTGACTGTACTCAATTGGCTGACTGAACTCAACTTCACTCGGAAACACTAATGGAATGTAAAAGTGGTGCAGAAGTCGACTTCTGGGTTCACGCATGCGCGTTGGGTAAGAAATCAAGCGGTAATGAACGGGAAAATGCTTGATGTTGCCCCGACTCCGTCCGAATCCCAAATTGATTCCATATTCTTATATCCTCATACTAACAAATTTTACTTACATCGAGTAGTGCAGTGAAATTGTGAATAATTTAATATATGTGTTATATGAAATGTCAATAGCAACACGACATTTTCGGACACCATATCAGTTAATTTTAAATTACTACTTTTTAGCACAAAAGCTGCTTTTTCCAATAACAGTTGTCTTCATTTTTAACGGCGTTTTTGAAAGTTATCTGCCTATCACAATTTTTCCCATATATTAGTCTTATCTGATCTATATCGATTCTGTTCTACTAGAAAGTACGAAGGTCTGCTGAAAAGTAATGCCTCCGAATTTTTTATTCAGTTCTCAATATCGGTTGAGCTATTACATGTCATGCATATTACTCGGTCGACTTTCCCGCTTCGTTGACGAAAGTTGCAACCCTCTGCCGCTAGAGGGCTCCGAATTGTAGAGTGTAATATGGCGGTGTATAACGTAACTATGTCGATGCATGGGATACAGCGTGCTGTAATCGAGTTTCTAACCGCAGAAAATGTGCCTCCAATTGAAATTTATAGAAGAATGAAAGCTGTGTACGGTGATGATTGTATCGACATTGGGTTGTTCGTGCTCATAAGGAAGGAAACGAAGGTGCTAACCTCAATGTGTGCGACAGAGCTCGGAGTGACGAGGCTCATCGGAATCGGGTTGGTGAACTCATCAGAGAAAATCGTCGGATAAAACAGACACAGCTCTCAGATAAGTGTGGCATATTAGGAGAGCGTGTGCAAGCCATCATTGCAGAACTGCGGTACCAAAAACTGTGTGCACGGTGGGTGCCTCGAGTGCTTACATCTGACATGAAACAGAGGAGATTGGACAGCTGTCGACAATTTCTTTTGCGTTTTGAGCGTGAGGGTGATGGGTTCCTTAACAACATTGTGACAGGTGATGAAATCTGGGTTCAGCATTTTGACCCCGAAAACAAGAGAACATCAATGGAGTTCCGTCCCAAAGGATCACAGCCACCAAAAAAGTTTCAAAACAGGAAAAGACATGCTCATAGTGTTCTGGGATGTTCAAAGTGTGGTGAATTTGGAATTCATGCCTAAGGGCACCACCATAAAGTCTGCAAGGTATTGCGAGACCCTCAGAAAACTGAAAGCACGAATTCGAAGAGTTCGTCCACACATGAAGCACCGTCTCCTTCAGCATGACAATGTCAGACCACACACGAGCGCCGCGATATCTGCAACAATCCGACGCCTTGGATTCACTGTCATCGATCATCCTCCATACAGTCCTGACTTGGCCTCATCCGATTTTCATCTGTTTCCAAAACTTAAAAAACACCTTTGAGGACTTCACTTTGATAGTGATGAAGCGGTACAAGCAGAGGTGTGGTTGTGGCTCCGTGAACAAAGTCAAACATTTTACAGTGACGGTATCAACAAACTGGTCTATCGTTGGCAGAAATGTGTTTGTATCTAGGGAGACTATGTTGAGAAATAAATATGTAGACATGAAGAATACAGAAGTAGAGTGTTAATGAAGTTTGTTTTATTTGAAAAGCTTTAAGAGTTTTCACATAAAAAATTCGGAGACATTACTTTTCAGCACACCCTCGTACATTTTTACATTGTTTGATGAATAATGTAAGAACGAATTTCATGAACCTAATTACTATCTTTTGCTGAAACTCTTGCGAGGAGCAGTCAGAGAAGATAGAGGTAAGACACCTATCTAAATATGTGAAGATAAAATTATTTCTATTCTTGTAAACCTGTAAATCCAATTTACTATCTAAGCATGTCATTCAGTGAGACACTGTCGATAGAAAAAGATTAATTAATGCCTTTTATTTTGAAAGAAATGAGAGGATTTTACTCATTTAAGCTTCGTAAATAATATATGGAAATTCTATCGATTACGTAAATGATTTTTGTGAGGTAAACGATCACAAAATTTTAATAAACAATGAATTATTTGACCGGAGATTCTTCTAATTCGAACCTTCTGATTGCGCTCAACTCTCCTCCTCAGCAAAGTCAAGTGAAGTGGACAACTGTCAACGTTTTTCATGAATTGAATGCTCGCAAAGTTGACTGTAGTCGACTACAGTCAGCAGTTTGTGTAACTGGAAAGCCCTATTAGTAAGAACGTATTCACGCGATCGATTTTCTTGAGAAGTCCAGAAACCTGTCATCGCAACAAACTGGAAATAGTTATGACTCCATATTACAGATTTAGCTTCTGATTTTGTTTCCGGAGACGAAAATCCATGAGTATGTAATTGTACAAAATCATCAAATAGACTTTGTCCAAGTGTTTGTTTATGGCTTCTTACGCCTGAAGCCTAGCTGACCATCTTGTTTTGCTTTCTGGTTGAAAACAGAGTTACACACATTTTTAATACTTTCCGTATTGATGTTGAACCGTGAAAGAAGTTGTGAAGAGTATGTATCAAAGTAAGTTTGAGCTTCAATACATGCCTCTGCTGAATGAGCTCCAACTAATTTTATAGAATTGTGCTGAGCAAGGAATAAAATAAACCAGGTTGTTCTCTTGAATTATCCTGAATATTTCGCCCTTATATTTTCCAGTCGTGTTTGCTCTCTTGTCGTACGACTGGTCTCTGCAATTTTCCAAGTCTAAACATCCCGTTTCAGCTTTTCAGCAATACTTTTCAAATGCCCCACATCTATTTTTTCACTTACAGTGAAAAAGTCCAAAAATCTTTCAAATATATCAGGTAATTCTTCACTATACTTTACATAACGAATATTTTTTTAATTGGGATTTTAAGGCTCGCCAACGTTTTTATGTCGTAAGAGTCCTAATAACGAATAATTTCTGTCATGTGTTCATTGTTACTTACGTCAGGAGGAAAATAAAAAATTAAAGAAAAATATTTAGCTTCTTCAGTATCTTTTATAAAGTCTTTCCTAATTTTATAGAAACAATAAGATCTAGGAATTCGTCTTGAACTTCGTGAGAAACGTAACTGAGCTCAACTTCCTTGTGGCGATCAATATGATGGCGAAGGTTACCATAATAATGGGAAACTTTGTTGTTGAGAAACTTACCACAGTCTGGATCTGCAAAGATACACGTTTCTTTCGTCTCTGGAAATGAACTACCCTGTTTTGCCCAAAAAATGATAGCATCTACTATAGAGCGTAGGACTTCCCTCCAGGGTGATTCCTCTTTTCATATTTGATCTTGTAGATCTTTATGAATCCCCCATAACCGAGAGTCGCTTTTCAGGCCTTCCATGAAAGAAACAACATCTCAAGACAATAAATTTTCATGCTCTGGTAACTTTTAATTTAGTTTTCTCCAATTTATGAAGACACCTTCTTGCAAAGTTTGACAACTGTGATTCATTGTCTATGAACAAATGGGTAAAGAGCCCACAAGGAACACAGAGCAAGGCATTTATTGTCTCTCTATATGTTAAATATGATTAATTAACCTTTGAGTCATTTTTGAAAATAAAAAAAATAATTCTTTTGTTAGTTTCATTCCTACAACTTTTACTCGAGTGAGGATCATGATGTGCATTTCCAGAAATCATTTTTCTTATGTATCATAACATCTTTGATTGTCATTGGGTATATTTGGCCAAGATCCTGGGATCATTAAAGTTAAAATTGTGTTCACATTCAATTTTCAGACTAGAACTACCCAACGTTCCACCACACATTTTTTCTGGATTTGATTCATTTTCTAGGAACGTATTTGATTTGACATTTTTCTGTCGCATCCAAGTCCATTAAACCTTTATGGTCTACATTGTAATCAACACACTCATCCCTGGCTTGCTGTAATACAAGAAAAAAAGATGTAGTTCCGTTTGTAATATAGGCAATAAAAGAGCTATAAACATTTCGGTTAGATTCTACCTCTTTAAATTGTTTAAATATTTTTAATTGACTCAGTGGCGTACGCAGAGAGGGGCGGAAGCTTAGGATACACGAGTGCCCCCTCCCAACAAGTTTAATATGCGACTGCACTTGACAAGGGTATTAATACTAATAAAATAAATAGTTAATTATAATAATTCGTTATTCGTTCGTTATAATATCGTAATTTGAGCCCTCCGAGATATTTTCCGTTACGCTAAATGTAACATGTTTTATGCCCCTTGCCAATTCTCATCGGATACAACATCTCACTGTGCTCCCGGCCAACACTGCCATCAGTGCAGAGGTGTACACAAAGGGGTAAAGAGGAGGGCACGAGTCCCCTCCAAATCACGTAAATACAATTTTTATGAAAAATTACAAGTAGGGAAAATAGATCTACTCATAAAATTTAACTATTTTCCGGCATAGCAACTACATTATTAAGAGTACGTTTTAAAATGTGGACTGTAACCCTTCATGGAGGGCCAAGCTCCCTCCAAGATATTTTCTGCGTCCGCCACTGAAGGGACTAGTCTATACTTCATTAAAATATTGATAGTAGAAGAGTTTCTGAGCCAAACTCTTTGTTTCCTTTGCTACTCAATAATAATGCTTTGATCTTACACAATTAAAAGATAAAAATATGTATTTACCTTTTTCCTGCGGTTGTTCTTGAGTATTCTGAAACCATAATGACATTAAACTTGACGACTGCTCTGCTTCTTGTCTTTCTTTCGCTTTCTTCCTGTTGAAATCTCCAGATGCCGTTTTTGCCCCACATGCATTAACCATATTCTACTACTACAAATCAATGTGTTCCATCTTGTCTGTGATCTAACCATTTTGCTGACAAATGTCTGCAACATCTTTTACATCAATAGTTTTTCAGGTATACTTTTGGTAGGGTAATTTTTATCTGTATTATCTTTGGAGCTACACTTAAATTTACAGAAATTGATTGAAGCTTTTTATTTATATATGCTATTTTTATAAAAGGAATTATGAAAAGAAACCCATATTTTCTTGTCGAAATTGTTTAACTGCCCATTTGACAATAAATTTATTATTTTAATTTCTTTGTATGTATGTATTCTCGCTTCGACCAACTAAGGACCACGATAACTTGTGCCCACTTCTGCGTGATTTTACTCACTATACACATCGTGAAACGTTTTAGGAGGGAACAGTGTCTAGATGAAATCTAGATTGCCGTATCCGAGTATTACAACTGCGGTGGTAAGCCGCAGAAGGTAAACTTTTAAATCATCACAACTGCGGCATGGAAGTGGAAAACAACAAATTTTTCTGAAACTGTCGGAAATCGAACCCAGGATATCACCGTGGCAAGAGAGTACGCTAGCCCTGAGCTATCGAAGGATATAATTTATTTACTATTATTGAAAATCATTCTCTATTAATAATTGAAAATAACGCGGGAAGGATGCAGTCATCAGATCTGCTCCTCTATTTAAGCACTGTAATAAACGAAGTGGCGGAGAGAGGTTAGGTTGCAGGGGAGAGTACGATAGTGATCCACTTTAGTTGGGAGATGAGAGAATTTCCTGCTGGCAACATCATTTAATTTTCTCAAAATTCCAAATACAAGTATACATACTGTTTCGAAATGATGCTGCATGTTGCGTATCAGGCTCACCTGTATTTGAGCAGGCACCTCTTGTGTTCGGGTGTGCCACGCGCCTGCGCAGTTCGTCAGAATTGACGTTCCCGCCTTGAAGATATATTAATTATTTTCAGTAACCTGTCGTCCCGAGACGACGGAGGAACACTATGAGAGGACAACGCTTGTAATA
This sequence comes from Laupala kohalensis, assembly GCA_002313205.1. Taxonomy (NCBI): domain Eukaryota; kingdom Metazoa; phylum Arthropoda; class Insecta; order Orthoptera; family Trigonidiidae; genus Laupala; species Laupala kohalensis. Next base: position 1,132,943 of record NNCF01126653.1, on the reverse strand, counting down.
ACTCGCATAGTTCAAACTTACGCCGCCAGGGCGCACCAGTTACCGGCTAAGAGATTTGCAGGCTCAAAGCAATATCTCTGAATTCCTACGTTTGAGTGCGCTTCGGTCGACCTTGACCGTCGACTAAAAAGACATTCATGTTTCATTTTTTATGATATATTTTTAGGGCTGTCTTTGTACGAGGAACGAGCTCGAGGAAGAATATACGTATTTTATCGTATATAATTGTTTTATGCTCATTTTTTCATATTGAAACATTTATTTTTCATTCACATTCTTTATAATGTGAATTATTTCTTAATTGAACATATTATTGGCTAGGCAATTGAAATTCTTCACGACAATGAAATCCTGTTTTTTATAAGCTCCAATGAGATTAATTCTTCTTCAACAATAGGTGTATATTTTTTATTGGAGTGATCTTTCCAGCATTCATTCTTGTGAAAACACTTGCTTCAGATCAACCGAGAGTGGGCGCTGTGTCGAGAAAGCTGAGTCTTCAAGCTATTATTCTGTGTTTGTGTGTACACATACCAAAGAGATCTTGATGCATTTGATTCCTGTGATACATATATCAAGGATACGTTATGCAAGATTATGAGAATTGAGATACTTTTTCCAAAGAAGGTGATTAAGAGGGAATGTAAAGTACTTAAAGGTTGGAAAAAGAAACAAGTTTGGGAATAAAATAACTGCTTCAATGAAAGAAGAAGTTTCTTGTTTTATCATAACTGATAGAATTGATAGTATTGTACGAAAAACTGTCGTGAAGCGTAAGATAATAAACGATAAATGCTGAAGGAAACTTATTAATAAATAAAATGTAAAAAGGAGTCTGGCACATTTATTAAACAAAAATTGTATCCCTTAATGCCAATCTTCCTATTTCCGAACTTTCTTTGCTGCAAATGTATTTATTATGTCATCAAACCAAATCAAAGATGCCCTTTGGTATTCAATAGAAATGATATTCATGTTAGTAAGTCATTGCTGTCATTATGGTAATTTTAAATTGTTTTAGAAATTTCAATTTGCTGAACCTACTATTTCCATGTATTATAGTGACTGGAATTGTTAAAAATATTGTTAAAGCTATATGTAGGTTTGAGTACCCTTCTTTCAGCTTGCTCTTATGTAATATGTATGCATAGAGAAATTTTGTTGCGTCTTTATTGCTAATTTCTAGCCTTACTTCTCAAACTTCAACATCCGGTTTTAAATTTTACTTCAAAATCATCAGAAATAACTGAACTTGTCGTCATTCGCTTTAAGTGCTTTACAAATGCAGGCGTGTTCACCAGTAATTCTGTCCACAACTTGAAAACTTCGTTTCCTAAAAAGATCCTCATAAGTGAGATTTGATTAATCATCTTTACATATTTCCCGTGGCATTTTCTTATTCTTCCCTCCTCCTTATGTATGTATATTTTGTCTTGATACCAATATTATGTGACAACAATCGCCTAATCAATCGACTCTGAAACTCTTGTCGAAGATAACAAATTTAACAGAGCTTATCCAGTGAAGGTTCGTTATTTGTAACATTTTATAGGTCCGATCAGGGGTGGAACCCAGATGCCCCGGAGATCAAAGTCGCGCCTCCTCCAAACAAATCCCGGTTCCTCTCACAAGACGCGGTGAATTATCTTGAAATGAAACTTGTGTAAGATGTTTCTTGAATTAAAATTACTATTTCATAATAATTGTTATGAGAAAAATTCTAGATGTCTTAAATAACTACAGTATAAGTAATAAGAGAAATTTGTTGGAGTGCATTAATATGAAAACGAAACTACACGAAAATAAACTATAATGTCATGTGCATAATAAAATACAATTTCATTTAATACATAAATATGTCAGAATCCTTACGGCTATAGAGCAACATTTCTCAAAAGAATTTGAAGAACGCAATTTATTGACTTGAGTGTTCGTGACAAAGGTGTGTCCCAAGACGTTCGATACTGGAAAAGACCTGCAGTGACAAAACTTTATTGAGTCACCGCCGAGTTGCATTATGAAACCACACTTTCCTGTAGTAGACACATTAAATAATCTCATCTTATTGTCACGCTGGAGAGTTTTCTAAAAACAGAAATTGTCGTGTTAAATCTAATTTATTTTCAGGTAAAATTCTTCCGCATATCTCCAACCTTCGATGGCCATGACCCTTTCTTCGGGTCGCGACCCAGTTCGAGGAATGCAGATGTATAGCGGCGCGCACCGTGCTGACAATGGGACGCACGAGGCCTGGGGCAGCAACTCCTTGTTGAGGCGTTGGTGTGCGGGTGGAGGAGGATGTGGCGGGGGCTGTTTGCGGGGTCTCGTACCAGCCGCCGGCCCCTACCTGCTGACACAGTTTTTATCGATCGACGCCGGTGGGCCTGCGCTGGGCCAGGGCCACACAAGGGCTGCGTCTCCGTCGTCGCCGCCGCCGCAGGGGCCCGCGAGCGCCCGATGCGAGAGGGCGCCTCCCGCGGCGCAAGGGTGAGCGGCAAACGCGATCGAAGACACCGCGTTGCGACGACGCCTCACGTCTCGACGCCGCGACGCCAGCGTTTTCGCAGCTGACATGTAAGTACTCGGTGACGGCGCTGGTTAGACGCTTCGTAGTGAAAAGTGTTATTTGTGTATAAAGTTTGTATCTACGTGTGCGAGTTGGTCCTTCCATTCATTTGCAGACCATGCATTCCTGGAACTTCTGTCTACCCGTGCATGTTCGGAACCCCAGAATTATCACGCTTCATCATGTTTAACACTATGAACAACACAAATGTACGAATACACACATATTTAAATGTACTCACCGGTGTTAACGTATTTTTGAGACATGTGATATAGTGATATAATTATTGTGTAATTATGTAGCTTGTGATGGAGGTGTCACTTAGAAAATTTAGTGATTTAATGGTCGATTGTGTAAAAATATTGAATGTTTCTCTTCGTGATAATTGATCTGTACTTGTACTTCCGTAATTTAACTAAATTTTATTGCTCTCATTCTGCAAATAAAACTTATTTACCTTTTGTAAACGAGTTGCCCGTTTTCATTTTTCAGGAAATTAATGATGCATTGAAGAGGTCTGTTTTGTAGCTATATGTTTTAACACTTCAATCATAACACCAATACACTCATGACTCTTTTCTGTCATGTATGGCATGCAGAAAAATTGATATATAAATTACCTGAACTCCTTGTAATAAGTTTCATTTTAATTGTGCGAGTGAGGAATCATTAAAATAATATTAACACGGGAAGAGGATATGAAAAGTTACGGATAAAACATTATTAAAATTATAAAGTTAAATAAAAAATTGCATACCTAAAAATAAATTACTTCGAATTGTTACATAGTCTACCCGAAATACCCTTTTCAAGTTTTATTTCTATTTTTACAATTCCGTCCTAACAAAGTAACTCCAAAAATTATTTGTTGTTTGTTTCATATTTTAAAATGTAAAATATGTATGAAGATTAACAATCTAGTGAAAAATCCATAATAAATTAACTCAAGTGATTAAAGCATTGTCTGTTTTGCGAAAGCTTCATTATAACGAATCGATTTCCCATAGCATTCACCTCGGAGTAAATAATTGTGAAGTGAATTACTAGTCTGGAGCTAAGCTAACGTCAGTTTCCCTCAAAGTGAAAGGGAGAATGAATTAATGGCATCATTCAATAAATATGATACAAGAAGTGTCTGTGAATCACTCTCGCTATATTGTAGAAGTTTAATGAGGAGGAGGAGGAAACACGTAGTGAGAAAGAGAATCTGTAAAACTCATATCTTGGAAATGGATAATTGATAAAAAAATTCAAGGTGGTGTAAAGTCAAAGGACTAGCTTGAATAAATATATTAGAATTTTTATTCATTAAAATGAGGGAGTAAAATTGCATAATTATATTTCCTTCCCTATTGGTGTTTTATTTTTACAAACGCTGTGAATACTTTCTAGGACCTTTTTGAATACAGTACTTTGTGTGTAATGTGGATTGTATTCATCTACGTAATAAAGAATTGATGTAAAAAATTAAAAACATAAATTGAATGGAACTGTCATAATAAAAAATACTGAAGATGGACTAGCAGATGTTAATGTTGGCGACCAGAAACACATGGCCTCTTCACTTTACATGAGTAATAGCTATTTTTAACATCCTCTTCCAAGTAAAGCAAATTTTTCTGTCATACATGAAAGAAAAGAGGTTGAGATGCTTAGTTCTATTTTTGTCAGACGACTCAATACTTCTCTCATATTTCTTTCATTCTGTCCATAACTGACGACGGGAACAGAAAGTGAAGTTCTCGGGGCTCGCAACAGACGTCTTCCTGTGGTCTCTGTCTGGCTCTTTCCATTTAATATGTATTGCTGGGTAGAAATATTGAGGGAAGTAGTGACCATTCTATAAAGGTGTCTGAAAATGGAATGTTGGATTGAATGAAATATTTCATGCAATGCCCGGACTGTAATTGGTTCCCAGCTGCCTTTCGTGTCCAACCACTAAAACCTCTTTTCTTGCGCAAGATCGTCACGAGTCAGAGCTTTACGTCAAAGTGAAGATATCTTTGGTTCTTTTCTCATTGCAACCAGTTTTTCCCTGCATCAAAAACGCGTTTGGAAATCGGCTTCACAATCGTTTAGATGATTCACAATTGGATAAACACATCAGACAATCGCGTACATTTTAATAAAGTACAAAAATTAAATTGAAGTTAATCACAAGACTCTTTGACAATTACTCGACCAGTCATATTTTCCACTCACTTTGAAAGAAAAATACATTTATTTACGTTTGTGTAAATTATGTACCAGTAAGACCGTAGGACATAGTTTATAAAAAATTGGATTACCTGATGACGGCCGGAAAGGTTAGGTTGAAACGTCGGTTTTTTATTTTAATTTTAAATAACTATTGACTCAGTGTTCCATGAAGTTATTTTATGAATAAAGTTTATTATTATTAATTATGAATAATAACTACATGACTCATTGTTACGCATATAGGGACAGAAAACCAAACAACAATGAACATAAAATCACAAACATAAACAGGTATCTATCTCATTATGCTTCTAAATCCACAAATCAATTAACCTCAGTACCGATTTTAACAACACTTTAAAAACATAGGACTTTTATACAACCTTCCAACCCTCATATCACTACCTTAGGGATGGATTTTCTTAAAAAGTATATTTTCGCAAACATTTTCGATAATTTTTTGTGCCACGCTTTTCCCAACCCCCACCTCTAGGCGTGTCGTGCACATGTGGTTTGAAATGACATTCATCATACCACGATATTCATCATAAAGTGGTCAGAATATGTCTGCCACAAAGGACCCCCGCCCCATGATGCATTTAAATGACAAAATGTCCTTACTCACTGAACTATTTTATCGTAATGTCAAATACAAAAAATAAAAAACGTCGTGTTGCAAAAACGTATCATACAAACACTTTGATGACTGCAATGCTCATGTAATACAAATATTACCTCTCTCTCCAAAAGAGCATCAAATTTCATACAAAACATGGAGATCATTAAAGAAACACGTCCACTTCAAGCGTTGCTTAGTCAGCAACTTTGCTGTGAACTATCATCACAACGTAATATCATACAGTCGCGACACACCATACCCTGGATTCCCGGTGAGTATAACAAGTGCGCCACAGATATCCCTCAAACTCGGCACGAGTTCAAAAGCGATATGGGGAGGTTGTATACATACGATAGTCGGTCGTATGATCAAGTCGGTTTTGATTCACCAAAACGTAATGATGCTCGCTCACCACTTGAGTACACCAATGTCGTCGAGTTGTAATTTTTTGCCGTTATTGTCGCGACAATATGATATAAGACTGTGCTATCGTTTTGAAGAACGCAAGCGTCTCTTTCCACCATTTCTGACATTAAAAAACAATACCTTCACATAAAAAAAATTCTGGTGTCGATTATTGAACCCGGACCTTTCTGGTGCTAGCCATGACTGCGATACTCTACGCGCTAGAAATGGAATTCCATATCATTAACTCTCTCCACGATATCATTTACGATCTTTTTACAAGATTTTATTTCACTAGAAATCTTAGTATATTTGGGCCAAATCTCGCAACTGAATTTTTAAACCAGTTCCCCCTAACCGATTGAGCTGAAATTTGGCACACATATATACGTGTAAATCTGATGACAATGCAATATTATGATCGACTCATCGAAAAGATTACCTCAGTATTTGCGAATGGACGCCAGACGTCATCAGAAGTAGAAGTTGCAGAAAGAGAGAAAGAAAGAAAGGAAGAGAGAAAGAAAGAGAAAAAGAAAGAGAGAAAGAAAGAAAGATAGGAGGTTGATTTCGCATTGTATATGATCACTGAGAAAGGATTATTCAATTTTAAAGAGATGAATTACGGAACAATGTGACTTTTTAAATTTTCGCTACTTTTGCTACATATCACGAAAAAGTGGAGATCATTTCGTATATTTAAAAAAAAAGATCAGTTTTTGTGAGTAAATACGGTTAGTTTTAAAACTTACAAACGGGTTTTTGAATTTATCGATAATTAATTTTTTAATGGGTGCGACGGGAAGAACAGAACTTGGAACACCGTTCATCCTTTCTTCCATCACGGATTCATCTTGTGGTCTAGTAGTAGCGTCTTCGCCTCCACGATATCTCGTGGCCGAACTAGGCGAGGTTTTTCGTAAGGGTTTCTTTCACCGTCTCGGTCGCTTCGGTAGCGAACGTTCCCCGGCAACTGAACATCTCTCCTTCTCAATTCCCTCTCCCAAATCACGGATAGTGGAAAAGAAGGGCTCGTAGTCTGGGCCTCACCATAAGACAATAAATAAATATAAGTAAATAAATAGTTGCACCTAATAATTTTTTATCGTTTGGGCTAATGGCATGATGTATTATTTTCCAGGAATACATGTATCATGTTAGTTTCTGGACGTGAATGTTTTATATAAAAGATCTGAAAACATTTCTAAAATTTTCGACAATTTCCTTTGAATTTGGTGAAAAAGAGTGAAAATGATTGGAACGTGGTCCTAAAAAAACTGACATATTCTCAACACAAAGAAAAAAATATTTAAGATTGGAACTTAAAATTCTCAAGGGATATTGCATCTCTATGGTATTAATAGGCCAAGAAAGGATGATTGGTATTTCCCATTTTCAGAGGAGGATTTTGGGTGAAATGCTATTTTTCAAGATTTTACTGTACTTGTCGCATTTTACGAACGAATTAAGATACTATCTCCGTCTTGGTATGAAAACGTTGTTAAATCAAATATGTAAAACCAGTTTTCATTTTTAAAAAAATGTTTCATTTTTCGAAGCATCCACAAGCGTGAGTACATCACTTTCAAGCTTATGACATGGAAAATCTTATGAAATTTGTATGCAAATGTGTTACTTGTGTCTATACTAAATTCTGACGAAGGGTAAACTGTATCACGCAATAAAAACTTCCGTGCGATGCCGGGCAGATAGGTTTAATTTTTAGAAATCTTTCACAAAAATGTTAATCTATAATAGACTGAAAATATAATAATTTAATAGCTGCAAATAAGTATTTTATTTACATTGGTATCATTTAATATCATTAAAGTTTAAGATTAATATTACAATAAAACATTTTATCAGTGTATGATAGTGCGACCTGGAGGGAAAATATCTATAGTACAAAGGAGTGAGGAAGAGAATTTGTTTTTACTTCTTCATTTTCTTAAACTTTTACTGACCTAATGCCTGTAATTTGTACTGCTACGGTGAAGTCAAAAACTTCAACCTTTCTTATTACTTATTTAATTTGCATTTGTGAACAAATTTCCATGGGGAAAATACTGTTGCATGTATTTCTTTGGGGAGCAAAATTACAGCAAAAAGAAGCATAATAAAGATTGTAAGCAATAATTATTTTCAAAAGGTAAACACAGTCTCTTTCCCTCCCATAACTGCACCATGTAGTGGACTAAAGTTAACGGTGCCCCAAGTTAGTTAGACGGAACCTGCATTTCCTCATCGCGATTTTATCGCGCTTTTTTCCTCCTCCCCCTCATCCCATTCCCTTCCCTGACAGAATCGTACCACGGAATAGTACTATTCTGCCCTCAAAGTCCGTTCAAGTCTGTAACAAGTCCGTTTGAAGCATGTTTTGCTGAGACAACGGACTTGAAACATGCTTTTGCTGCACTTTTCCATATTTAAAGCGTGTTTGGAAACACGGTTTGCTTCTACTTTCTGAAACAGTATCGAAACGTACTTTACACGTGGTTGGAACGCGTTTTAGTGCGTTAATAATCAGTTTCGTTACACGCCCCAAACATGCTTTCTCGTAGAGAGTGAAACACGCTTGAAACAATCTTTTCACATGCTTTACATTGTTTATTTCGCGTTTCGTCACGTGCTTTTCCTGGTGCCACCGAAACAGATTTTGATGGCAGAATAGTACTTTAAAGTGTGTTTCGAAACTTCTTTTAACGTGTGACATACTAAGGTGCACGCCCGGGACCCAGATTGGCCCAACTGAACTCAAAGGCACAGATCAGTTGGTAATTTTGTATAATACCCTTCCCAAAAATCTAAAAGATATAAATAAATTGAATCTCTTTAAACTCGCGGTTAAAAGTTTTCTAATGCTATATTGCTTCTATAATGTGAAATAATATACAGATTTTAATAAAAGAAGTTTATGAGCATTTCAATTTTCCAATAAATATTGTTTCCATATGACTTCGGATTATGTAAGTGATGTTTATATCTCTTACATTTTATCACGCCATTGTTATAGTACTCTAGATACTCATTAAAATCTTTTTTCATGCATGTTGTTTTGCTCCTTTTTGTTTTTAATAGTTTATTTCTAACTGTACGCAACCTTGGCACGGTTGTGTACATTATCTCTGTAGCCCCATCCTTGCCCCGAGTTTTACTCCGGTTTTCCTCCAGGTAGGTGGCGTACTTTCCTCGGGCGGGAATGTCATTAAGACCTTTCTTTTATTTATCTCGAATTTTTTTGTACTAATTTCTACAATTTACTTTGGAATAATAAATGGATAACAGTACGTATTTATTAGATTATTTCTTTTATGTATAATAATTGTCATACGCAGTATGCAATTACTTTTTTGACAATACAGTTTATTTCTTTATTTAATGACAAATAATTTAAATCAATCAGGCAATATTTTGACAAATCTCTGCTGCTTGAGATAAAACATTTTGCGCTAACTTGATGGATTATTGAGTAAAGTTTTGCCATAATTGTGCATATTATCAGATTTTAGCTGGTTCGAAATAGAAATTTGAGATGGTTTGAAGTGTGACAATTTCATCGTAAGGCAATTCATTGATAATTAAGTAAATAGGCCAAATAGTCTCGGTAGATGACTTTCCAAATTCAACACCATCAGTAAAGAATGTATAAGAAAAGTTGTACGGTGAGGACAAAACATTGCCATATGAGCTTAACTTTTTGTAAGCATTGCCATCATATGTATCACTGAACTCACTTTCTTTGGTTTGCCTTGAAAATCTGTAGTTTAATATGTATTCAACAAACTTGCTGTCTTTCAAAAATACCTGAAGCTGAGATTCTATTGACAGAGAGACAAAGAAATTTGAAGGCCTTAACGCATTAACCTTTTTTCACAGATATCATGGAGCTTCTCTTTATCCTCTTTCTTTTGTGCTCAGTCACTTTTGTTTTGTTTTGAAATCGTTCTTTTGCCTAGGTAGGAGTTACAGTCACTACAATAAACGTGATATGATAAGAAGTTTCTACCATCAGATACATTGTTTAATATTATTTATATTTATCCATTTTTCATTTAATAATTCCTATATACCAATGTTAAATACTTGAAGGATCGGCGTACCAGTACTTTTTTATTTAGCAATACACCACTGGTTACAAAATGGGTATGAGCGTAATGCAATTTACATAAGAGCTAATTCCGATCGAAGGGCCCAAAATCAGTGGCGGATTTAAAATATCTGCACCTCCCAAAACTGAATAAAATGGCTATTTATTATAAAATCTAAAGAATAATCAAGTTTTTTATTCAAAAGTTGCAATGGAACTCTTACTAAGCATATGCGTACTCTAATCAGTTCCTTAAATTATTCCAAAAACATCGCTAAAAAGTGTCATATTTCTATCGGCGTCAATAGCTGAGTGATAAACGTAGCCGTCTCCTAACCGCCATGGCGCGCCAGGGAGAAAGATCGATCCCCATCGAGGACAACGGATTTTTCGGTTGCAAAAATCAACACACGACATGTTAAAGAATAAGTAAGAAACATATTATCATTTACTGTGAATTGATTTCTGTGAAGTGAAAAATGCTCTCAAGGAGAGTTCCCGCATTCGCAGCCATCTGGTAGCGGAATGACGAATTTAGGACCGGTCCGAAATTTCACGTTTTTTTTTTTGTTCGAAATATTGGGCCGGCCGGAAATATTAAGACTGTCCAAAATATTAGACCGCGAAAAATTCTAAAATTCGGACCTGTTATTCGTTCCGTCTTCAGCTACCAGATTTCAGGTCCTTCTACCATTGGTAGTTTGTGCAAAGCACATTTCGTTACACGCTTTTCATGGAGTCGAAACGGACTTGAAACATGATAGCGTTCGAATTTCTATCCTATTCACGTGCCTTTGCAGGTTTCGAAACACGTATTAGAACAGACCATAAATTATGCGAATTAAAATACTCCAACAAAACTTGCATCGTGGAAATACAGGATCAGCTGAATTAGAACGCTATATGGAAAAGAATAATATCGACGTTGCACGCGTACAGAAACAAATAAATAAAAACGGTCAGCTGAAATATATCCCATTAAGGTGCAGAATGGTGCATAAAATAAGCTCCTGGTTCGCAATTATAATAAGAAATGAGGATGCACAAATACTGAAAATACAAAAGTAGACAGGTTATCATTACGAAGTTATCATTTACAATTCAGGAAACATAGATTTGGTGATAGTAAATATGTATAGAAAATTTTGAAACAACATAGATGCTGACATAAAAGTATTAACAGAAGTAATAAAGAACTTCAAACACAAGGATATCCTAATATGTTTGTATTCAAATGCACGATCTCAATTATGGGGGGATAGGAAAACGACAAAAATTAATTAATTTGCACTAATGGAAAATTTGATAGTGCACAATAAATATGGTGAAAATACATATATGGGAGCACAAGGTTCTTCAGACCTAACGTTAACAAAAGTCTGGAAGCGTCGTATAATAAAATCCTGGAAAATAACAGATGGTTTTGAGAGTGGTCATGTAGCATTGTAAATAGAAAAGATTGCATCTAAAGATGGCCAAATGGAATTAATGGAATGTCACAAATATAGGTAAATTGGCAAAAATTAAAAACAGCTACAACAAATTGGCCAAAACAAGCAATAATATGTCAAACACATCACGACATAGATAACATAATTGATCAGCTACAATTGAACATATTAACAGGATGTACGGAGCAAAGGAAGGAAACAAATATAAAAAAGGGGGAAACCTGGAGGACGAAGGAGCTGTAACAAGAAAAAAGAGAAAAAAATCAGTTAATGCGGCAGTTTATGCGGAAAAGGTAAAAACGCAATGATGAAACAGAAATTTTGCACACCTTTCAAATAGCGCGAAGGAACTTCAAGAAAAGTGTATTAGATGCCAAGAAGAAAGATTGGGAATAATATGTTAATAAGATGTTGTAACATTCTTGCTGGGGTCTACCGTACAAAATAGGAGCGGATAAAATAAAGCAAAAACAGGTATGGAAAATAATATGTGTGGACGGGGAGATGAAATATGCATGAAAAGATGTAGGAACAAGTTTCCGTCATGAATTGTATCCGCAGCAACCGGAAGTAAATTTCCCACAACTACAAATTAAACAGGAAGACATACAGTATATGACCAAAGAGGAAATGGAAGAAATAATTTTGAAACTACTACCTAGAAAAAGCGTAGGATGCAATAAAATATAGCATGAGATGGTGAAGCAGGTATATATCGAAATTAAATAGTTGTGTTGAAAAAGATATTTCCCAGTGGTGTGGAAAATAGCAGAAATTAAATTATTCTTCAAACCAGAATGTGATCCACAACAGAGTAAGTCGTACAGGCCGATAGCTCTCTTACCTACCTTTGGTAAATATTTGACCGCTAGACATATAAAAAAATAAGTGTTTACATGGAAAAGGAGAAAAAATTTAATGAGAGGCAATATGGATTTCGACAACAAAGAGGTACGGATGGATCACATGCGTGTTTTTTACGTAATATAACACAACGAGAACATATTGTCTATGCGTCTTCTTGGATGTGACCCATGTCGAACAATTATTCATAGAAAACAAATTGAAGCTTTCAGCAGCAAAAACAAAAGTAATGTGGTTCGGACATATCTGTAAAAACAGACGTAATCCATGCATTAAGATATATGGAGAAAATATGATGCCTCTAAATACATATAAATTTTATAACTGAGCCTTACTGGTACTCGTGTTTCGTGGTTCTTAGCTGTCCTGATCGATATACATACATACGTATAAATTTTTAGGCCTTGTTTTGGATGTAAAGTTACAATTTCTTAAACACATAAATTATGTAGCAGAAAAGGCTAAAATATTATATTACGGTTTTCTCAGGGAAGGGATAACAAAATTCAATATAAGGCAAGGAGATAAAATAAGTTTATTACGTCCAATGCTAACTTTAGGCTCAAATGCATGGGGATATAGAGTAGTAACAGGATATGTTGAACGGAAAATAAATTCAGTACAAAGAACATGCCTCCTGGCAAAAGGAGGAGCATATCGCACATTATCACGAGAAACGTCAGAAGTTATATATAGAATAATGCCATTGGATTTATACATTGCTAAATTACAATTTCAAAGAAAAATAGAAACCGGAAAAATAACTATAGCAGGGCAAGAAATAGAAAAGAAAACAAAACAATAGAAAGGAATGATAGCAAAACATAATGCAGACGTGGAAAATTTGATGGGAAAAAACATCAAAAGGGCGAATAACCAACAAATTTATTCCAAATGTGCAATTTGCCTACATGAATAGAAAATGGGTCATGCTTAATCCATATGTAATTGAGTACATAACAGGACATGGAAGTTTCAGTAGTTTCCTACTAGAGAGAGGAATAAGGGAAGAATCAGACTGTATATGTGGCGAGAAAGCAGAAACACGTGAACATCAGATGTGGGACTGCAAGAGGTATGGCGAGGAACGATCAAAATATATAAGAGAAATGAGGAGTTACTGGAACACACGGTAAGAACAAAAGAATAGACACTGAAGAGAAATATGAGGTTTTCAGAGAATATGTGACAAAATTAGGAACAATACGTGACCTATTAAAAAGCAAAATTACTCGGAATAGTAGATGAGTATTGTGGTAGAATTAGAATTTAATTGTTTATAATGATGAATAGTTAGTCGCCTCAGCTAACTCAGGGTGCCACTAGTAATTGGGTTCGTCAATTTTTTTACCTAAGGAAAAAACATACTGGGGTTCCACTCAGAGGAAAACGCTTTATGACAAATAAACTTATTAACTTTAATCACACAATCATGTACAATAATAATAAAACCCTCATGCAATCCCCCAAACAGCACACGTCACTCCCTACCAACGTTAACATGACCACTATGACATTACCGCCAAATTCGGCTTCAATACAACAATCAGGAATTTTATACAGATTTAAATTCTAACATAAACATTTAAAATTTCTCCCTCAACAAAATAAAAATACACTAAATTTACATGAACTCTCTCTTCTTAAAAAAAACGGCTGTTACATTTATGACAAATAAAAGAGAAAATTCGGCGGATTACTCTAGTGGTAAGTGGCCCCTCTTTGCAATAATCAAGTCCACAGTTCTAGGCCTCTTTTTACGACAAGTTACGCACTTTTCTTCTCGCACAAGCGCATTACGACGTAGGTTGGACACCAGCAACCGTCGTGCAAAAACCTCTTTAGTTGACCAATCAAACTAGACAGTGGAGAGTAGAGGGTGCGTTGACCTCGCAACGCCGGCCAAGCTCCGATCTCGGGCGACCCTTGACGGTGGCGTAACCAGCGACGGCTCCACCGGTGGTGACTTCCTTCCCTCAGCTGACTGCTCGGGTGCCTTCAGGCGCAGCGTCGACCTAACCTCGGTCTCTCAGAATAGCTCGCCGGAAATCGTCAGCCCAAACTAAAGGCTCTGATCTGGACAATACCGAACTCAGGACTCTCATCTGAGGTTTCTAACCAATCAGTTAATTTTAACCTAACTGAGTCGTGGCCACAGACTGTAAACGTCGTGGCTCTGATCGCAAACAATCTACCAGACTTGTTTGATGCTCCCCCAAAAAATCGGCAAGTAGTGAGCCGCGCGCAGCATCTTCAAGAAAATGAAATGTTGGCGTTTAGCGCGAAAATCTCGAAATATTGGTCTGCGCAAAATCTTCGAAAATAATCGAAATAATAACGGGGCAGAAACCTCAAAATACTCGTCTCAGAGTAGTAACGAAAATGTCCGCGAAAAATCTGCTATAACGTAATGTAAAAATGTCCGCGAAAAAACCCTCATATAATGGGCTGAATCTTCATTTGCCATTCCTTACATGGGTTTCCTCCCCTCCTACCCTCTTTTTCCACTTCCCAAGTCTTCTAATTTTGAATTTCACGTGATGAGAAGCTTCCAATACCACAACTGCTCACCTTCACGTGCCTAAATTCTGATTGGAGATTTTGAGTATTTTTGAACGATTTTTAACCGGTTTTAAACGTTTTTCTTTCTTAAACAAGTTTCAACTGACAACTTCCGCATGCGTGTCCTTTTAACAATCCTCAGTTATACGACCGGGGTGGGTTATCCACCGACACTATCGCTTGCCTGCAATTTCTAAACAACAGTAAATTTTTTTTTCAACAAAGAGCTTATCGTGGGTCACTGCGCCCTCGCCAGATGTGAACGTTTCCTTTGTCGCACCGCTCAACGGTGGACTTTTAAATTTTTGGAGTGTAAGGAGGCTCCCCTCCCCCGCTCCTTTGCTTGTTCTCCGAATTTGAAACGCCCGAACGAGGCTGATTCCTTCTGTTTAATTATGAAATTATTCAAATCTCACAGTATCCACTTCCTGGAGGTAGGGAACGGAAATTTGTGAAACCAATAACAAAGAGACACGACAATGGATTAAAGTAAGATAAAGAATAGGAAAAACATATGAGCCTTGTAATGACCAGGTTAAAGACAAGGCGGTCTATAAGACCCTAGGTCAAAATTAATTTTTATAAAATATGTTGTTTTGTTGTTGATTTAGAATTAATTTGTTTCATTTATGAGTAATAAATTATGTTGATTTTTGCCATGTGTTCCCGCCTCGGAGATTTACCTGATCCCCCCGCACGTATGTCATTGCGTGAACTTTTCTCAAATTATCCAACCACTTTTAAAGTTGCTGAGAAAAAACAAAAAATGGGAGTTGACGGATGAATGCTCGATTACTTTCCAAAATATTAAAAGAACGTTCGAGAACAGAAGTGTAATTACTCATCCTGATTTTCGGAAGCCGATTTTTCTGCAAACTGACAGTAGTGAATATGGCCTTGGAGCAGTGTTATACCAGGAAGGGGGAACGAGCCAACATGACGTAATTGATCTATCTAGCCGCGTACTTTTCTTTTTTTTGTGGGGCTTTAGGGCTCGTCAGCATCGAGGTCATTAGAGCCCTAAAAACTTGTACAGGTAGGGAAAATGTTGTTACGCACTAGGGAAAGTCAACATGACTCTCCCCGCGTGTGGGACTCGCCGAATAACTCAGCCATACCCCACTAAAAACCCTCCTGAATTACAACTCAAAACTCAAATCCCAACATATCTCAAGTCTTTACTTAAAACATTAAAAAAAGAAGAAGAAGAAAGAGGAAAATGAAAGAAACCCTAGCCCTAATAGCGTCGGGATCGAAAAGAACAAGAGGTGACCAAGGAAGGTCAGGAAAGAGAAAGGAAGGACCCTAGCAAAAGTAAGTGGAAGTAATGCCAGACTCAGCTCGGGGCCCCATGTTTGCCAAACACGTACTTACTAGATGTAAATCCCCTGGGGGAAGCCGCGCACTACGGGGTGATATTCCACCACGGAACGTGAAGCACTGGAAGTGGTAAGGAAACTGGAAAAAAATTGAGAATATCTCTCGGGCAGAGTCTTTACCGTGGTCGTTGACTACAAGGCGTCAGTGTTTTTACAAAGGTTTCATACGAATAACGTGAGGCTTCTCCGGTGGTCCATCTGACTATGACAATTCTCATTCCAGATAGTATATTACCCGGGCTCAAAGATGATTTTGTCAGATTCCTTAAGTCGGATACTAAGTAGGGATGAAATTTTTGAAGAAGATGACATCGAAAATAAATCAGCCACTATTCAATTAGATGTTACTCCATGTCCGCAGTTAATATTCGAGAGT
Source organism: Laupala kohalensis (assembly GCA_002313205.1). Taxonomy (NCBI): domain Eukaryota; kingdom Metazoa; phylum Arthropoda; class Insecta; order Orthoptera; family Trigonidiidae; genus Laupala; species Laupala kohalensis. The sequence continues at coordinate 1,116,435 of NNCF01126653.1, read as the reverse complement.
GTTAAAAATATCCCGTTAGCTGACGCAGAAATGAACCCTATCATAAAATCCAAAGAGGAAAATTACGCTGAAAGCGCGGAAGTACGTGCAATATTATTACGCGACCCAAACAGATGGAAAATGTTCAAAGGAGTCATTCTTGTTAGAACAGGATAGCAACCTGTTAAATTTGGGATTTGGCTCGCACGACAACTTATCCTGGAAGTAGAAATTCATTCGCATACGAGATACGCGCACAAGATTATAAGAATCCTCAGGGACATATTTTACTGGAAAAATATGAACCGTTTAACGCGATGAATTATTAGGCGATGTGATTCCTGTCAAAAAAATAAATACTCTAATCGATCTTTTTGAGGTACAACTGAACCAATTTTGCCGAAAGAGTCACGCGAAATATACGCAACTGACGTGTATGGGGATTTACCTAAAGCGAAGTACGGAAATAAATGTCTTGGTAATCATACACGTATTTACAAAATATGTTCAAGTTTATCCCATTAATAAGCCAAATGCATTCAATTTTTTTAACAGAGTTAAAGTATTTAGTAATATGTGTGGAGTTCCGAAATTTGTATTGTCCGATCACGGAACGCAGTTTATGTCAAATAAATGGAGGGCGAACCTTGCAAAGTTAAACATTAAACCAATATATTCGGATGTGAGACACCCTGAATCAAATCCAAGTGAACGAGTGATGAAAGAGCTATCACGACTATTTTAATGTATTGATACACAAAATTATCACACAAAATCACTCGAGTTACTACCATACATTAACAACTGACTTAATTCCATTCCGAGCGACAGTACGAAGGTCAGTCCGCCCGACGCTCATTTCGGCAGAAAACCGGAAACTCCGTTCGAGGAACTAGGCTTGCCTGATAGATTCAAGGGCGTGCGTCCGAATATAGTGAACGCACGAATTATTAGGAAACGATTAAATAAGTTGGTCGCAGAGAGAATAGCAAATTTCAAGGGGAAGACATACTCCTTCAATGTCGGGGATCGTGTGCTACTGCGAGTACCGAGGCTCTCGGAAGCGAAGACTAATGTATTTCACAAGTTCTTTCCCTTGTATACGAGGCCGCAAACAATTTTGAATATCCCATGTAAAAAAGTGGCAAATCTGAGCAGTCCTGTTTCGAGGGAAATAGGAAAATATAACTTGAAAAGTATAAAACCCTACCTAGATTAAAATGCGAAGCAGCCTTCAAAGTTTTAAAATAAATTTAATGAAATAATTTAAATGATTACAACCAATAACATGTACATCAGCAGTTACATGTTACAGTTGGATGTTACAGTAAGTTATTAGCTGCATATATATTATTTGGTTTGAAATTGTCATTAATTATTATCAGCAATATCTAAGAAAATAACGTAATAACTTTCTCATATATCCAACGTCATGATTAAATAAGTAAAATTTGGTAGAAATGTTTTGCAGTAAATATATTTTACTTCACTTATCTGCAGTTGGGTTATGTTATAAAATAATGTGAAATCATAAGTTTGTAAATTTTGGGTAAAATATTAAATGTCCATGTGAATGATGTTAATATTCTATATGGAAAAGTATGTTACTTCTTAATTGTCAAGTTGTATATTCGGTAATAGTATTTTTTCAAAAAAATATGGGTGTGCATCGACAATAGATGTCGCACTTTGCAAAAAAAATGTTTATATTTTTCAATATGTGTTAATTTGCACTAATTCGGTACCCAACTTACTTTAAATTTATCATATGTTAAATCTTAGTAATGTGAACCCAAAGAAAAGACTGAGTCACTGATTTAATGTGAATGAGAAGTTAACGGTGTACAGGAAACGTCACTATGTAATTCTTCATATCACTGAATTTTTCTCCAATTTTTAATATTGTATTCATTCTTTTGTGCCTCCTTATAGTTATTAAGACAGAAGTAGGTACATGAATTCAATAGTTTTTTTAAAAAAAATTGTTAAAGATGATTCATTTGCTTCCGATTTGTGTGTCAAGTGATCAAAAGTGAAGTAATTCAGTACTATTCAGGAGAAGAGTAGCAAAAAGCATCGTTCTTGAGTGACTAAATTGAATCTATACCCACCGAAATGATGTTTTGCTTCGGAAGGGGGCAATGAGACTTTATGGGATTAAACCCATAATTCCCATGAGCGGATTTGTGTTTCCCGCTCCATTTCCCGCTCCGAGAGAAAGCTTGCGTCGCGCCAAGCAGCACCGCGCCGGCGACCGGCGGAGCAAATCCCCACATCACCAATCGGAAGAAGTCGGTGCCAATGGAGGTGGCGACCAAAGCGACGGTGGAGGCGGCGAAAGACAGGTGAAGACACTAGGAAGCCGACTACGCTAGAGAGTGGAGAGACGCAATCGGCACACAAGGAGGTAACGGTTCGCACCGGCATGAGACGCTACCCCGCGCGCAAGGGAAAGTAGGTGGACTGGGCGGAGGCGACAGTTTGCGCTGGCATAGGGTGCTCTACCCGTGTGTGAGGAGGCGACCACGTTCTTCGACATCGCGGTCACTGGGCCGCCTGTCTCGATTCGAGAACACGGAACTAGCTTGGATAGAACAATGTTTAATTTTTCTGTTGTTTTGTTGTTGATTTGAATTTTATTTTTTTCATTTATGAGTAATAAATTATGTTGATTGTTGCCACGTGCTCTCACCTCGGAAATTTACCTGTTCCCTCGGCACGTATGTCCGGAGGTTCATCACGGCCCTGCACGTAATTATTGACATTTTCCTCTTTGGGACACTGGTTTCAAAAGAACGACAAATTGTCAAGTTTCTGTATATATATTCCGATATCCAACTGTAATGGTTTATTTGTAGTGTGGGGGGATTGAAGAAGAGGGAAGAAGTGGAGAAAGAATATATAAATCCCCGTTCCACAAATAAATATTACTAAAAGGTTGTGAGTTTCAAGATGTGAACAGGACTAGTTTATTTCCGTAGTATGACAAAGGTCATTAGAAATAGTTAATGCCCAATGACAGCAGGGGCACACGAATTGGTAAAGTCCGTGATCTTCCTTGAAGAGAACTGTTGTTTGTTAGGAGTATTAACTCACGAGTTCGGCGTCGATAGCGAAGTCTTGATCACTATGAGCTGAGAGCGGAGATGCGGAGACTCACACTGACGCTGGTTGAGTGCACACTGATACTAGCTGAGTCTGGTAGCGCACTGACATGAGTTGAGAACGGTAGCGCACTGTCACGAGGTGAGTCAGATAGCGTGCTGACACGTATATTAAGAATCAACAGCGTATCACTCTTGGTGACGGTATCGTTTGTTCATAACATACGCGATAAGCCGGATTTTGACATGCGTTCTCTGAATTCATGTAGCATATATGTAGTAAGGTACGTCTAAACAACGTTATGACGCTCAGGTAAAGCCATGTATAATTTTAAATTTAGTATTATATTTATAATAATAGTATTATACAGCTGTCAGAATAAAGTGTTGATTACACACACACACACACACACATATATAT
>NNCF01126653.1:1092992-1112765 GCA_002313205.1 Laupala kohalensis | reverse complement strand
GTAATACAAAGTTGTGTTCTCCAACGTTTGATGAAAAATGTTATGTAGAAAGTACTATAACTTGCGGGCTGTAAAAAGTATTTTGCGGGTCGCTATTTGTACTGTTTAAACTTCATTTATTTCTACTTATTGTTAACAGTGGGCGTTTGGAATAACTCAATCAGAGCTTTAAAAGCAATAACCTTTGAATCTTCCCACTGGGCGCAGGGCACGAGCGCGACGTCGCTGGCGCCTTGAGGAGGATGCAGCAGCGGCCGCATTGCACGCGCGTTGTGCAGTGTTGCTGCAGCAAACGGCGGCTGCGGAACGCCGCGTGAGAGCCTTGTTGATGAGACTGCGTGCCTTGGCAGATGCACGACTCGCCGCACGTGGCACACGCAAAGCCAGCTTCGCAGCTACGGCGCAGCCACCTTCCATAGACGCACAGGTAAAGTAGCTCTCAATATGCTTGCTTATGGCCGAGTTACGTGAGATCGTGTTTTTATGAGTGACTACAACAATCGCCACGAATGATGGCACGTGGCATCTTGTGCACAGTAACCCCCTTAGAACTTCATTGGTACGATTGAGTTGTCACTCGGTGGCAGCATGGAAATACATACAAGAATTCGTATAATTTTTGCCGCCGAGTGGCAACTCAATCGTAGCATTGAATTTCTAAAGGGTTACTGTGCACAAGATGCCACATGCCATCATCCGTGCTACTAGTGTAACCATTAGCTTACCTAGGCGCGGACGGTCCGCCCTGAGCCTCATCATGTAAGGGGATTCCAAATAAACCATCAAACTTCATTAAAATTTGTAATTTTTAATATAAATATTATCTGAAATATTTTTAAAACGTAATATAAATAATAGTTGAATGGGCGACCGTGGCGTATTGCCTAACGCACTCGCCTTCTACTTCTGGGGACGCCGGTTCAAACCAGGTCCGATCCAAGTAGAATCCGAGGTGGTGGACGGAGCGGTGTTCGCGGCAGGTTTCCTCGGGGTACTCCCGTTTCCCCTGCCTATCATTCACTCATAATCACCGCTTCAGTGGAAGGGTATTCCCCATCCAAAACCAAACGAAGCATCATATATCCATCCCCATTCGCCGACCCCACCAGGAGTGGGAAGAGGCTGGGTGAGAGAAGAAGGTTATAAATAATTGTTGAGTATTTTAAATACGCTGAAAGGCACGCAAACAAGTTCATGTATCAGCTCTAGTCTCCAAAAATACTCCCACCCATGAGCCTCATGAGCTGTACGCTAGGTACGCTACTGGCTGTAACTGATTAAATGAGTGAACCTATAAACTGCTACTGGTGAGTAAGCTTGTCCTCGTAAAATCCTGGAAGCTCTAAAAATGTGAAACACTATTGAAGTAATGTGAGTAGTTGAAAAATACAAGTCGGAAATAATATTAATTTTAGCTTAGTTCTTTTTAAAATGTCAATTATTCAGTTGATTATTGTCACATTAGAAAAACCTGTGCGTAAATTAGCGTAAACATATCTTCCGTTTAATGTGCTTGAGCATCAAAATCACACGATCTAGAAAACTGGTTTTCAGTGGTCAACTTGCAGTGTCTAAGACCCAACTTATAGTTTCCCCATAAGTCCAAAATTGTCGTTAACGATTTAAATAAATAATATATTTGATTTGATCCACCCTTTGCATAATTCTCTGGGGTTGTTGCGAGTTGTTTAGGTATCAGAAAAGTTATATTCTGTGTCTTCTCAGACAAATTAGGTTCAATATTTAGAACTTTTTTAACTTCTTTATTCTAAAAACCCCAAAAATTTATTTATTTCGGAAAGTACCAGCAAAAATCTGCTTCATTGGACAACCTTTTTTTAATTTTATACGCCATGAATTTTTTAAATACAAAAATGTAACATAAATGTCAAAGAAAGGGATTCCAAAACGTTGCATTTCTGATTTATTAATGAAATTCCAATTTGACACCACATTTATTTGTTAATATTTGTTTGCACAAAACATAAGAGCTCCAAACACGTTCACCTCTCCAACACACAGCAAACCTCTGTTAACAATTCACCAACAAGATTAAAAAAGGTTCAATAAAAATGCAGCTTATTGTTGAGGTAAAAATTATCTGATTGGGTGCTCTAAAAATACTGTATCATTGTCAAGATGACTGTTTATTGGTTAGATCAATAATGCATTGAATTTACTAAGTAAATTCACACTATTCAATAATGCGAATAGTTATAAGTTGTTTCAGTATGGAAAAATGACCAAAAAATGAATTTCATAAAGATACAATACGTATTTTATTCTCTTTCCGAGCTTCTGCTAAAACGCAGCCTCGTCGTCTGCCTGTCTGCCATCTGACTTGACATTCAATTGTCATCAGTAAGGTTCGTGACACTCTCTGTTAGTAGAAGTGGGAACTAATCCCTTCAACTATTCTTCGCGGGACCAGAAGCGCTCTGTTGCCTCGATGGTTCCGAGGACACTGACCTAATAGATCTTTTAAGCGGCAATCTCAATTTTGCAGAACTGCGCAGGTGCAAGACACACCTATAAGCAAGAGTTGACTGCCCGCTCCAGGTGTTTTGTAATCCGTTACCTGAACGATCGTTTTAACCGTGTATGTTTGGTTATTCTAAAAAATATTATTGATCCTATTTCATTCTTATATTGATCTTTAAAATATATTTAGTTTTCGCGCAATATGGAAAATGAGGTGTCATGCATTATATTTGTATTTTTCATATATCTCTGTAAGTATAAAGCATGTAGAATTTTATTAAAGTCAGATTGCTCTAATAAAAATAATCTATTATCTTTACTTGAAACATTTTTTCGGTAGGTGGACCTTTTCGAAGAAATATAATTTCGAAATTGATTGACTTGGTGCCGTGAAAAAAAAACTGAATGTCTCAAAATATTTTATTCATAAAAATTTACCAGGTTTTAAAATGTCCCTTATTTTCTTGTTAAAAGAGTTTCGCGGAGGATACTTATAAATTAAGAGTGTGGTTTGATCTTTCAATATTTCTAAAAAAACATTGTTGTTCGAGTTAACTTCAATACGGATGGCCATGGATGATCGAAGCTGATGAAGAACAAACGAAGGAGACGTAGAGGTATTGTGTGGAAGACATATACTTCTTAACCCTTCAGGACTGAATATTACTTTTAAAGTTAATTTTATATTTTTTTGTTTCCTATTTATCAGAATGACTAATGAAATCCTTTTTTGGAATTATTTTGATTTCCGAAAATTAGTTTTTGAAAATTTGCTTGGGACATATATGTCTCATTAGTCCTTTACACTGGGACATACATATCCCAACAGGTCTCTGGGTTGGAACATTCTTATTACATGAGCACGGTACATGATAAAAATAAAATAACATTTATTATAATAAAACATTGAAAAACATTTCTAGTCTCATATTATAATTACACATTGTAAGATAAAAAGCACGTTTACAAAATAGTTTGTTGTATGTTTGGCACATAGTTATTGTACAACTTTCCACTCTCTTTGTGGTGCAAAAGAAGTAGCGTCTCCTTGTCATTCTTTCCAATGGTAATTTGCCGAATTTTTCCGTCATTCTGACACTAAATGAGTGTGGTTCAGATAAGCACTCTCGTTTTACTTTTGCTTTGGATTTTCTCTTTCAATGATAACTTCTGATAATTCTAACATGAAGTCCAATAAAGGACCAAATTTGTGGTGTCTCTCTGTAAATTATCTATAAATTCACCACTGATGTCTAAAGCAATTTTTAAAAACTCTTTTCCTCCATTTTTGACCTTCTATCAATGTCATAGTGTCTACTCATTTGATCAGCAAAGTCAACAACCACCTCCTCCCTAAATTTTTATTATAGAACTTTGTTTTCAGAACAAGTTAGGCGTATCTTTTGCCTATCCTTGGCACTTCTGGCCCATGAACTGTCACACTAGTGACAGCTATGACAAGCACTTGTTCGGAGTCTGGACATGCCACACGGAGGGAACCCTTGTGTCTCACGAATTTCGCTTCTCCCTTCTGCAACTTTGTTTTATTTTCTTGATAATTTTGGGGACATTTTTTCTATCTATCATGCAAGTTCCAAGTAATCAAATCATCACTGATCTCCTTATAATCAGAATAATTGATACTGTCCTCAGTATCATTCAGGAAAACACGTAAAATCGCCTCTTTAAAGAAAACAAAAAACAAAATGAGCTCGGGACCATTGGGACAAATACGTTCCATTGAAAGTAACTCATGAATAAAGTTAGTGTCAACTTTCACGGCGTCCATATTTGAAGTTTACTGACCCTGATAATATTTATACGCTCACCTACTGCCGGTTAATGTTACCTCTCCGGTAGTGAATAGAGCGTGGCGATAGACTAAATATTCGTACTATTACCGGACGGATAAATTATCCGAGTAGTTCGATCAGACCGACAAGAACGCTGATGTAAGACGCTATTAGCAAGACTAATTTATTTGGATAGATAATGATATATACTGTTTTCTCAATCTGCTAGTAATTGACAAATATCATTCGGTTTCATATTTAGCATTAAACAATACAAACAGGACATCAGAATAGTTATGGATAGTATATGAAAATACACACTGAGCATCATGTAACTCACGTAAAATTCCCTATGAATATAGTTTATACCAAGAGCACGCCTACTTTTTCGAATATCATAACGCAGTTAAGGTAACATTAATTTCTAATAAATGAGTCACAAGGTTCCTTTTTATTGAAATATTAATTGATGTTATCACGAGAATGAATCGGTGAAATTTAAAACAGGGAGTCGTTAACACACCTTTTAACCCTCTAACGTAAGATATTTCATTTTTGTAATATGATCCATCCAGTTACGCAGAAAACGAACTAAAAATCTAGGGGACATTAGCGTATTAATATATGAAGATGGTGATAAAATCCGCCTGCAGTGCTTGGGGGGTGGATCGAGTAGTCTCCCAATGCTGTTGCCAGTCCCAAGCCCGGATGAAGAAGGAGGGTTGAGGCATGAGGCCAGCGATATGTCCCCGGTTACAAAACCCACTGCTAAAAATCCAAACAATCTGCCTCGAAAAAGTGTCAAAAACAGACAACGAATCATGCTAAGAAATAAGGTTATCAATAATGGTACTTGGAATGTTATTACACTGCTGCAACCAGCAAAAGTTAACTAATTGGCGAAAAAGGTCGCCAATTTTAAAATGGATATTGTTGCATTGCAGGAAATAAGATTTTTTTTCGAGGGGCTTTAGAGCTCGTCAAAGGGGTTTTAGAGCCCTTGCAGGTGGGAAAAATGCAGTTTTGCACACTAGAGAAGTGCCCTAGTGACACTTCTCCGTGTGTATGACTCGTCGAATTTCTCGACCATACCCACAAAAAACCCTCCTGAACTCATCAAGTATTTAAACACAAAGATGAGAGAAAAGAAAACGTAACAGTTGCCCAATAAATTATATCAAAAATGAAATAAATTCTGAAGATTATAATTTTCAAACTACGGAAAACAATAAGAAAAGAAAAGAAGAACAAGGAAAGAAGAATGCAAATTAAAACCCTCCCGACAACTTGTGGGAGGAACCCCGATCTACTCATAAAATTCAACAGTTTATTAACATCATCTGTTTCATTTCTGAGAATTGTTGGTAAATCTGCAGCCAGACAAATATGTCTCCGTATTCTCGTGTATTTTCTGCAATCAGTTAGGTGACGTACTGTCAGAGAAGAACCACACTCCTCACAAACGGGATCATCATCAAGTAGCAAAAGATAACGATGAATGAGTGGACAATGTCCTATGCGCAGGCGGGTTAGCAAGATCTCGACGCGCCTGGCTGACCTACAAAAACTGCTCCATGACTCAACAGAGGATTTGATATTCCCTTCAACAGCCAACCACTCATTGTTCCATTCACTCAGAATCCTTGTCCGTACGGAATTTAGGACATCTCATTTTGGAATAGTGAAGACATCCATGTGATTCTTAAAACGCGCCCCTTTTGCGGAATAGCATACCCCGTTTCCTCTGATACCCACGTGTCCGGGAATCCAACAAAACAGTATGTACTTTCCATCACTTTGGAGCAAGAAAAGCACATCTTGGATGTTCTGGATCAGCTTATCAGCTGGATACATAGTCTAGATCGCATGAAGGGCCCATAGAATATCAGAGTAAATCAGGAAATTTGATCCGCGGAAGCACTTTGTGGATCGCAGTGCTCTCACCATGGCGTAACACTCAACGGTGAAAATGCTGCAAAAGCCGCCAAGAAGGAAGCCACATGTCTTACGGAGTAGTCAACACCATCGGCCTGCTTCGACCCTTTTAAACTCAGGAATATAGATCCGGTGTTTGTCAAGGATAAGGGAATACTCCCTCATCGTCGCAGCTGGAGTCATGATGCAGAAGATCAAAATTAATCTTTAGCTTGTGTAAAGCCCAAGAAGAAGTCTTATTGAAACCTTGATTTGAGATATTAGATGTGCGTATAATCAAGATTTCCAAAATGTATTTGGAACGATATTTAAATGGTTCGGTTGCTCTCAGTCTGTTGTCGTAGAAGCGGATGGAAGAAGAAAAAAATGAAATATGGAGTTGTATACCAGATTATCGGGTAAAGTAAGCACATGGCAAAAGTGTTGTAACATGAGTAGTTGCCGCCGGCGGTAAAAAGATGGTTCACCAATTTAGACATGCAAACTCGGAATGGGACTATTACGGTAGATTCCGTGAGTATCCGGATTCCTGCATGATGGACACTATCCAACTTCTTTCAATAGCTTCCACGAGCAGAGCTATGTACAACGCAGCCATAATCCAGCCAAGAATTTATGAATGGTCAATAAAACTGGAGCAAGGAGGAGCGATCAGCGCCCCATTCCCTGCTACTCAATAATTTATATAGATTCAGAGACTTTAATGTTCTCGCTTTCTAACTCTGTACGATGTTCAATACAATTCAGTCTCTGATCAAAGAGAAGACCTAAGAATTTTACAAAAGTATAGAATTTTAGAACGTTGTTACCAATATACTGGCAGGAAGCTTGATATCCTATAGAAAAAAACACAACGTGTTTTCCCAGCAGAAAAATGAAAGCCAGTCGTCTTTGAACAGTAGTACAATCTATTGAGGACGAGTTGGATTTGTCGCTCCGCACCTGTGACACTCTGCGATGAGTAAAAGATGGGAAAGTCATCGACAAAAAGAGAGTGTTGGACAGGACTCCGTACAGCGGATATTATGCTGTTAATGACCACTATAGGATATAAATAAATAAGGTCACACTCAGGACCGAGTCCTGAGAAACATTTTCTTGAAGGAGATCCGAAGTGTATCTTCCAATTATGTAGCGAAAGGAATGCTGATGCAAAAAGGACTGTAACATCAGAGGAAACCTGACCAAACAGATTATGACTTTCAAGATACCAGACGAGACGTCGGTTGATAATTCTCTCCAGAGTTTTACCAACACAACTCGTCAAGGCAATGCATCTACTTATGGCTGTCTTTCCCTTTCCGGATTTTAGAATGGGGATTAGCGTTGCTTCCTTCCACAAATTAGGGATACTCCCACGGACCATGAAAGATTAAAGTCATCCAGAAGTATTCTTTCGATTCTAGACAGAGTTGTCTCAGCATTTCATAGAGAATGAAATCAGGGCCAGGAGTAGTGTCGTAGTCTGGCGCTAGAGCTGACTCAAGTTCCCAGATTGAAAAGGAAGAGTTGGTAGAACGGATGTCTAATGAGGTCCTCGCGAAATCAGGATCGCAGTGTGCTGTAGATGTTAGATCAGTAAAGTATTTAGTCATCACTGTTACCAATTCTCTGTTATTGGTGAGAACCGGACCCTGATAATTGATTCCGGATATTGCGAGTCGAGAACACCTTCCAGATATCTTTAGGATTGATTTCCACACTTTAGTGGACGATGTTCTTCTCTTAGTGGTATTTAGAAATTCTTTCCAGGAGGTGGATCTGGATTCTTTGATGTTTCTGCGCGCTTTCGCTGTAGCAATACGACAAGCGGCGATGTTTTGCAGAGATGGACTACCCTTAAATTTCCGAAATACTCTTCGTCTCGCCCGAATGGCGGAACGACATGCGTCTACCACCAGGGGACATGAGGTCTTCACGGACACATAGATGTTTTCGGAATGGATTCTTCACCGGCATGATGAATCACCTCAGTCAGATGGTCGACCCTCTCTTGGACACTTCCAGTTTCTCTGAAACTAGCCAGAGAGCGGTACAGTGTGGGGTTTCACGGTCATTTTTGTGGGGTTTCACGGTTCGTCGACATCGAGGTAATTGGAGCCCTAAAAACTTGTACAGGTAGGGAAAATGCAGTTACGCACAAGGCACAGCCAACATGACTCTCCACGAGTGTGGGACTCGCCGAAAGACTCAACCATACCCACTAAAACTCTCCTGAATTACAACATACCAAAACACATCATAAAAACAAAAATCAAAACATTGAGGACAATAAATGAGGAAAATGAAAGATACCCTAGCCCTAATAGCGTCGGGATCGAAAAGAACAAGAGGCGACCGAGGGAGGTCAAGGAAGAGAAAGGAAGGGGTCTAGCACAAGTAAGTTGACGTAATGCCAGACACAACTCGGGGCCTTGTGTTTGCCAAACACGTACTGTCTCCTGGGGGGGGGGTACAGTGTCCAGTTAGCCTTTCTGAGAATCCATTTCTGTGGCGTGCATTCGGGAAAAGTCGCACATTCCTGCAAGGACAAACAGATAGTATGATGGTCGCTACCATGCAGATCATCTTGTGCCTTCGATTGGAAGATATCAGCAACTTCAGGAGAACAAATTGACAGGTGTATAGCAATCCATGACTCCGTAGAAAACGGAAAGTGGATCGTCTCCCCGGTATTCATTAGACATAAATCTTCACGCTCAAAGAGATAATTCAGCAGTCGGCCTTAGGGGCAATCACTCGATGAACCCCACAGTACACTGTGGGTGTTGAAATCTCCAAGGAGGAGGAATGGTCGAAATAAATCCCTGAGGGAGGTCACCGAGAAATCTCGTGTCGGAGGAAGATATATTGAACACACGGTCAGTGCTTCAATGCTGTGAANTTGTGTATTTACACTGTCTCTTATACACATCTAGATGTGTATAAGAGACAGCTGCAACTCCATCTCTTGCTCGATTTCCCGTGGTGTCTTCGTATCCGCAGAGAGGGAGAGTGTTCTGGTAAAAGGTGTCTCCCTTGCAGGCAAATATAGATTGGATTGCGTCGCGCTAAGAGCTGTATTTCTTCACGTTGAGCTTTAAATAATTAAGGTTCCAGTGAAGTTTGAAAAATCTACTGGGTCGGACTCCTGACTGTGAAATTTCCGCGTCACCGCCGGATAATGCACAGTCTGACTCGGAGGAAGGCAGGGCAGAGACATTCTTTTTACGTATCCTCGACTTGGGAGTGTTCGACGGTGTTGTTTTTAAGAAATCGGCATGCTGCAGGGGTTTAGCCCCAGAACTCTGTTTTTTCGTAGTCTGTTGTTTGATACTTGCTGTAGATACTTTAACACTGCTGGGTTTTTCTGTGTTGAATTAGAAGAACTGGGTTTCGCTGAAGTTTTTGGCTTCGCGGGAACAACTTGAAGAACTTTCTTCCCACAATTGCACTGGCATATGCTGGACGTTGTCGTAGACACGTTAGTGAAATCTGCCTAATGGAAACGTTCTTATTTACTACAGGATTCTTTGCTGCGGTGGAGTAACTGGTAGAGTATACAGTAACTGGTTCGTGTTCCTCCTTCCCGCACTTTCCGCAGGTATCACGGCCCTTACACGATTTTGTCGTGTGTCCAAACCTCTGGCACTTAAAACAGCGTAGAGGATGCGAAATGAACGGTCGCACTGGCAGGTTCAGTCATCCAGCTTTTATGTTTCGAGGCAGCTTAGGATTTTCAAAGGTTAGGANTCATGATTTGACTGACCTCTACCACATGGTCAGCTTCCCACTCCTTGACTAATTCCTCACAGGACATGTCGATGATATCCCTGCAAGTGATCACTCCCTTGCTACGATTAAGCGCAACGTGGAGGTCATTCTTGACAGGGAATTCTCCCAGCAGTGTACATTTCAAAACTGTCAATGCTTGCTTGTTGGTTATGGTTTCCAACCGCATTGACCTATTACGGAGCCTCTTGACTTAAGAGTTCCAACTAGTCCCTTCAATCCTTTGTTTATATAGAACGGGGACACTATTTCATGGGTCCTACCTATATGCGACATTATTACAAATACATTCTCGTAATAAATATTTTTTAACTTTGACGTGTTGTCTGAAGTGGGAGGGCTGTGAAACCTCGGTCGATTCGATGACGTTTGGGTGTGTGACTTCCTTTGCGGCCCACGCGCTCCGCAAGGTGACGCGTTATTTTTCATGCATATAGTTCATTTCATCCCTTGTTCCCCCTCACCACGGAGTCCAACAAGTGTACACCTACTGGGGTGCCAGAGTTGACACGGGGATATAGCGAGGGCACGCAGTGTTCTTTAAGCAGGGTAGTTCCAAGGCCGCGGACGGACAGGAAGGACCACCTGTGCTCCCTTATCACCTTGGATTTCAGTCGAAGACCTATTCCGATCCAATTGGTCGGGGGTGGGTTAGAAGTCTAGAAGTTCCATCTAGAAGAGACGGAGGCCAAAGCAACCGTATTGGATGATGTAAGACTTTCTAGGGTTGCATGGACTCCTCAACTTGCCAGGACACCCGCTCCCTCCGACATGGGTCGGAATGCACAGGAAACACATGGGTGAGCGTTCATCAGACAGAGAAGGTCGGTTTTGAAGGTAAAAGCGATGAAAATGAAAAACTAGGTAAATAGGAGAAATGAAAAGTAAAAGAAATGAAAGTTATAGTAAAAAATAATGTATTGTGTATTACAATGGCACATAAACCACATCAGATGAAGCGTGTAGAGGTTTATTTGTTAAAAACATTTTGAAAGACGTCATCAGTTTTGTTTCTAGTAATGAAGGAATGTGGAAATTACGCATTATAGGAGAATATAATAACATATCATTAATCAGTTATGTGTCTCCTCGAAAGAGAAGGAAATAGAGTATAAAAAGGAGTTCAATGAAGATCTGTATCAGGTACTAGAAAATGTTCCCAGAAGTGACACTATTATAAGTGACACTCTAGGAGATTGAACGCACAATTAGGGAAGAAAAGACCTATAGCAAAGTAAGTGGCAGGTATACTTTGCATGAGATATCAAACAACAATGGAGATCTATGTGTATTTACATTGTAACATAACTTCACGATAATAAGCACACAATTCCAGCATATGAGAACTCACCTACGAAATAGAATGCTCCCGGACAAACAGTGCTGAACTAAATTGATCACGTCTTGATCAACAGCACCAAAAAATACCTCATAAGTGATGTAAGAGCGCTAGTAGGCCCAAATATTTATTCAGACAATAATTTAGGGCAAACAGTTCTTAACCCAAATCGTCCTGCGTTATATAAGAAGAACATACCGTATGTAAGCAATTGGCATAAAGTCACCTCGTCTAATTCCGTAAATATCAAGGAATATTGCTCAGAACTCTACAGGAAACTTAAAGATATCCCTGTTGCAGAAGATGTAAATGAAGAATGGAATAACATTCAAAACACAGTTAATGATATTGCTATTAAAACAATTGTGAAGCAAAAACCTGTTATGAGTGAATGGTGGGATAATGAATGCGTACAAATAAAACAGGAGAAAAATGAGACAAGATACATACAAGTTAGTACATACAAGCTAAAACTAGAGCTACCTATGAGTTGTATAAACTTGAAAGACTACAGGCCAACAAAGTCTGTAAAGCAAAGAAGAGAGATTGGATAAATAATAAAATCAACCCAGCGAAAGAGAGCTACAGAACAAAAGAGACAAGGAAGTTTTTTAAGGAAGTCAAGGAACTGCAAAAGAAAAAATCAATTGTGCTTACCCTATGTAAGGATGAAGAAGTAAATATCTTTCAAAAACCTGCAGTACTGGAAAGGGGGAAAAATTATTTTTTAAGAAATATAAACATAACAACTGCAGATACGCAAGATGTTTTACACCACAGCCCTGAAGAATTATTAGAACTAGAGCATGAACTGGAACCTTCCCATTATAACGAATTATGTTATATAATTTGTAATTTAAAATATAGTAAAGTTGCCGGTTCAAAAAATATTCCCCCTGAATTCATAAAAAGCGGAGGAAGGAAACTTGGTCAAAGATTATATGGATAATTCTAAATGTATGGGAAAAGGAACAAATACCAACTAAAAGGAATGAAGGGACCCAATGTTTAAGAAAGGTGATAGGCTGGACTGTGAAACCTGTAGGCGAATCACTCTGTTGAACACAGCCTACATGATTTTTACAATCTTGGTAAATAAGAGGCTTACCAATATTGTTGAATGTCAACTTGATGAGACCCAGACAGGATTTACACCAAATAAACCAACAATAGATATCTTTATGATCAGATAAATTTAAAAAAAATGCCATGAATATAGCATTGACCTATACAATACCTTTATACTAGAACCGTTGACTCTATTAAAAGAGATAAAATGCCTGATTGCCTATATCTAAATAAAGTTGCACCTAAGCTTGTACGACTAATTATGCTAACATTAACAAATAACAAATCAAGGGTAGACAATAATAATGAGCTCAGCGACCAGTTTGATGTGTTATATGGTGTCAAGCAAGGGAATCCTCTATCTGCAACCGTCTGTAACATAGTAATAGACAGTCTTGAAACAAATGGACTCAAAAGGGAACATTTCTACACGTTTAAAGCAAATCATGGCATACGTAGATGATGTATTAATAATCGCAAGGATCAAACAGAAACTTACGATCAGCTCAAATTATTATCTGCACCTCTCAGACTTGTAGTAAATGAAAATAAAGCAAAATTTCTGTAATGCTCCCGTAAAGCCAAAAGGACTGAAAATCTCATAGTAAACAACACTCATATAGAAGCAATTAACTCGTTTAAATTTCTTGGATCCAGAGTTAACAGTATGAAAGAGATTGACGAAGAAATAAAAGAATCACTTTGGACAATAAGGTATTTTTTAAGAGCAACCTAGTAACCATAACCATGTAATTAAAACTATAGTGGGTAATTATAAGACCCATAGTAACATATGGTAGTGAAACATGGGTGTTAAAAGATGCAAATAAAGAAAACTTGCAGTGTTTGAAAGGAAAATTCTCAGGAAGATATTTGGTTTTACAAGAGAAGAAAGTGGCTTTTGGAGAATTAAAACAAATGCAGAATTAAACAAACTAATTCATAATAGGAATATAATAAATAGCATTAAATCTCAAAGATTCAGCTGGTTTGGCCATCTCTGCAGAATGGGGGAACAAAGAACTGTTAAGGTATGGGAATGGAAACTCCTAGGTATAAACCTCAAGGAAGACCGAAGAAGAAATGCTCTGATGACGTCTACAATGATTTACGTAGAATGAAAGTGGATTGGAGAAAGAAGGTCAAAGATAGGAAGGCGTGGAAGCAGATTGTTGAGAAGGCCAAAACTCTCCCATCAGAGCTGTAGAGTCTGGCGAAGAAGAAGAATATGATACACATTTTTGACGAAGGTGAAAGCCAAAACTGATTCTACAAATATAAGTGACTTATATTTTTTTATATTATTATCTCTAAAACGTATAATTAATATACCAAAGTAATACGGTTTAGAAAGCAAAATTGAACAACTGAAAAATAATGTGTATATATAATTAATGTGTATAAATAACAACTAAAATTAATAATATATACGACTGAAAAAACATTTTATATACTAGCTGTGTACCCGCGGTACTAGCTGTGCTCACGATGTCTGCAACTTTATTCTTTATGATATCCTAATTGGTATCCACTGAGAATGTTATCCATTAATTTTAGTGGCTTGCTAGTATTAGTGGGTATCCTCAATCTCTTATTTTCATTGAAGAAAAGGTGTTTTAAATCACCAACTGAGAGATATTCAACAATTCAAAAACAAAAAAGTATGAAATTTATATCCTAGGTGATTACCTGGATTTGCGTAGATTTTACTTATTTCGATCTTCAAAAACACAGAATATATAGAAACTTACGCTAACGGTACCGGTAATGGTAAGCTCGATACTATAAGCGACTAATATCGGTCTTGTGCGGGAAGTTTTCGTATTAAGCTCTTCCCAATCCCCACCCGCAGGGGTGTCATGCACCTTAAGGGGTTTGAATGGTTACACAGCGTCATCGCGAGTACGATTGTTTATCGCAGAATACTCGTAAATCATTGATTCGACTCAAATATAGGTCGCCCTTCTCACCCCTTCTTTCTATATTTTTATGCCTCTCCCTTCCCATCCCAGATTTCAGAGAGCCTTACCCCCATTGCTAGTATAATTAGACTTCTAAGTAACCTTGGATATATGGATCCAATGCAAATCGGTTCCCTTTCAATTATTTTTTGTGTCATCTCCTTCCCACTGTTCTTTTAAGATGGCAAGGGATGTCTTATTCTTCATGGGGGCTGAATTGAGACAAACTGTATAAGGGGTGACACCATTGATCTCAGCCACCACCGACAACCCTGAACTCGGCACTGATATGTATCATTTTCGATATCTTTTTATTTGTCGTACCCTCCCCTGAGGTTCTGGGGTGCATGGAGCTGATCGTTGATTATAGCATCATTGAAAATGTCACCAAAAATCTCAGCGACTCCGAAATTTTTGATCTCCATACTACTGTCGATAACTTTAGATCATTTTTACATGTAAACCCATTCCCACTCCCTAACCAGAGGGTTTCTTATTTCCCATGGGGGCTCTATATAGCATTACTCGATATAAGGATGTTATAATCAATTCAGCAATATCGAAAACCGTAAAATCGTCACTGATATCTATCATTTTCGATAATTTGTACATAACATCCCATTCCTTAAGAGTGCAATTTTGGACTTGGGGTCTTGGGGACTGTCACTACTTATTTCAGCAGTCACGAAAACTATTATCTGAAAACTAATATAAATTATTTTCGATTACTTTACATTTCATTGCCTTCTCGTTCCCCAACCAAAGAGAGTATATCCCTCAAAAGGGGTGATTGTGGACTTAAGCGGCGTTGAGTGTAACTCTTCTGCGACTGTAAAAGTACTGTATACAACACCAATATCAGACGTCTTTGATAATTTTTACTTGCATCCAGTTCCCACCCCTACCACGGGGGTGCTAATTATTTAATATCTCCAATTTGGACTAGTGAGCTAACGAAGCATCGGAGGTTGTATTTATTAATTTCAATGGCACTGATAACTATGACTTCAAGTCTAACAGGATGTATCTATTATTTTTACATTTTAGCCCCCTCCTCAACCTTTCTTTAAGGATGCTGCGGATGTCGTAGTCATCGTATTCACACAGTGCTTTTTGTCAGAAAACCAGTCATTTGTGTATCAAGTTTGGTTCAAATATATTTTCCAGAGTTCTCCCAGATATTCCAGAGTTTTAGTGGGATACATAAATACAACCTTCAAACACACATTTCATCCCCTTAGGATTAATGTTCGTAAAATCCGTTCTTAACGGATCCCTACTCCATGTACGGAACGTACCTGCCAAATTTCTAGTTTGTGCGCTTTCAAGTTCCTGAGATTTCGCGATTAGTCAGTTAGGAATGGTTAGGTTTCGGGACCGAATTTTTTTTATTAAATGAGTTATTTATTCCTACATCAAATTAATTTGGCTTCGTATAAGTGATTCACACGTAGAAGCAAATGTTAAGTGGTTGGATATTTTTTCATATCGGTTTCTCGAGTGATTTAACTGAGCCTGCTCACACAATATTACATCTCCCTGGTATTAAAAAGTGCTATTTTGTTCCCGATTTTAGCAAAATACAGACCGCTCAACACAGTAAGGGTCACCTTAGCTAAGGGCGCGGACTGAAACTTCCTGTAAGGGGAGTCTCACGTAAACATGAAGCTATCTTAACGCAAAATTCTTCATTGGTCCCTTTATTAACAGTACTTAAGGTGACATGAAAGAGCACCGCTAATTTTATCTGGCGGTGTATTTAATGATTATATCAACTAAAACTATTTTAAAATGGGAAATTGAACGTTCCATTGTTGTTCCATCAATTATTTTTTAGGAACCGCTTTGTTATGTAAATGGGTAAAAAATAAATAGTTCAATTGTTTTTGTTATTATACTTTATTTTTATACCGACTACGATCTATGTAATATAGAAGTGTCAAAACATTATAACTATTTTTTAAAGAGAAGTATGTAAATTAGTACAGCACTTCTCATACTCTATATCTCACTCGAAAGAGGATTTTCATTAGTCAGTCTTTGATAAAAAGTAATATATTTGATGCCTTTCTGTATGCGTCCAGCCATTCGAGCAGTGTGCCGATGTTCTCCAACTCGTGCTGGAAGGCTACCGGGAGTTGACTACTGCGACGATGGAGGCCGCAGCGGCGACTGCTGTGGTAGCCAGCGCGTCAGGCACGGGGGGAAAAGGCCACGGGTCAGCAGTCCCTGCTGGCACTGCGACTGGAGGCACAACGGAAGCCAGCAGTGGCGCCGACGCTTCAGCTTCTAGCGAGTCACATACATCTGGCAGACGCCCAGCCACCGCCGCAACGCCAGAGCTCTCCTCCGCGGTGTTCCGCTTCAAGACCGCGTACTGGCTGCGACTACTGCACCGCGCCCGTCTGGCTTTGACGGCGTTGGCAGGCCACGCGGCAGCAGCTGCCCTAACGCACTGCGCGCGCGCCTCCGAAGCTGAGGGTTGCCCCGCAGCGCTCGCTGCCACTATGCGGTAAAATTTTCACATATCTTCTTATAGCCCTATTACACTAGGCCACTAGTGACAAGTCACTCTTTTGTTCTTAGGGTTCCCGTCTAAATTTTCAAAATGTTCCGAGTCTTACAAATTTTTCCAGTACACTCGTTAAATTTATTACATCTTTCCTTTCACCGAATTAAATGTGGACCTCCTTGCATTAAANCGTTAAATTTATTACATCTTTCCTTTCACCGAATTAAATGTGGACCTCCTTGCATTAAAGTTTCCTTATGTTTTATTAAGTAGTCTTTCCTTTCCACGTTTCTTCATCTTTTCCACACATACATGTGTTGTCGTCAACTTTCTTAATTTTCTTTGCATAAGTCCCAAAATTTCCATGTACGGTCATAATTTCCTTCACACCATTTCGTGGAACAAACCATTTTCCCGGGAGTGTCAGAGATCGCCAATTGTCTAGGAACCCACGCCAATCTAAGAGCTTTATTGCATTTGATCACTGGTGACCGATCACTCGGATCGACACACGACCATGAGTAGCTGAGGACATCAAATAGCTAATGTAGTCTATAAAGCAGCATATATACTTCGCTTATCGTTGACTGAACCCGTGAGCACGGCCACAGCTCGATCACTCCAAGGTCGTTAGCTTATGTTTCTATATATGTAGACAGTGTTATTTCACGACCTCAGAGACTCGCGGTTACAAGAGAGAGGTCGGTCACTTCTGGGGTGGTTAGTTCACTGGTCTAGCTATCAAACACTCTTCAGTATCGAGGGTTATTAGAAGCTTTTATTTAACTTATATCGTTCGTATGTATGTTGTCTTTCCGTTTCAAAATTTGTAACTGAATTTTTTACATATTCCAAGTTTCCGATAGAGCTGAAATTTTACAGATATATGAAGTTTGCATGACATTAGATGATTATTCCACCAGTTTACGAAAATCTACCCCTAAGGAGTATAAAGTATTATAAGTGAAAAGTATTATCCCACCATAAGTGTAGAATGCCTGGATTAGTTTCAACCAAACTTGGTACACGGATGACTGACAACAAGCATCATGGGAATAAGAAAATATTAGTACGTCCAGGGACGATGTGATAAAGAGATGAAATATAAAAATAAAGGAAAACTATATTTGACGGAAAACGATTTAGAGCCGTTGTGATGGATCAGGAGACACCTAATGCTGCACAACTTCACAGTCAGTCAACACGGAAGATAATATACCATAACAACCAATTGACTAGGGGTGGAAATGCGGTGGCAAGTAAAAATAATAAAGGACGAAAGATATTGGTATTGAGTACATCAGTTTTAAGACCGCTGAAAAGAAGAGAGACACTCGCAAGGCAACATCAGCCCACAAGTCCCCTTAATGAATAAACACCCTTTAACTAGGGGACGAGAAGTAGGTGAATTGAAAAATAATAAAAAATACCAATATTAGTGTTGAGATCATATATTTTCGGACCTCTGAAACTAGTTGTGAAACTAGTTGTGAAACTAGTTGTGAAACTAGTTGTGAAACTAGTAGGGAATATCTGATGAAACTTTAGTGCAGGGTCAACCCCTGTACACACCTAGTACCAATTGAGAAGAGAATGCCGTATAAAAATTGTCGAAAATGACATCAGAGAGGAGTTGTCTGTATCGCTTAGCTGATATAGTGATATTTAATAACGTGTGAATCTAAATACAGCCTCCATGGGAAATAAGACACCTTTTACACCGCCGTGCGTGGGAATGTTGTGACAAGTAGAAATAATCGAAAAACGACCGAAATTGGAGTTGAAAACGTCATTTTTGGGGTCGCTGAATAAATAGTTTCATCCTCAATGTCGCTGAAGTCCACGAATATCCACCACACACTACTTCACCCCTAGGGAAGGGGATGGCATGTAAAGATCGTTGATACTATAGGTTTCCGGGTCGCTGAAACAAAAACTGACACTCTTGGTGCTGCTTAAATTTACAATTCGCACCATGCACCGCAACACCCCTGGGGAATTATCAGAAATGAAATACTTGAGACAAATTCAATGTTTTCAGTGTCACTGAGATAATGTCATCTCTGGTATCGTCCAGATGCAAATTCGACCCACTGATACGTAAGGGGATGGGGAATGGGTTAAAAAGGAATGAACAAAAAATAATTTAAAAGGAAAGATTAACATCGCATCCTTAGTTGTCAAGGAGTATAAGAAGTACATTTATACTAACGGTGCCGTAAAGTTCATGTTCAGATCACATCGGGGCACGGTAATCCTACAGCTAGGTATGGGAAAGGCGAGACGGAAAAAAAGAACGTAATACGACCGACATTATGGCCGAAACCTACAAGTTAATAGTTTCGTATCATTTCAGACTCTATTATGTTACAATACCGTTTCTTATCATTATCTCCGCAGAAAAACGGCGGCAGCGGTACTTAGCTACAAATTAATTAGCACGCTTTTAAAATCTAAAATATTCCTCTAAATACGATTCAAAACAAGTTTTTATTTTTCTTAAATACATAGAATATTTTGCTTTAAAAGCCTAGCCTAATGAAAGATATTGGGTGAGAGTTGGATTAACGAAATACAACATTGGACAAGCGAAAAAAGTAATTTTATATAAAGGAGCCGTGCGCCCTATTTTTAACATGGCATTTTCTAGCATGGGGTTATGGAATAGCGTATACGTATGTAGAAAGAAAATCTATCCAACGTTCATGCCTCTTGACGATTGGAGGTGTCTATCGGACACTCTCGAGTGAGGCATTAGAAGCTTTGTACGGAGTAATGACTTTAGATCTAAATATGGTAAAATTACAATAACGTCGAATATTAGAACAAGATGGGGAAATTGTGTTACAAGGAAACGAGATAGTACGAGGATCAAAAGGGTGGAAAAAGACTAGTAAAATCATGAATGCGTTT
>NNCF01126653.1:1078395-1089843 GCA_002313205.1 Laupala kohalensis | reverse complement strand
ATATATATATATATATATATATATATATATATATATATATATATATATATATATATATATATATATATATATATATAATGTTATACACCGAATGATTAACGTGTATGATTTAAAATACAGTGAAAACTCTGTCATGGCCCTTCATGTTGATTTTCATAACTCTTACCGCGACCACCATTGTATCTTTCCATCCCCAACACATATCATGCATTTGAACTCTACCGTATTAACCCTTCATCTTCCCAATAGGTGACGTATTAAATAAAAGGACTGGTATAAAACTCAAATTATCTCTAATAAGCGAGGAAAAATTAGCAAAATTCCTTTTACAATGAGGAATTTCAGATTGTCTTGTATATTCTCAATAAATAACTTCTTCCAATCACTATGTGTCTCAATTTTAGACAATCAGAATCATTTTGAAGGCAGAATTACTGGTGTACAACTCTTCTTTAACTACATTTGTTTATTACATTCTTTTCTACGTTTCGAGGTATTTTTGACCTAGTTTGATAGTCTTAAATGAACTGTTGACAGAGAAGGTCGCAATGTAACCTTCCATAATATTTTAAATTTTAACGGATATGTAAATAAAATAATGTCATTGGTTTTTAATTACTACATACAATCCAAGCCATGAAGAAGAGGTCAACCATACCTCGAAACGTTAACAAAGAATGTAATAAACAAATGTAATTAAAGAAGAATTGTATACCAGTAATACTGCCTTTAAAATGATTATCTAAAATTGAGACACGCAGAGATTGGAAGAAGTTATTTATTGAGCAAAATTCCATTTGCGCTGATTTGTAGAACAAAAACATCACATTAAGAGAGAGAAAACCGTTTCAATAAAAGATAATTAATATTTGTGTAAATAGTTTTACAAAACATAATTTAGTAGTTACGTATGTATCACAACTTGGGAAACTAAAATGTCTGAAATCTCTTAAAACAAATTAAGTAATACTCCCGTTTTTTGCTAATATTACTTAATAATGCTATATGAAAATTTCTTTTCGAATGATTTGAGATATAGTGAGGTCCTTCGCGATTTCTTGTAACTTCGCTTTGTAAGAGTGGAATATTATATCAAATGGTCGCTCATTTATTAGTCACTTGCCGTGTTAAATACTTATGTTGTAGTTTAAAATACAGCAAAAATGCACCAATATGATTAAAAAATTCTGAGAATTATTCTATTCTTAGTTTGGTGTCTTAACGTGTTTTATTTATTTGGCACGGATGTGATTTTCTTTGCACCATTATTGGTTAAGTGACATTCTTTCGAGATCATCTTTCTTGAAGCTCATAAAATGTTTATTTTCAAAGAAACATCCTCGAAACTTTTTTCTGGGCCATAGTGCTTTTGCTGTGAGGAAGTTCCACAGAACGTTTCAAATGACTATTTACCTACTCCGTCGCTAACGCCTGTCTTTTAATGATGCCTTATGTCATCAACAAAGTGTTGGAGAGGTGGAATGAAATTTAGCAAACAAAATTACTGTTATTTAGTCAACGCTAACTAAGAATTCATACTAACTGTATGAAAAATAATATCAGTTTGATACATGATGTATATAGGATATGAATAATATAGTTATTTCACTGATCTTAACATTGAATTTCTATTCGAATAGGTTAGCAGGGGTGCACAACGACCTGGCTGCTCTATCGGGCCAGGCAGGCCGGCGCGCGATTGCTGCCTGCCGCAACACGTGCCCAGCGCTTCGTCGTCCGTTGCGCCGCCTCACCATGGCGCGTCTACTGCAGTTGGCGGCGCAGGCGCGCGCCGAGGCAGTGACGCGCGCACTCTTGACTGCGCTGCTCCGAGGGTTCCACGGCGACGGCTGTTGCGGAGCACAAGGCGCTCCCACCGTCCCCTCACCGCATCCTTCACCTGACCCGTCTCCTGAGCGCCCACGCTCCTCTTCAACGGAAGCGCACCGGTGAGTGAGCTCCAACATTCAAAGAATAAACTACGTGAACGTCTCACGCTTTCCATACTTCAGTCTTCGACAACGATAGAAAAACTGCCTCTTAGGTGTACCTTATAGTGCCCACACTTCATTTGAGAGCATCTTTCACAAAAACAAAAAAAACACACACACACACCGAAAATTTCGTTGTTTTACATATGGCCCAGTCAATAGAGGTTTTAAATGAAAAAAAATCGGCGTAAAGCTAAATTTTCCCCCACTGATAGACCACTTCCCAAGGATCATTTTCATCAAATTCTTTAAGAATCTTTCCCGTCCTCCCTCCAAGATGCAAATTGCAAACATTTACGGGAAACTCGTTATCTCTGTTACTAATGATCGGATATAGCTTAAACATTTTTTGTTTTATTTATCATTACATAGGCTATTATATTAATTATCTTCATTTCATCTAATAGTTTTTCAGCAATTATAAAAATTATGTGAAAAAAGAGGTTTTTCACGTTGACATTTTTGTTCTTTGTGCAATAAGATTTTCGTGTGACGGAAAAATTTTTCGTATAAAAATTATAGCGCGTGGTCTTGTGAATGCATTAATACCAATTTTTATGTATTTTTGTCAGATACTAACGCCGTGTGTAAGGAATGAAAGCAAGATGTACCATTAATCATGGCCGTATAGTCCCCACATACACCGTCAAAATGCGTCAGGCAACTGAAAATACGTAGTATATTGTGATTCAAGTTCGTTTTAACAAAGGTTTTAACGAGAATTTATGGAAACTTTCCTGCATTTACATTTATTGGAGATGCAATCCTTGGTGTACTTGTAGAATATTACATTAAAAATTTCTTCAGGTGGAGCTCGCCCTGTATTAAGCATAGGAGTATGTTACATGCCTTGCATCCCCAGTCCCACAACTCTGGGACAAGTTCGTTATCCAACTAGAGCTGTATCTAGAGAAAGGTCCTGCAGACATTCCCTTTCGGGGGTCACTTGCTAGTTGTTAGACATATCAGGCAAGACATACGAACATAGACAAAGACGTATACCGATTGAGGTAATAAAGGCTATCATTCATTGGAGCGTCATACCATCACTGACGCACCTTTTCCAAGTTTCTTCAACCTTAAATGGTGTCAAAGAGGGATTGTAAAAGCCACAGCTACTCTGAGGATATCTTGGTTATTCTTGTAGATTCTTTTAGGGGAACTTTAGGGCTAGTATACGTCAATGTCATTAGAGCCCTTGCAAGAGGGGAAAAATGCAATTTCGCACCATACGGAAGTGCCGAAGTGACTCTTCCCCGTGTGGAACACGCCGAATATCTCGACCATACCCACTAAAAAATTCACATGAATTCAACAAATATCTAAACACAAAGATGAGACAAAAGGAAAAGAAACAGTTGCCCAACACATTATATCGAAAATTAAATAAATTCTGCAATTATAATTTTGAAACTACGGAAAGGAAGAATCAAAGGAAAGAAGAAAGGGGAAGATGAAAGAAGAATGCAAATTTAAACCCTCCCGAGAACTTGTGGGAGAAGCCCCGATCTACTTATAAAATTCAATAGTTTATTAACATCATCCGTTTGATTTCCGAGAATTGTTGGTAAATCTGCAGCCAGCCCAATTTGTCTCCGTATTCTCGTGTATTTTCTGCAATAAGTTAGGTGACGCACTGTCAGAGAAAAGCTACACTCCTCACAAACGGGTTCATCATCAAGTAGCAATGGATACCGCTGGGTAAGAGGACAATGTCCTATGCGCAGGCGGGTCAGCAAGACCTCGTCGCGCCTGGCTGACCTATACGAACAGCTTCATAACTTAACAGAGGATTTGATAAGTCTCGAAGCTTATTCGTTTCAAAAGCCAACCACTCATTGTTCCATTCACTCAGGTCCCTTTTTTTAATCGTAAAGGAATCCACGTGATTCTTGACGCACGCCGCCTTCGCAGAGACGTCTACTTCATTTCTTCTTATTCCCACGTGTCCGGGAATCCAGCAAAACATTAATTCTTTCCACAACTTTCGAGCGAAAAAATTACATCCTGGATGTTCTCGAGCAGCTTATCAGCTGGATACATAGTCTGGATTGCTTGAAGGGCACTTACAGAATCAGGGCAAGTTAGGAAATTTGATCCGCGGGAGCAGTTTGTTGATCGCAGTGTTCTCAATATGGCGTAGCACTTAGCGGTGGAAACGCAGCATAGGTTTCCAAGACGGTAGCTACAGGTCTTACGGGGAAACACCACGGAGCAACCGACACCATCAGCCTGCTTCGAACCGTCTGTAAACACAGGAATATAGATTCGGTGTTTGTCAAAGATTAGGTGGAAGTATACCCTCAGCATCGCGGCTGAAGTCATGATGCAGACGATCGGAACTAATCTTCGGTTCGTGCAAATCCCAAGGAAGAGTCTTACTGAAACCTTGATTTAAGACATCAGTTGTGCGTATAATCCTGTTTTTACCAAAACGTGTTTGGAGCGATATCCAAATGTTTTGATTGCCCTCAGTTTGTTGTTGTAGAAACGAATGGAAGAAGAAGGTTGAAATACTGCATTTGTGTACCAGATTGTCAGGTGAAGTACGCACATGTGTATAGTGTCGTGACATAAGCCATTGACGCCGGAGGGAAAGATTTTTTGTGGGGCTTTAGGGTTCGTCAACAGCAAGATCATTAGAACCCTTCGAGGGAAGGAGATAGGGACGCCAATCCCGGCATACAAACTGGGAATGGGACTAGTACGGTAGACTCCCGTGACTATTTGGATTCCTTCATGGTGGACACTATCAACTTCTTTAAATAGCTTCCATGAGCAGAGATATATACAACGCAGCCATAATCGAGCCAAGAACTTATGAATGGTAGATAAAACTGGAGCAAGGAGGAGCGATCAGCGCCCCATTCCCTGCTACTCAGGATACTTAAATAGATTCAGAGACTATAATGCGGTTATGTTTGTAAAATGTTCAATCCAATTCAGTCTCTGATCAAAGAGAAGACCTAAGAGTTTTACAGAAGGATAGAATTTTAGAACGTTGTCTCCAGGGCGTGGTGAGGTTCTGGCAGATGGCTTGGTCTTCTACTGAAAAGAACACAGCGCGTTTTCTCAGCAGAACAACGAAAGCCAGTCGACTTTGACGAATGGTATAATCTATTGAGGACGAGTTGGATTTGTCGTTCCGCACTTGGACACTCTGCGATGAGCAAAAGAAATTTATCGACAAAAAGGGAATGTTGGACAGGATTCCTTACAGCGGATGTTATGCTGTTTATGACCACTGCAAATAAGGTCACACTCAGGACTGAGGAACATCGTTCTCTTGAAGAAGGAGATCCGAAGGGTCTCTTTCAATTCTGTAGCGAAAGCAACGCTGATCCAAGAAGGACTGTAACATCAGAGGCCGTCGTCTAAAACCCCATGCATAGAGTTGTTTTAAAATGACATGACGCTAAGTAGTATCTTAAGTCTTCTCGTTGTCAAAGAATATTCCGATTACATGTTGTCTTCGGACGAAAGCATCTTGAACTGCTGTTTCCAGAAGAAGTAAGTTGTCCAGGGAAGAATGGAACTTCCTGAAACAACACTGAGATCGACCCAGCAGGTTACGTCGTTCAAGATACCAGACGAGACATCCGTTGATAATGCTCTCATAAGTTTTACCAACATAACTCGTCAAGGCAATGCTTCGATATCTACTGATCGATGTCTTTTCCTTTCCGGATTTTAGAACGGGGATTAGCGTTGCTTCCGTCCACCAATTTGGGAATACATCCACGGACCATGAAATATTAAAGTCATCCAGAAGGTGTTCTGTCGATTCGACTGTTTTCTCTTCGTCTGTTGTTGGGTACTAGCTGTAGATATTTTAATACTGCTTGTTTTTTCTGTGTTGAATTGGAAGAACTGGGTTTCGCTGAAGTTTTTGCATAGCGGGTACAACTTGAACTTTCTTCCCACAATTGCACTGGCATATGCTCGACGTTGTCGTAGACACGTTAGTGAAATCTACCTGAATGGAAACGTTCTTATTTACTACAGGATTCTTTGCTGCGGTGGAGTAACTGGTAGAGTATACAGTAACTGGTTCGTGTTCCTCCTTCCCGCACTTTCCGCAGGTATCACGGCCCTTACACGATTTTGTCGTGTGTCCAAACCTCTGGCACTTAAAAAGCGTAGAGAATGCGAAATGAACGGTCGCACTGGCAGGTTCAGTCATCCAGCTTTTATGTTTCGAGGCAGCTTAGGATTTTCAAAGGTTAGGATGAAGGTGGCAGTCTTCTGATGAACACCACCAACCTTCCTCATGACTGACCTCTACCACGTGCTCAGCTTCCGTCACCTTGACTAATTCCTCACAGAACATGTCGATGATATCCCTGCGAGTGATCACTCCCTTGCTGCGATTAAGCGCAACGTGGAGGTCATTCTTCACAGAGAATTCTCTCAGCAGTGCACATTTCAAAAGTGTCAATGATTGCTTGTTGGTTATGGTTTCCAACAGCATTGACCTATTACGGAGCCTCTTGTTGGACTTGAGAGTTCCAACTAGTCCCTTCAATCCTTTGTTTATATAGAATGGGGACACTATTTCAAGGGTTCTGTCTATATGCGACATTACTACAAAGGCATTCTCGTAAGAAATTTTTAAGTTTGACGTGTTGTCTGAAGTGGGAGGGCTGTGAAACCTCGGTCGATTCGAAGACGTTAGGGTGTGTGATTCCCTTGCGGCCCTGGCGCTCCGCAAGGTGACACGTTATTTTTCATGCGTATAGGTCATTTCATCCCGTGTTCCCCCTCACCACAGGACGAACAGGAAGGACCCCCTGTGCTCCCTTATCACCCTGCAGTTCAGTCGAAGACCTAATCCGAGCAAATTGGTCGGGGGTGGATTAGTTTTTTGTGGGGCTTTACGGCTCGTCGACATCGAGGTCATTAGAGCCCTAAAAAATTTGTACAGGTAGGGAAAACTCATTTACGCACTAAGGAGAGCCTACATGACTCTCTCCGCATGTGGGACTCGCCGAACGAATCAACCATACTCACTAAAATCCCTCCTGAATTATAATATATCAAGAGGGAAATGAAAGATAACCTTGCCCTAATAGCGTCGGGATCGAAAAGAACAAGAGGTGACCAAGGAAGATCAGGAAAGAGAAAGGAAGGAGCTTAGCACAAATAAGTGGAAGTAATGCCAGAGTCAGCTCGGGGCCCCGTGTTTGCCAAACACGTACTTACTAGATGTAAGTCCCCTGGGGGGTTAGAAGTCTAGAAGTCCCGCCTAGAAGAGGCCGAGTCTAAATCATGCGTATTGGATGATGTAAGCCCTTCTAGTGTAGTATGAATCCCTCAACTTGCCAGGACTCCCATTTCCTCCGACACGGGTAGCCATGCTCGGCAAACACATGGATGAGCGTTCAGCACACAGAGGAGGAGAATAACGAAGATATGAGCGATAAAAGTGAAAAACTTGGAATATGGGAGAAAATAAAATTTAAAAAAATACTTGAGATCCTTCTCTGTATTCCATCGTCAGGACGTGTACCAACTCTCATTTATTCTTGTAGAGTTTCATGAAACCAATTTTACGTCGTCGAAGTGCTGTAGATGTGGTATCGCAGCTGTGAAAGCAAGTAAGAAAATAATGTCAATCACCCCTAAACTGTGTGCAAGTACTATGCGGGGTGTATAGAAGTGGGGGGTAGGAATTAAAGCACCATCACTCTCCCCTCCTTTGATTGAAGGCATCAGTTCAAACACAGAAACAGTGTTACTCACTGAGCTGTGCAAACGAGAATAACTAACTTCATAAACTATTTTGAAAATTTAGATAATACGCAAGATTTCAGTAATAACTATAATAATAAAGAACATTTGCATTCTCAAAAAAAGTAAATATATAACTTGAACGATCACAAAATTTAAAATGAAAAGGATACAAACTAATGAAGCGACAATGTTGATGAAAAATAGCAAAATTCTCTTCAGCTACAATATCTTTAATTATAGATTGTGAGTTACAAGAAGATAAAATTCTCATAATAGCTTTAAAAGATTCATCCATGATCCTTGATCTCAAACGGGATTTAGTGAGCTTTTCGCAGGTGCAAGTACTGTCGACCACCCTTAAAATTTCTCGAAGAAATCGCATGAAAGTATAGAAAATTGGAAACAAATCTTTTGAAAGAATAATGTGAGACTGCTTTGTTCTATGAAGAGTGCAGATAAACCTGCGTCACGTATTATATCACTTATGTCCCATTTTTACGGAGAAAGGAACATTTTTCTACATTGACATCAAAATGAGTTAAAAATAAAGTGGATTTTTCTTGGAAATCTTCACAATGTTTAAAACGTTGGGTGAATGTTTTCTTCAAGTCACCAAGCATATTGTCATTCTTTGTCACATTTATTTTTCCATCCTTTTTAAACGAAGGATTACAAAAAGAAATCCCTGTCATAACCCTATTCCTTAATGATATTAATAGGGTTTTACGGCTTTCGTCTTTTTTCCACCTCCAATAAATTATAAAAATTGTTTCTAAAAATAAATTATAAAAAATATAAAATTCGCTGTCTTTTACAACTGTGAGCGCCTTTAAATCCATTGTTGCTTTCAAATGCAATATGTGCTAGTTTGAATGACAAACGTCACAACGTATTTTTATGTTGTTTTTTCGCATACCATAATCTTTTCGCATATCATAATTCGGCTGGCTGAACACACATAAACGCCTCTGCGAGGCAAACTTTTCCGCTTCTCGGACATATCTAAGAAACAATCTACACGACTGTTATTCTGAGAAAAAAGTGAGTGATAAGAAAGAGATTAGCAGCGCTGGCAGTACCCCACTACTCGCGCGCGACCATACCCCCCACAGTCAAACGACTGACAGAAATTGCACAGCATACACACGTAAATACACTCACGAGTAAAATGCCCAAACGGGCTGCTGTGGCCACCCCTGTGTTAGACAGAGTGCACATAATAGTATATATACATAATTTTATTTTATACATTGATGTATAATAAATTTAAACTTCGTTATTAAAAATTATGTTAACTCATACTTAACTATGATCGTAAATATTTCTACTTTTCAATAAATTAAATTATTGAAGTGTAAATTTTGTAATGAAATTTTGTTGTAGGATGTTGGCAACATTATCAATGAATGATAAACTGACGCCTTTGAATTTATCATTCTGTGACTTCGCTATGAAAAGGATATGGTTATTCGATGGGTGCATCTGGAAATTATTTAATTTAGTAAAATTCATTGCTTTCGTTCATACCTCTTATTAATAATTTTAGTCTTGCATCTACCAGTCACTGAATATTATTTATCCCTCTTCCATCCATGTCTTTTCCATAATACTATTATCTGAATATGAGGATGATGTTGATCACTACGAAAGAGGTGAACTTTCGTAGACACATGATGAATTTATCAACGTGGTAGATAGAACAATATACTCAAACAACGTCGGGACGGATGAGGTCGTGCGGTGAGCGCTACTGCCGCAGCAGGTCTTATCAATACACCAAATATTTGATCGTTTTCTTGCCACATTTCCAAAAGCAAGCGGTGAAACCGTAACGAGTAAACAGTCTATAAATTGTGGTAACAAACTAATTATCAAGATTGGGGTAACAAAGGTAATGGAAGAAAACTAGAGACTAACTGAGGTATGTGTACACTTCACATAGAGTCGTCTGCCTAACGAAGCGGATTTTTTTCTTTGTTAGTTCCATGTTAGTTATTTCAGTATATCGTGACCAAAACAGTAAAGTTCTTGCGGGCCCTGTTCTATGATGAAAGTGTTGATAAATGGGTCCGTTACAGAGCTCTGACGCGGCACCTGACACCACCGTGCGCGACGGTGCTTCCGCCAGTGGAAGGTTCGAATGGTCCGAGCACTGCACCAGCAGCGACTGCTGCCAGCGCAGTGGCGCGACTCGACCCCAGCGCACTGCCGCGTCTCGTGCGCACAGAGGAGGAACAGGTACGCTCTTTGAACCTGGAGAAATTTAAAAAAAATCATGTGAGGAAGGTGTCGATGCATTATGAATGTGAGACTTATGAAAATTCAAGAGTCTTATTAGAAATTATTTTTCAAATTATAGGTGAATGTTTTAGGTTGGACACGTGCATGCATCAGTGATATTTTAATTTTAGTTTCGATACCTTTTGATTACTCTTTACAAGTATAAGCAGAAGTGAACGTATGAATTAGTTAGGACGAATCAAGACGTTTGGTCAAAGTCAATGGTGCGGCAGTATCAATTGAGGCAGCTGTTTGGATGCGTTCAAGATAAATTTATCTGGAAATTGTCGACAAACCACCCCTTCTGTAAGTTACCTGAACAAACAGGCTCCAGCTCTCAACGGCTTTTTTTTCATGTTTATAAATAACCATACGCAGTGAAATAACAGGGAAATTTTCTTGGCAATGTCCAAAAGTTGCAGTTGGTTCTTCTTTCACATTGCACAGAGAACAATTGAGAATCCATGAACTATAACTTATATCTATTTTAAAAGTTACATTTCATATTTATCTGTAATCATGAATTACGTGTTTATACGTCTAAAACGTGTGTCAAAAATTTTCTCCTGAAATGTTCTATAAAATTAATTGAAAGAGGTAGGATACGGAGCGAATATCTTTGTAATTCCTAGTACTTTCCGAACTTTCTTTCCTTCTCTTTTAAAATACCAAGAGTAGATGCTCTCAAACTACTGTACCGTTGAAGACGAGCTGACGTATGAAAGGTGGAAATAAAATTTAAAATTTTCATCCTCATCTTTGAGTTCACCTCCATGAAGACAGAGGAACAAAGAGAACCACTCAAACTAAATAATATGGAAACTCCTTAATTAATGGAGTAGACTCATACGTCCCACGCGTAAGCCTTATTATCGCACCTGTGCAAGTTATTCTCCATCACAGAAAAGACACGAACATTATAACGATACGTATGATAAAAAAATCATCGAGCGCTCGGTATTTCAGAATTCTAGCTGTTAATAACCTATAGCATCTATTGCTCACGCAGGCGGGGATCCTAGTGGGCGCAGCGGCTCGCGCCTGCCCACAGCTGTTGGGCTTAGGAGCTGCGGTTGCGAGGTTGCCTGGTGACGCTAAAGACGACGCACAAGGCGGCGAGAAACGGAAACCACTTCGAGTGCCTCGGGCAGCGCGCGTGCGAGCGCGAGCCTTCTATGCGGGTGCGCTTTGGACTGCAGTAGGTGCGCGTGCTGAGCACGAGCTGCTTTGGTGGGGAGCGGCGCCTCAGGGAGCAGCGTCACCAGACTCCGCTGCGCAGTTGCATCGCTGGATCCATCAACTGCTCGTTGCTGGTGCGTACAAAGGAATATGAGAGAACCAAAATCAGGGAGAGTATGTATTTTTAGGAAAGTTTCTTGAGAATTTGGTCAAGATATAATTTAACTCATAATTAACCCTCAATACTTTGGATATATATATATAT
>NNCF01126653.1:1028258-1078321 GCA_002313205.1 Laupala kohalensis | reverse complement strand
ATATATATATATATTAACAATCATCAGGGCTCGTTAATACCTTAGATCTTTCTACAATCAACCATCATTCTTTATTGTTTGTTTATATTTACTATTGGTTATATTACCATTTTGATCAGATATTATTTTATGGTTGATAATATGGAGGCAAAATCGGGCTTCTCATAACTATTATAATAATGAATATAACATTTATCTTTGATACAAGTTTATGCTTTAAGAAAACTTCTGTCAAATAATATACACAAAATATGACACATCAACAGCCAGGTAAAAATTGCGACGGACCGGGACTGGAACCCGAGACTTTCTGCTCTGGCCGCAGGTGTGCTACCCACTGCACCATCCGCCTCGACTCCCACGTCCGTACGTAACTTCCACCCGACCTGATCCGGTGAACCTTGGTCACATCTCCCTTCAAGGGATAAGAGACCACAAGTGGCTCCAATGCTGGTAGCGCTTAAGCCCGGTTTTCGCGTACCTACTCGTCGGATGCATATTTTAACTCTCAATTTCAGAGTATCTACTCGTGGAGGAGTGTTTGCAACGTCAAAAGCCAGTTGAAAATTGTGACGGACCGGAACTCGAACCCCGAACCTCCTGCTCAGGCACCTGCGGTTCGAGTCCCGATCTGTAGCAATTTTCAACTGGCTTTTGACGTTGCAAACACTCCTTCACAAGTAGGTACTCGGAAGTTGAGAGTTAAAAAAAACACAAAATATGTTTACAAAAAATCAGAAACTACACAAACATGTTATGATATTGTATTGTGAACATCAGATAGTTTTTCTGTGCCTGTGTGTAAATTCAAACTCCCGGGTGTATTTTTTATAAATATCATTTCTAATATGCAACGTTTGTAATGATTAACTTCTTTGTCTAATATTAATGCATTATCCCAATCCATCAAGTGATTATTATTAATGCAATGTGAGATTACTACACTTTCTTCAACTGATTTTAAATTTCGTTTATTTTCAACCCTCTCTTTGTTTGACCTACACAGCTAGCATTACTATATTAGCATTTTATTTTTTACTACGTTTGTCTAGTTTCTGCTTTTTTGTAAACATATTTTATTTTTATATGTATGTTTAACATCATGTTCAATTGTGATATTGTGTAATTTGTACCACCTGACGACGACTTCAATATAAAGTCGAAACATTGTGAGCTTTTAATCACAAAATAAGTACTGTTCGTCCGTTAAAGTCGTAAGTCTTTAATTATTTATTTAATTTGATTACATAAAGAACTTTAATTGTAGTACAATTGTCTCAGCTGTCCTTTCCCTATGATATTTAATACCAAGTTGATTTCTTTCCGATATGAAATATTTCTTTAATAATCCCTTCTTATGTTTTCCTATAATTTTCTTCCGTCTTCCCTAATCTTCGTATTTCTTCGTTTTTACTACTTGTCAACTCAGAAGCATAATCTTGACTAAGACTCTTGTTCTATTCTGTGGTCGTAGTTTAGATGGTACCTCTCATTTAACTGTTTTACGCGAATTTTAATGATTCGTACACCTGAAACTATTCGTAGTTTACTCATAATATCGCTCGAAAGACAAATATTGATTATTTCTCGGATGATGTAGGTGCTGTACCAAAGCAAGTGGCTCCGGCTCTGGAGACTCTGCAAGACGCTTTGTGCTGTCACGTGACGGGTACTTCATGGGATTCCCTCTTCCGACCCGCGCTAGTGCACAGTCGTCCGTCACTACGACTGCGCACCCTCTCTCCTTGCACTACGAAAACCACAATAGGTGGTCTTCCCGCTGAAATTTGCGCACAGGTGAGTTTGTTATACAAAATGATAGGAAAAATAAATTAAAGTTTAATGAAAATGTGTGAAATGAACAAACGTTTCTCAGTATTATTCAAATGCAGTTTGCAATATTACTATATCAGGGTAAGTTATTTCGACTCACGTGCAGTTGATATTTCAAGAACCTAGAAGCCGGTGATTTTTTTCATTTATTCAGTGGTATGAAAATTTTGGTTGGTCATGTCATGCTTGAGGTTGCGATAATCGTTAATCGTTATAATCGTCGCCAGAAATAATGGTTTCTTAAGATTATTTTGTCAATCTTTGACAATCACAACCAATGAATTCATTAACACTTTTATTGAGTTCTATGGGAGAATTTAAAAAATTCCAGGTAAATCAATGTCGTTACCTTAACATGGCTGTAGTAGGAAAGAACTTTTAACAAGTTATAATACGTTAATTAATAATTTTGTTTGTGTCTTGTGCAGAGCGGTACACAGGTGGGACATCTATTCACGGAGGTGCTGCGCTCTTTGACGGCTCTCAGCAATGCATGCGAGACGACGGCGGAATGGGCAGCGGGTGCACCACTGGATCAACTCCCACTCGTCGAGCAGATTCCCGTGCTACATCGTCTCGATCATTCGGTGAGAACCTCACTTGCACACTGCATCTCTCACTGTATGGTATTGAGTTGTTCATGACAGGGGTAGGACGGCTGCAATATTGGTTGCGATTAGTGACATTGAGACGGTGTTGAGAGAATACACTGGAAAAGAAATTCAACGTGTATTTAGGGGAAAATCTCTGTTCTGATGGTTAATGTATACGTGCAATATACGCATAGGACGGTGTTTGAGAAACTAGAGAATGTTCTGCAGACGTTTCAAATCACTGATGTGTTATTAAATGGTGACTGGAATGGAAGATCTAAATTGTGGAGAGATATAATTACGAATGAACGGGGGAGAATCTAGGAAAAGATTATTTTCAGATATAATTTGAGAATAGCGACCTTCGACGTGGCTACCTTCGACGTGGCTACTTCCGAGACGGATAATGCAAAATCGATTACTAATTTGTCTCTAAGGACGGATTTAAGAACAGCATATGTACAAGATTGGGTGATCAGCGGAGCTGACCACAAGACTATACAGTATACGATAGAAGAGGAAGAGTATCATGATATGGATGACCGCTGCTTGGTTAATTATAGACGTGTAGACCGCTGCTTGGTTAATTATAGAAGTGGGTCAGGGATGGACTATCGAAGTGTACTTATAAAGCTACTGAAGCAGACATTGATAAAGCAGTTGACATGCTACAACGGAACACATTATAAATTATACAACAGTATTGTTGACGGATTGGAACGAGTCATAGATAAGGACAACTGTGGTGGGACAATGAATTGTATAACATGAAAAAGAATAAATACGTTACGAAGGCGATTTCTACGTCGAGTTGTTGGCACCGAGAGGAGAGAAAGTGAGAAAGAACGAATATATGGTGGATAAAAAACAATGTAAATGGAAGATTCGTGGAAGACAAAAACGAACAAATTGGCATGATTTCTAAGCCAATAGCATAAATGAAAGCACATGAGGTATTTCATATACTATAAGGCGGGAAAGCTAAAGAAGCGGACAATATGGAACAGTAATACGTTCAGGAAATGAATTTACACGGTGCTTGTGAGAAACAAATGGAAGAGAGGAGTTTCATAGCCGCTACAACTCTCGGTGTGTCTTGACCTCCTCGAATATATTATTCCAATGACTCCTGTCGACTACTTCTGTTTTCCGATTTCTAATTCCTATACTTTTAAGATCTTGCAAAACATTATCCTCTCGAGTTATTTTTGGCCTTCCTCTGCTGCGTGGTTTTTGAGATCTCCTTTTTATTTTGTCTGGCGATGTTTTTTTCAACCATCCTCTCTAAATGTCTTAATCATGCAAGTTTGTGGGATTCTATTTCTCTGACAATATTCTTTTGTTTTATTAATTCAATTGTCTCTTTAGTTCATCATTAGTTTTCCTTTTCCGTATTGTTTCACTTATTTTGTTGGGGCCAATAATTTTGCGGAGGATTTTTCTTTCCGTAAGGCTCGAGAACTTCTATACCACCCCACTATAAATATTATTGGAGTACAGAAAATAATTTTACTTACCGCTCTTCATGTTTATGGAAAACAAAGAAAAGTTGTACCGCACTATAATATTCTCTCCGTCTAACCGGTGTTGCTCTTAATAGCAGTTTAGGTAAAGAAAGTTTCATTTCATCATAGCTCGCTGCCGCGTTCATTAAAAACAATTTCCAACAATTAAAACCAAGTTTTGCAGACTGAAGTATGCCCGGAGTCTGCGATGTTAGATTTGCGCGTCCCGGCAATTCTATTCGACGAAAATCGGTTCATGAATGATTGAAAGCAATGGTGTGGTATAAATAAGCATTACAAGCAACACCGGTTAGGCGGAGAGAATAATACTACAGCGTTCGCGGAAGCATATAAGAAAATGGAGCTTTGGAATTCTACAGCTGCGACCACATTCTGAAAGTGGTCCATAATTCACCATTCTATTCATAAATATTATCTCAATTTTACTTTCAGTGTACTTAATTGGATCAAATTATTAGTTGGCACATATGGATTTAGTGAAGTTGTGTTCGTTCCATTAGCTCTTGTTTCATTAACGTCTCGTATGCATTTGCTGATCATCAGAGATAACGATATTACGTTATAACCAGTTTTGTTAAAGTATACAGAAATTTCTCCGGAATATTTGAGATATTATACGAAGGAAAACAAGAGGTCAGTTTCTGACATTGCGTTTCTTTTCTCTCTCATGTGAAGACTTTACTTTTGCTTTCTCAAATATACTAGGTATCTGATGAAGAACTACTGAAAATATGCGTAAGAGGATTTAAAATAGCGTGAAAGCTAAATTTATTGAATGTTATGATTTCGCGTATATATAATCTATTTAAGCTGAAAATTAATAGTAATTTTAAATTACTAATGATTTTCAATTTTGTAAAATTTCCAAAGTGGTACTTGTGTTAATACAGATTCACTCTGTGCGCCTGTGGGCAGCAGCGGCAGCGCGCGCAGAGGCGGCCGCGTGGCGCGTGAGCTCCTTCACTTTGGTGTCGCAATGGGACGTGGGTTCATGCGTGGCCGCACTGGACCAGCTGCGTCTTGCCGACCACCAGAACATGAAAGATGCGCACAGCGAACATGTAGTGGTATGCGCGCGCATGCGAGCAAAGCTCGTGTCAGAAGTTCGTGATAACTTCGAGAAACTTAAGGTAAGATATATGTCACCAATATGGCACCTATAACTTAATGTTGACTTCAAAGTATAATTAGAAGAGAAATCCAGCAGTGTCATATTAAGACAGGTCTTGTAGAGCCTCAGTCTTCTCAGTCTTCATTTTAAAAATTCAAGTTAAATGTAGCAGACGTTGCTACATCTTATAACACTTAAGTAATAGTCAAGGTCAACCTTCTAAATATCCTCCATACAGGAGACCTAGATTATTGTCTTTAATTACCTGGCAACCAAAAGTTGTTGATTCTGACAACTTCATTCATTCCGTCCCGAGCTGAGACACAAGCAGCATCGCTTCTGTACCCGTTCCGCCAGTCGTGAGTTTGATGCCCAAGTAAGTGAGAAAATATGCATTACTTAGATATTGTGATTGAAATAAAACAATTCTATTATGACACTCGCTTAGAAATTTATATAAAATCTGACTATACTTTGTCCGGC
Organism: Laupala kohalensis; assembly: GCA_002313205.1. NCBI lineage: Eukaryota > Metazoa > Arthropoda > Insecta > Orthoptera > Trigonidiidae > Laupala > Laupala kohalensis. The sequence continues at coordinate 1,072,775 of NNCF01126653.1, read as the reverse complement.
GTTCATCTGCATGTAAAATTTAATAAATGTTAAACTTGTTTTGTTGGATTCACGTTCTTATATTTTCTTACAGTAGCTAGTTTATTTCATATTTTTGTGGAGGTTCATCAAGAACACGCGATATATCCAGAGTCACAATTTATAACAATTATCAAAGATGAAATCCACACCTTCATAAGATGTGTTAAAACTATTTACGAAAATCTATGATACACTGCCCGTCCAAATTAGCGGCGCAATAAATTCATCGCTCCATAGCTTTTATCTTTTTAAATGTGTCAAAGTAAAATTTGGGCTGAGGAAGCTCCTGTGTTTTATCAAGACGCTCCCTTATTGGGAGTTGTATAAGCCGCCCCCATCGCGTTGGGACACCCTTAAAGTGAAGAGAAATGTATTTGTCGGGAAAGGGTGTCTTTAAGGGTGTCTCAGCGCGATGGAAGCGGCACAGAAAACTCCAAATAAGGGAGTGTCTTGATAAAATATAGAAGCTTTCTCTTGCAAAATTTCACTCATACGTTTTAAAACATAGAAGTTATGGAGCGATGAATTTAATGCGCCGCTAATTTTGACGGGAGTGTACCACACTTAATAAAAACAAAAAGATGTGACAAAAGTTAATGTTACCTTATTTAAATAACAATGAAACCCCCAATATCCTTATCAGTTTTAAAACTCCGGAATTTGTTCAGTTATGTTCCTGTATTTTCTCAAATCCGTCTGTAGACGTACCTTCTACATATACGCTAAAACCCCACATGCATTAGCAAATTCAAATGCATATTGTAAAGAAATACATGACGCCATGATGTTTACGCCGTCGTCAAGACGAGCGACACAGACGCTCTACTTCCAAGGTCAGAATAACCAACGCCGTTCGCAAGAGAGTCTCCACATACATCACGTTGCTGACAAACATTGAGAGATTCCGTGACTCCACGAGAATCACATGGATCAAGCTTGCGTAGTACGTGTATTAAGAAGATTCGAGAAAGACCAGATAGATAAACGTAACAGCTATGTTACGTCACGCATCGTTGATGTTTAATAGAGGAGCATCTCCCCCGAGGTTAGATTAGCGACTTAGCAACCACCAAATATTCAGTTCTGATTTAGCTCTTGACCTGGACGGTGCTCCTCGAGAACCTCCTCTTCAGAAGTTCAATCAGACCACGCGAACGAACGCCGTTACGCTGCCCAATTGGCCACGCATAAGTACATGCTAACGCCAGAAGGGGGCGCTACACGTACGAACGCCTACAGTTCACGCTCACGCTTAGAGGTGGCGCTGTACAAACGACTACTACGTAGTTCACGCTAATGCCGAGAAGTGGCGCTATACGAACTACCGATCCTTAAATTCTTGCGGACATCGTCAGGAAGCGTTCAACAGTGATACCATCTTGCGGACACTCAGCGAAGCAGCAAGTGTAGCGCGTCAAGATTTTCTCTCCAAAAGACAACAGACTTTTGCAAATTGTGTGCCCCTGCTGTCATTGGGCATACTGTTACTATTTCTCTTGACCTTTGTCACATCACAGAAATAAACCAATTTTGTTAATTTTGAAAATATTTATGTATATTTATTTTGGAAAGGAAGACGCTATTACGAAGCAAATTTCGGTACCGAGATTTGCGAAGTAATTTCCCGGACCAACGCCGTCCATGAATGCTCATAAAATTCAAGTAAAAAGTAAATTTTGATTGTCTATTATATTCTTATTCTTTCACAATTAGTCTCTTGTTAAATGAATGACTCACGTTACTCATACCGTAAATAATCGTAAGCAACTTTTCGGGAGAAAAGCAATTTAGAAATATAACTTCAAAAAAGGAATACTTTCTCCAAAAAAAGTATTCAACAGTCATTTAAGAGGGGGGAAAATTCCACCTGTGTAGTATAGATTCTGTTATTTGTTTTTTACAGAAACTGCCTGAGGAATGTCTCATTGGCATGGCAGCTGTATGCCGCACAGTCAGCCTTGCCAATCTACATATGGTGTTCCCAGAACCATCTTACTACCGGCAAACACGTGAAATGCCAAGTTACGCTAGTGCATATGTCAATCAATATCTGGGTAAGTAAGTATTATTAAACTGAACAGGCTAAATGGAAATGTATGGAAGTCTAGATAAAGACGGATAAAACAAATATCGTTAATCCAACTCGTTATCTTTCGAGTACCTACTTGTTATGGTACTGTTGTATTATATACGGCAAGGTTGAAATGGTGACGCACAGGGACTCGAACCCAGGACCTCCTGCTACTGACCTGGATGGTCGCCATTTTCACATTGCCGTAGATAATGCAAATTTTGTTTTTTCACTTTAGTGAAATTATGTAAAATTTGAATAAAATACACTAATTCTTCATGGTACATCATGAAAATAGTAAGTAAAATCAACTTGAAGTAAAGAACAGTAATTCAATTCCCATACCCGGCTTACGTCTCCTTTTTAAAGTGTTCTGGACATTCGAACTTTTCGGAAAGGAATATGAATAACTACTAACTTCCCACAAACTCAAAGCAAGTAGATACAGCCATTCCCTAAATTATCTCCCACTTTTTTCATCTATTCCTTTCCGAAAAAGCATTCACAACAAAAGGCGAAACCGGGCAGGGTCGGCTTGTTATCTATGTTATGCCTTTGAGCTGATAAGTTATTTTTTTTTCATTTCATATTCACCTTTGTCTTTTTCGGACAAACATTCACATTGTTGTTGTTAATATTATTATTATGCTAGGATGAGTAATGCATAAACGTAGGTTTCCGCGGCCGGAGTCAATATAAGCTTGTTTATCCCGGACAATCAAGCATTTATGAGTAATGCAGTTCACCCTTTTCGTGATCTTGTGTATTCTCGATGTTAAAGAAATATTCAGATTTTCAAGCTAAATAAGTCAAATTTAAAATGTGGATTTATGGATTTGAGGAAGTGGGTTAATTTATTGTAATTAATAATCCTTTAACGTTGTAGAGAGGGTACTGAGACCGGTGTTGGCGGCTGTAGCAACTCTGCCGCCTGTATCGCAGGAATCCATTGGAGGAATGGTTGTGCGCATCATGTGTGAAGCTTGGCTCGACCACATATACATGCATCGCATTAAATTCACGTGAGTAGCTCAAAACAATGTATATTGGTTTTAAGTCGGAAAAGTCGAAGTAATCTTACAAGAAAAGAAAATTGACGAGCCCTAAAGCCCCACCAAAAAAAAAAAATTCTTTTCTACTGTTTACAGAAATATGCCATAACCTATTCCTTCTGTCGTATTATAAACCTATCTTCCTTCTTCCTATCTATATTTTTGAAACATGACCTCCTGTCTTTTGACTTAAGAATCCACCTTTCAATTAGTTCATAACGTATTTTTACGATTTATAGCATTTAAAATTATATTGCCAAATTAAATTATTTACGGTTTGTACGAAAAAAAAATCATTTAAATATCACACCAGTACATGATTTACGGGGAACTAAGAAAAGGCAAGGGGTAAAAGAACATTTCATTCAAATATATTAAAACCTAAGTACATATTTCTTCCGTGCACCCTACACGTGGAGAATATATGTGATAACTTTCGGTCAGGTGAAAATGGCGACCAGCCGGGACTCGAAACCGGGTCTCTTGCTTTGATCACAAGGGTGTTAGCCTTCCACAACTGTACACCATTTCCACCCAGACCTAACACATATAAAATGGTGTACTGTTGTGGAAGGCGAACTGGTGGTGTAGCGGTTAACACCCTTGCGATCAAAGCAAGAGACCCGGATTCGAGTCCCAGCTGGTCGCCATTTTCACCTGACCGAAAGTTATCATATTTGTAGACGTATATTACTACATATACAGCGAAACACGTACCTTACTACGTATATGATGAAACTCCCCCATGCATTAACACATAAGAGATGCATGTTGTTACGCCGAGGCATTACACGCCATGTTGTTTATGCCGTCGTCAAGACGAAGGACTCACAGACTCAAGATCCAAGGCCAGAATAATACACACCGTCCGCAAGAGAGTCTCTACATACGACGCAAATTGTAAACATTAGAAGACTCCATGAGACGCACGCGTCGCATGTATCATCAAGCGTATGTCGCTTATTTATTAAGAAACTTGGATCTGTTTATTAAGAAGCATCGAGAAAGCTTCAATAGACGAACCTCGACGCTATGTTACGTCGACAACGCATCGAGGATGTTTGAGTAGATGTCATCTGTCAAAGTTTAGTTTATAGCAACAGCAACGACTGAGAAATCAGTACGACGGATTCTCTTGATGAGTGAACATCGTCTCCGATCATAACCTCTATCAAGAAATCCAGCTCTGCGCAATAGCCCGATCTGCGGAAAGTTCTATCTTCAGAGGCCACGAGACGCCCTCTCACGATATATTACGCAATAATCTGCAGAAGCTTGGTGGCAGCACCCTCTCGCAGTACCCCGTGCAACCACCTGCAGAAGCTTGGAGGTGAGCGCCACCTCGCGGCAGACGGCAGAACCTCGTACTCCAACGCTATCATCTAGCCAGCAGGACCTCGTACCGAAGCGTCACCTCGCGACAGACGGCAGAAGTTCTATTACCAACGACCAAATCATTCGAAGACGTGAGTCGTACAAAAGGAAACTAACTGTTCATATAACTTTTATACCTGTTGTTGTCACCCTGGTGTTTTGGTACCTCTTACTTGTTTACATTCAAACTGTATAATAAACCTTGTCCTGCATAACCTTGAATATTTATTTTGGAAGGAGGAATCTTATTGCGAAACAAGTCTCCATGTCGAGACTTGTGAAGTGATAAAAATCTCTTCCCCGACAATATTAAAACCTGTTTCTTTAATATTCGTATTCGGATAGAAATAGGTGCAAATGAAAAGACTGAAACATATTTCCTTTAGTTTCATTCCGTTATTTTACTAAATATGTTAGCGAATATTTGCATTAGTCACATTCTCTTTTTTCTTATTATAATAAAGTTAATTAATTTTACAATCCATAAGTATATAACATAGTTTTCCGTTCGGTATTATTATGTGCGGATCAATCGATAGTAACCAATGAGCTATTAGCTTACTGGTAGCTTCTTATTCTGTTCATGCTTCCGATATCTCAATAAAGTTAGGTTTTGAGAAATAATGAAAACTGCAGATATTTCTAGGTAAAACCATAGGTGTTTCACAAAAAACGCGCGATTTTTTGTTCGTGGGTGGTGGGTAAAATTATATAGAACTTTCGGTCTCTTCTAGACATATAAAATATTCATTTTCTATATCATTAAATAAGAAATGTTCATAGACGTTTGTTACTCAAAATGTAGGGGCATGAGGTAAACTAAAAGGAGATATTTAAAAGAACCTATAAAAATGTTTACACGGTTCGTGGTCAGTTTATTTGAAAATAACTTCGCTATTAGAAATATTCCTTTGCAAATAGTTCTTTATGGTACCGTAGGGAGCGTGGCGCCCTGCAACTGTTGCTGGACTTCGCGGCCGTGGAGCAATGGTTAGAAGAGCGAGCTGCCATGGCTCCCGCCTTGCGTCAAACCCTCGCCGCTTCCGAGGCGTTGCGTCGGTGCGAGGGTGTGGGTCGCCTACTGCTGCGACGCCGTGGTGAGCGCATCCCGACCACAGCTCCACCCCCGCCCCCACCGCCCGCGCCACCCACTCGCGCCGCCACCACAATGTCTCGTCGTCAGCGTCGGACGCGCTCACCGCCTCAATCCCCTTCGCCTCCGCCAGAGGACGGACCGCTACCCGCGGAGATGTACGTGCCTAACCAGGAGCAATGGCTGGAGCTACGTGCACAGCGCGGTCGCCGCCTTTGCGCAGCGTCTCTCTGCTGCAGCTGACGTCATCCGCCGTCGGAGGAGCGACTTGAGCCAGCCTCTTTTCATAGGAGATCCACGTCCAAACGGATGGTTCATTCAATTTCAAACGGATATTTTTATTACGACTTAGTGTTGGTTTTGCTATCAGTAATTAATTTTATTTCTAGCAAAGTGGAGACAAAATGTTTTCGATTCGCTAACGCAATATTCCCCTGATAATGACCTAACGCTCCTCGTCATTTCAAAGCTTTTATTCTACTTCATGTGGACAAATCGATTTCCAGGAACACTTTTTAATGTGGATATCTTAGCTCTGCGTTCCTATTTTTTACGCTCCGTTCTATGTCAAAGATTCAGTGGAAGTAAATTCTTTCTTTTTTAATTTCTAGACCTGTAGCTTTCGAATTAAACTACATCTCCAACGTCACTGTATAAAGATGTATTAACAAATATAGTTCAGGGATTTCAGTGTTTTACTTCCCATAATTATTTGTCTTCCATTAGAAAGTATGTTGCTAACTTAGAACCTTTGTGGAACCAGAGATCGTATGGAAATAGTAAATTCTCGTTGAATCACTAGCTCTAAGGTCTATTAATTTTTTTCAATATTGGATTCATGTTTATGATTTTTTTAATGTTAATCTCGTTTCATTTGACCTGGAGCACGGCTCAGACGAGAAATAATTTGCATTGTCTCAAAAGACAATGCAAACTTACGTATTTCAGGATTCGGCGAAAACTCCATCGCTACGCCTCAGGCTAAGGAAATAATCTTCTTTAGTAGAGAAAGGAATGTTTGATTAAGCATCTTGTACCAAATTCTAAGGAATTGACTATTATAAGTTATTTTAATAAACTATTATATTCTAATAAACATTCAATTGATATGGTTTTCCAGAAATATGCACTAAATGTCTCGAAACAATATTGGAAAAGTGTTAATAAAATTGTTATTTGTTATGTTGTTGCTTGAAAAACATTTAACTAATAAAAGTGCCCAAAGCAAAGGTATAGCAATTTATGTCATCTGCAATCCTCTGTTCTCATAAATTTGCATCCCAGTTACATCGTCTGCCTCCAAGCTAGGGACAGGTGGGAAGGTTAGAAGTTAAACAGGGAGCGTACAGAATGAATCAGATATATTAGAATGAATTTCAAAATGAACTACAAATGTTCGTATATTTTCACATCACATAATGAAACAAATTTTGACATAGTAATAAAAATTAAGCGATTCAAAGAATCGATGCAAAGAAACGGCCGCCAATTGACTAACAGCGTCTGTACAATCCCACCAGATGGAGATGTAGAGGAACATTTTTCATTAGTTTTTCTCGTCGCGTCACCTTCCGACATTCCGCGAACTTTGTGTCTCTTCTTATTCTGTTGGTCTTCCATAATTTAGTGATTTGTTGTCTGATCTTAGACAACGCCAATTAGCCACCGTGACCAGTGCCCATTACTAACCACGGGTAGGGGGCGTAATTCTACTTCTAATCTTTCATATCTTTTTTTCTTTATTTCATCTATGTAGTGCTAAAATATTCCATATTCATTATTCGTTGAAATCATGACCGGTACCACTTCAGTGATTATTAGTCATCTTCTTGAGGTCATATGCTCGTTCTCGTCCACAGAAGTTATTGCATTAATAGCAGAAAACAATTGGAAGATAAACAGGACGTGCAGAAACTTGTGAAAGTAACTTGAATAGTGTATCGGGAAAGGCTGAAAACGTCATAAATGGAGAATTGAGTTAGGGGCGGAGGGTGGTATAGATACAAGGCTAGTACACTGCGGTCGTATGGCTGAAGATACAAAGAATTATCGCAAAAATTATTCAGCACAGCCGCTGAGCTGTTTCAAATGTTTTAGGTACGATCATATGGCGCGAATATGTAGATGGGAGATAGGGGTCTGTGGCTTTTAAGGTCGCCATGGTCCTAAGTAGCATGAATGAAACAAAGAGAATAAGGAAAGAAAGTGCATAAATTGTTAGAGAAAAAAATTATGTTGCGATCACGGTGTCCAAGGCAGGTATTGTACCAAGCAGGAAAGCTAGCATTTAACACACGATAAAGTACAGCAGTTAAGATTCTACAGCAAAACATTCATAGAAAACATGTAGGGACGGCACAATTACAAGAGTTAATGTGATTACATAATTTTCATTCCAGTGGAGCAGCTAAATTCCAGTGGTAGTCCGTTATATGAGGTTAATATTTCGATTACATCAAAAAAGGATCGTTAGCAGCCATGTATAAAGTAGATGTGGGAGAAAATCTGATATATATGACGGATTTATCACGACATAATGTGCAAACACCTTTGTACAAAAATTATGTATAGAGATAATTGTAAACACGTATTGTCAGTACAGTAAGGATATAAATAAGGACCTCCAGCAATTGACGAAGATAGTGTTTGAATTGGGATATTTAGATATTTTAATAAGTTTCGATGCGAATGCTTGGTCGAGAATGTAGGGGGATAAAAAAAACAAAAAGACGTAGAAGAAATGCAAAATTTGTGATTGAAAGGAATTTGGCACTTAACAAAGAATACGGAGAAAACACATTCATGGGAAGTCATTGCTCATCGATAATAGATGTTACATAACCATACATATGGAGAAATCAAAATAGTTAAATAGTGGATAATATCAAGCGTAGATAGTGATCATGAAGGGATAGAGATAGTAATAGAGAAGAAAAGGGACAATAGGGACGTTGTACATTGCGGTGAAGTATGGATATATTATAAAGCAAACATTTTCGATAAATGGGGTTAAGAAAAATTAGAAAGATGTATAGAAGAGAAAAGATGTCTGAACATACAACGAAATGATTTTCGGAAGAAGAAATAGTAACAGAGATAAGCTACAGAAAATAATGATAGNATATATATATATATATATATATATATATATATATATATATATATATATGTATATTATATTAGTATACATGAATATTTGTATTAGTCTTGTAGAGACCCTGTCGGCAGACAAGGTAGTCCTAGTTAACATGGTCAAGATAGACGAAATGGTGTGAACTTTATTTGTCATTAAAATATTCATATTATTAACTAATAAGGAATGGTTTAGTTTAGAAGAGGGCTTCGATACAGGCTTAGACTGGCATGTGCACGTAAGCTATGAAGAACCCATTGTGCGGCCCACGTAATCCAAGTCCGTCCTATCATTGTGCCCTTGACCAGGGAAAGAACCTTCCTGCCAATATATGATCGAAGATTTGTCCTGGTATAGAGTCTTCAAAGACCGTTCTTCTTCTCGCCACCAGGGCCTCATAGTGCAGGATGACAAGACGGACAGTTACTTCAGTCTCCCCGCACAAACGGCATGTTACGAATGGTTACTCAATCATATTTTATACCAATAATTTTTATACCATAACAACTTGCAAAATATCGAGTGACCTCCCGAGATCTCCCGCCCTTGGCTACGTGTTGTGTCGAGTAATCAACTCCACCAAAGATTTATCGATTTGAGCACCCGAAGTAAGGACGGGAATCCTTGTGTGGCACATCGACAACGCACCGTAATACGTGTGTTCTTTCTTCAATTTTGAAAATTTTCTTCAATTTCATTTGCCCGCCACAAAGAAGAGAAGGTATTGGAAGCTGCGAGGACAAAAACCCTGTTAACATCGACGTCTGAAAAATATTTAAATAAATGCTTCCGATCGTGTGTACACTACCAGACCTAAATATTATGATGTTCTACGGGTTTGTAGATGTAGGTTAGGAAACAGTATACCATAGTTAATAATAAAAATGATGTAGATATAATGGAATAAAACAATTTGTTGGTGGGATTCAATTCTTATATCAATTGTCGAGAAGAATTAAAAATCAATATCTTTGTGTAATAATAAAAAACTACGAATACATGCTAAACTTAGACTCTTTATAATTCTCAATACATTGTTTGAGTTGTTCAATTTCTTCAGTTCCCAAATCTGAACTCAAAAGTTTTGAAACAATTTCCTTTCTCCTGAAAAATAAATCGCCAATAACACGTATATAATAAATGGTAGATTTACAATTATAAAATAAGAAAAACTTTGCCACTTACATATCCATTTCTACAGCTCTTCGAGAAGTGGGATCTCTGTGCACTAGCGCATTTGATTCCAATGCTCGTAGAAACTGAAAAGTTAAACAGAAAAAGAAGGAAAGTTCTACTTTAAATGGATGTCAGAAAAAGGTTAAGAGAAAGCTTAGACGGAGGAAGGAGGAATCAGCAATGGGAAAAAGAACAAAGTGCACTATAGGACGGTGGTGGTGGATGTATTTTTTTTCTTGGGGCTTTAGGACTCGACACCGTCAAGGTCACTAGAGCCCCTGCAGATGGGAAACAATGCAGTTTCGCACCATATAAAAGAGTCGTAGTCACTCTTCCTCGAAAGTGGGACTCGCCGAATATCTCGACAATACCCACTAAAAAGACCTGAATTCAACAAGTATCTAAATACAAACATGAGAAGGAAAAAAAATTGCCCAGTATATTATCTGGAAAATGAAATAAATTCTTAAAAGTATTGTTTTCAAACCAGAGAAAGAAAGAATACAATGAAAGAAGAAAGGGAAAAGCAAATAATAATGCAAATTTAAACCCTTCTGAGAACTAGTAGGAGGAGCACCGATCTACTCATAAAATTCAATACTTTATTAACATCACCCATTTCATTCCCGAGAATTGTTGGTAAGTCAGCAGTCAGACCAATTTGTCTCATCAACTTGTAACATGAACTTTTTTTATTTTGTACAGTGCATTTTATACTATCAGTTGATTTTTATCATATTATTCATGATGAAGCAGGAAGATTGATAAATGAAATCACATTTATTAATATCCTCGCATTATATAAGTTCCTAGCCTACATAATAGGCAGAGGCACGCATCCATACCAGTTTTCGTCAACAGATTGATATATGCACACGAAACCTCAGGTGTGTTCATTAATTAAAGGTAGGCACGATGCAGCGACCGTGAATGACCACGTTCAGGACATTCTTAATATAACTCAAAGACAACCATGTCGCAGTCTTGTCACCGATGTGCGCCTTAGGTTTGTAAAACGGAATCGCTTTTCATTTTACATCGTACCAATAACATAATTTGGCTATTTCTAATTATATTTCGATCAGGAAGAATCAACTCAGTAGAGAGGATAAGATTTACCCAGAAAAATGTTGAATAAACGTACAAACACGGAGAATAAACAACATTAATATAGATTACCTCAGATGCCTTTTTAACACTATTTTCATTGACTGACAATTCTTCAAACACCTTCACTGCCAAACTGGAAGTGACATTTCCTTCTTTCAATTTGTACAAATAGACTATGTGATCACTGTCATCAAACATGTACTCCAAAGTCTACAGAAAACAAAGAATATATTACGACATACAGTAAAATGCAACAAAAAATACATAGATATTACAAAGCACATAGAACACCTGGGTCAAACCATCTAAATTCAATAGAAAGTTTATTTTCAATCCTTTCCGTAATAGTCCACTCCAAAATTTCAATTTTTTTTTCGTATTTCGTATATTTTCTATTTTGCTTTGAGCTCTCATAACCAAAATGTGTACGGAATATTATTGCTCATTTTTAAAGACCTTTTATTAGCTTCACATGTTAGCATATGAATGTACGGTATGTTAGCAAATCTTGCAATTAGATTTACAACCACTTCCGATGATCTAATAAAACTGATACACATATATAAACCCGATGACAATGGAATATTATGACATCCAACTCAAATTAAAAAAATTAAAGGTTTTTTCCATTACGATTTTATTCCGCGATAGCTTGTGAAGAATTATTTCCGGGAAGTGTCCTCTCAAATGCAATCCATCTCTTCATACGAATAAGTACAACGAATTGCATAAACTACACATTTTCTTTATAATAGCGAAGGAACTTAACATTACGATTGCTTCTCAAATGGACGATTATGCGGTTGCGCATCAATTGCATAGGAAAGTGTTTCAACTGAACACAATACCCAAGAGAACCCTGGAAAAGTTTTCTCAATTGCGCAGAGGCCGAGGTAAGTATAAGATCACATACGCCCTCATATAACGGCACGATTTGCTGCAGTGAATTTTTGTTGTTGATGTTGTTGGGGTTTCATGGCTCGCCGACATCAAGGTCATTAGAGCCCTAAAAAGTTTGTACAAGTAGGAATAATTCTGTTGCGCACTTAGGAGAGTCAACATGAGACGCGTGTGAGACGCCGAATGCATCAACCATACCCACTAAAAACTCACCTGACACACAATATATATAACACAAAAAGGTGAAAAAACAGCAGTTTCCTAAAACATTATAAAAATCGAAAACAAAAACAAAAAGAAATTTAGAGAATGAAAAATGTAAATTTAAAGAAAAGGGGGAAAATTTAAATTCAAACCCTCCCGATAATTTGTAGGAGGAGGTCCGTTTCGTTTATGAATTTGAGTAATGACATATGAAAGAAGATCAGATACAGTTCCAAATACCATATTACTGAAGGAATCTGAAAACGCGTACTAAAATCGGTTCATTTTGCCCAGGCATAGCGTTCAAACTGTTGTGTGTATAGTGTCGCCTTAGGCTGGTACTATATTTGATACACTCCAGAAGAAAGTGTTCCATGGTAAGTGAAATTTTGCAAGATTCACAGATGGGGAAAGGTTCACCGCGTAAGAGAAGACCAAGGGTAAGATAGCAGTGTCTAATACGAAGAGGTTTAAGGATCACTTCTTAACGTCTGTTTGCACAGGATGATGACACCCAGGTCTTAACGGAGTCTTTTACCTTCCTCAGCTTCAAGGCACAATTTTGCCATTCGGTTTACCATGTCTTAAGAAGAGACGATCTTATGGCAATCTTTGAATCTGACGTACCAAAGGTTGAAATATTAAAGACTGCCTTCTGTGTTTCCCGCTTCACTGCCTCATCAGCTTCTTCGTTACCCATAATAACTACGTGCCAAGGAACCTAACAAATAACTATTTTAAAAATTTGAACTACAATGCGGCTTATTAGATTCTGAATAGTCAGTGTAAAAAGGTCAGAAGTGTACAGTAAAGACACTGATCACAGAGCACTAATAGAGTCACTGCATAGAACCACAAGCCGTATTGAAAATAGCTGAATGAACTTCAGCGCCTCAAGGATTGCATATTTCTCCGCAGTGTACACGCTGCAAAATGAGTGGAGGAGAAAAAACGGGTGGCATTATGACAGTGGAAAGCAGCCCCAAAGGAATCGTTCATGCCAGAGCCATCACTATATATGAACATATGATTCAAAAAGAANCAAAATGCTGCTTTTTTTTTTTTTTGTGGGGCTTTACGGCTCGTCGACATCGAAATCATTACAGCACTAAAAATCTGTACAGGTAGGGAATATACAGTTACGTACTCAGGAGAGCCAACATGACTCTCCCCGCGTGTGGGACTCGCCGAATGACTCAACCATGCCCACAAAAGACCCTCCTGAATTACAATATTTCAAAACATACATCAAAACATTGAGGATAAAGGACGGGAACAAAAAATGAAGAAAATGAAAGATACCCTAGCCTTAATAGCGTAAGGATCGAAAAGAACAAGAGGTGACCAACGAAGGTCAGGAAAGAGAAAAGAAGGAGTCTAGCACAAGTAAGTGGAAGTAATGCCAGACTCAACTCGGAACCCCGTGTTCGCCAACCACGTACTTACTGGATGAAAGTCCCCTGCTGCTGGTACACAAAATATCCTTCTTTAAAATATAGGAATATAGACGGTCTGTAAATACAGGAACATAGACCCAGTGTTTGTCGAAAATTAGGTGGAATTATTCCCTCAACATCGCGGCAGGAGTGTTCTTCTTGTCATGATGCAGATGTTCGAAATTAATCTTCGGCTTATGCAAAGCCAAGGAGGAGCCTTACTGAAACCTTGATTTAAGACAGGTGTGCGTATATTAATGATTTTCTAAATGTTTGGAGCGATATCCAAATGGTTTGGTTGCTCTCAGTCTGTTGTTGTAGAAACGAATGGAAAAAGAGGAAGGATAAAGTACTGTGCTGTGTATCAGACAGTCGGGTAAAGTAAGAAAATGGCAAAAGTGTCGTAACATGAGTAGTTGCCGCCGGAGGTAAAGAGATGGTTCGCCCCTCTCAGCATAAAAATTCGGAATAAACTAGTTTTATTTTTATTGGCACTTTAAGGCTCGCCGTCATCAAGGTCACTAGAACCCCAATATTTTTGTACAGGTAGGGAAAATACTGTTACGCACTAGGGGAGCCAATATGACCCTCCCGGCGTGTAGGAATCGCCGAAAGACACGACCATTCTCACTGAAAACCCTCCTGAAATACCATAAGTCGAAACAGTAAAAGACAAGAAAAAAAGATTAATGTTGATAATAAGAACGGAAAACAAAGAAGAAATTTAGAAAGAGAAAAAAAAGTAAAATTAAAGAAAAGGAAAGTGCGATTTTAATCCAAACCCTCACGAGACTTGTGGGAGGAGCCCCGCTTCGCTTAGAATTCGAAACCCCCATCAGTTTCACTCCGTAAGATACAGGTAGAATATCAAGTCTCTTGTTATGAGATAGTTCGCCAGCGTCTACTAGTAAGCATTCTATTCGACTAGTGCGGAAGGAACCAGTTGCAATGCGGACTCACACATGATGGATACTCTAAAGGGTTCTGAGTGTCGACGGTGATGCGCAGGCGTATAAAATACTGCCATAATCTAATACAGACCGAACGAGATTTCTACACAGACGAAGAAGCCAAGTACGGTCTGCGGCCAATGATGATGCGCTAAGGCATTGAATGAGGTTTAGGGAAGTATTACAACGGGATTGCAGTTTTCGGATGTGAGTGCGAGATGTTCGTGTGCGTTCGATGTAAGACCCAGGAATTTTGCGGAGTCAACGAAAGGCAGACGATAGCCAACAAGAAAAAGATTTGGATCATTCTGGAGATTTTATATTCTACAGAAATGCTAACAGTATGACTTGAATACAGAAAAACTAAAACCGGTATACATGCTCCACTCGTGTAAATTGTTTTAAAAAAATTGCAGTTGCCTCTCGATGACAGAGATGCTGTTAGACGAACAATAGATGGCGAAGTCGTCAACGAAGAGTGACGCATGTACCGGTTCTCGAACCACTAACGCAATGCAATTTTTGGCTATGCCAAAGACGGTGACGGTCAAGATTGTGCCCTGTGAGACACCGTTTTCCAAAGGATGATTAGATGATAAATGAGTACCGATACGAACGCGGAAAGAGCGTTGATATAGGAAACTCCAGAAACAGAGGAAGACGATCTAGGAATCACCACGAGTNCCAGAAACAGAGGAAGACGATCTAGGAATCACCACGAGTGCAATGTGCGTAGGATTCCGTACCTCCAGGTTGTGTCATAAGCTTTTTTCACGTCAAAAAAGATTGCCACGAGGTGTTTTCTCAATAATAACGCAGATGAGATGGTGGATGACAATGCAACAAGGTGGTCCAGCGTTGACCGCTGTTTCCTGAAACCAAATTGGACATTGATTAGAAAGTTTCACAATTCCAGAGACCAAACAAGGCTTCGATTGATCATTTTTTTCCAACAATTTGCAAACGCAGCTTGTCACAGAAATCAATCGAAGTGAGACGGATTAGAACGATCTTTTCCCTTCTTTTGAAGTGGAATATTTATGGCCTCCCGCCACTGAGCGGAGACGTTATGCTCATTCCAAATACAGTTAAATAACTTCAGAAGGAATATTATGCCTATCTCTGGAAGATGTTTTAGCATCGCCTTATGTATTTGATCAGGAACAGGGGCTGTATCTTTCGAAGAGGCAAGGGCAGGGGTTAGCTCCGTCATTGAGAAAGGGATGTTATATTCCTGTCCTCTGCAACTGGAAAAGTCCAAGCAACTCTCCCGCGCGAGCTTTCTTTAGGAGAAACAAAGATGGAAAACCGGAGGAGTTAGAAACTCTTTAGTAGTGCGATGCAAGTTCCTCAGCGATGATTTCAGGTGAAGGTTGAAACTGTCCAGGGATGGAAAAAGAGAATCACGTACCTTGGAACTTGCGACCTTTCTGCCATACGACTGATGATGAAGTACGGCTTGTAAGAGATGAAATGTAAACCTTCTTGGAGGACGACTTACTTTGTCGAAGAGTTCGTTTTGCTCTGGCTCTGCATCTTTTTAACTCAATGAGATTTTCAACACTGGGAAATTTTGCAAGCCACACTAAAACTTTATTTCTAGCAATGACCGCCTTTGCGCAATCCGAATTCCACCATACAACTGGCCAATGCCTTGGGTTACGTGATAATTTAGGGATGACAACATCGGCTGCTTTGAGAACCGCGTTAGTGAAACACCACAGCATCCATAGCAGCGAAGGGCTTATCGCAAAGATTTAAGTTGCGTTAAACAGTTTGCTTATTTCAATATCCACTAATTCTTGAGAGCCTTCTTTGTATCCCACTGTCAGGACGTGGACCGACTCACTTCAACGGCACGCAGTGAAGTGCGAGTACTATTATTCGGAAGGTGGTCATTCAGGTGAGTGTTGCCAGGGTGTTGTGAAAGTCTCATGAATGATCCTTATTAATATATAGTATTACATAGCTTTAAAGATAACGATAAACATTTATTATTGTTCAAATGGCGTAAATATAGTGGTTGCGTTAAAGATAGAAACGTAAATATTTAATTATCTTATAGCGTACATTACGAAGTTTCGGAGTGAAAAAGGGAAACTATTAACGGTTGTAAACAAATACAAATACCCACACTCTTCTGTGTTCGTTTGTATCTATATTTTATACTCATACTTTTTGTTTGTTTGTTTGTTAATGTCGAAATGTAATATTCGCTCTAGAAAATAAGTCTTTGTTGTTATTCATAAACCTAAATTAAAATATGGGTGGAGTTAGTGGTAAATCAAGTCAACAATATAAAAATATTTAAACTTTTCCAAATCGCTTAAAAATTAGAAATTGACACGCAGAAAACCTTTACTTATAATATGAATATCTTTTTTGTTATACACAAATATAACAATGCTCAACAAGAAAATAACGCAAGATAAAAACCATCACATAATACTTCAAATTAAAGATTATATCAATATATTGAAATTTCCTTTTTGAAAATTGGTAGTTTTTGAATGAATGATTCATTTTAAAATTATTCTTGTCTGATTCAAGCTTCATAATACATAATTTATAGGTAATTTTGCCCTTTCAACAACATTCATTTGTTTAAAAGATTAAGAAATTCCTCAGTCATATGCAAGCAATTTCTTATTATTTTCATATCATAAAGTATATGCATGGGTCGACCCGTGGCGTAGTGCCTAAAGCCTTCTACCTCTGGGGACGTGTGTTCAAATCCGGTCCGATCCAAGTAGAATTAGAGGTGGTGGACGAACGGTGTTCGCGGCAGGTTTTCTCGGGTTTCTCCCGTTTCCCTTGCCTATCATTTCACCACAACATTCACTCATCATTCACCCCCATATCATTCATTAATCACACGCCCCCGGGGAGGTACGACAGGAAAGGCATACGGCACCCTGAAGATCCTCAGCCAGACAAATCAAGTATCCCCCATCAACCATCTCCATCTGCACCGAGTATCTCTATCTACGTGTCTAGCACGGGATTAATAAGGGCGAAGGAGAAGAAGAAGATAAAGTATATGCATGGATGGTATACATTTGAGACACTCTAAGTAGACCGGCCTTCTGCATAATTGAGGCAATAGAGGAAAACTCTTCTTCCTGGCCCAGGGTATTCTATGATACTCGCCCGTTTAGGCCATTGAAAGGTGTATCAAACGGACGCTATTACATTAAAGCTCTTCATTTACATTACAAAAAGTTTTAAAAGTTTTTTTTAGAATTACTTATGAACAAGCAAGATTAATGAGTACTAAAGGGTTCTAAGGACCTTACCGTTGACGAACTCTAAGGCCCCGCAACAACAAAAAATAGTACGACAAATGAATAAACAAATTCTAATACTTAAAAGTATAAAATAAAAGTAAAAACTTGTGAATCGCTGAATGGTTTGCAAATAGAAGAACTTGTCTGCTCAAATATAACAGGAAATACATTGTGTAACACTGAAGCTCTACATGAAATGGAGAGGATGGGTGCAGAAGAATCAGATCAATGAGCTATCTTTGATCTCACAATTCAATATTAAAAGTACCTAACTTCACAATTAAATCTTAAATAATGTTAAAATTGAATTACTTGGTATAAAAGTTTAAGATTAAATATGTTGTAAAATAAATTAATAGTTAAAAAGAAAGTAAATCCCTTTTATTAGTAGCAAAAAGTAGAAAATTAATTTCTTTATAAGCTTATTCCGATTGATTAAATACCCCATTGTACAAAAGTTTGCTCATACTTTGAGATTAAGAATACTTCGTTCTTTGATAATTAAAAACATGGGGCGTAATGTGTTGAAAAATCAATCCGTTCAACTTACATCTACCCACTGCTGGGTAATTTTAGACTCTCATTTTCCAAACATGTTAGAAAGCTTCCCACGGTTTTTCTTATGTAAAGAACGAAATATACTTAATCTTGAAGTATGACCAAACTTTCGTGTAATGAAACTTTTAATCAATCGGAATTATCTTAAAAAGAAATTTATTTTTAACTTTAAAGGTATTTAAAACCAGGGAAAATTTTAAGTAAAGACCCCCTAGATTGGTAAACTGAAAGTTGTGATCACTTGAGCATACAAAATACTTATTCATTAGAATCAGTAAAATGCAAACATTTTATGACCTTCTTTATGAAACTCAATGACCGGTGACAAAAAAGAAAATAAATTACTGTATCTTAAGTGTCGATAAATATAGTCTTTTCAAAGTGGAAGAAAAAACATTGTCTCCCAATCAATATTGACAGTGTGAGAATATATCCTTCAATTAAAACTTCGCATCGAGTTATAGAGGATAGGTCGAAATCATCATACCTGAAAAGTGCATATTGGCGTCAGGGGTAACAATGACGCAATTCGATGAAAATGAGTAGATATAAATATGTGAGGACATTCAGATGCCCTATTTAAGAAGTGTAACAAACAGGATCCTAGTAATGCAAGCCCACTTTCTTCGGACGTTCCTTTTCCAAATTCATCGATAATAATCAAGGAAGAAGGTGTTGATGAGTACAAGCAGAGTATCATCTGAAATAAGAATAATAATCAATAAAGCAAGGATTCACAAGCAAGTCGTTATCGTTTGTTTCGCAGACAATGTCAACTCAGTACATTTGATCACTTGCCTGTTTTATATCTATGGCAAATGCTGAAATTTGTGTCGCCACAGATTCAATAGTTTGAATTCGAGTGTGTATATGATCCACAATACCAATAATGGCACTTTCTGCAGGAACGAAACTTCCAACATGTGCCAAATATACCATGAGTGCTACCTGAAGAATTACCAAACTTCAGAAACAAATCTAAATCCACCAAACAAATGCTCAGAAATTATCAATAATATTCAGAGCAACACTACTAATTCGTCATTCCTTCATCACTATATTTTTCCTGTGAGCAAAGAAATGATTATTTTTACATGAATAAATTTATTTTCAGAATGTATGACTTACATGTGAGCAAAATAGCCAAATGTTGTTTAAATGAAACAACAACAAAATGTTGAGAATCTTACTTTTCGCGTTTTATACTGATTTATCGCACACTTCCCTTTGCTTACAGTTTTGCAATACTATCTTCCAACGGCCGTGACAGTCATACTCTAATGTCAACAAAACATTCTTTACATTCGGTAACAAAGCTGACGAATTAGAGGTATACCTCTAGGGACCGTGCATGAAACTCGCGGCACTTCGAAAACAACCCCAGCTCTAGCAGTGGTGATTCTTGAAAAAATTGACCCAATTTCCGAGCGCTTCCGCGTAGCAGTGGNGGGAGGGGGCAAAACAAATATAATACCGACAAGTACCGGTGAGCGGGGTGGTACTTGATATCACACACGATGATAGATATTAAAGAAAGATACGAGGTATTTCGCTCCTTTATAGATGGGATATATGAGGTTAAAGAAGCACTGAAAAGGTAATGGAGTAATAATAATAAATTTATTGTCAAAAAAACAGTACAAACTGCATATGACCACGTGGAGGGCAATAAACTAATTTACTCTCCGGAAGTAAACAAGGGACCATCCCATCAATTCCGATCAAGGGCCCTAACGCAGAGTCGGATTCAAAAATTTCAGCAAAAATTCCTAGATAAGATGAAAAGTTAGCTACGAGTTATAATACTAATAGAGTACTTCAACCAACTGAAAACTGTTGGAACCAATCAAAGATCAATATGCACATATTTTGTCATCCGTAGTCCTCTTTCTATTTGAATGGCTTCAC
This sequence comes from Laupala kohalensis, assembly GCA_002313205.1. Classification (NCBI taxonomy): domain Eukaryota; kingdom Metazoa; phylum Arthropoda; class Insecta; order Orthoptera; family Trigonidiidae; genus Laupala; species Laupala kohalensis. The sequence goes on along the minus strand of NNCF01126653.1, from coordinate 1,052,502 downwards.
AAATTTCTCCTACTTTAAACATTATAGCTGATAAAAAAAACATTACCTTTTGATAGATTAATTATACCATATTAAAACACCTGACTAGAAACTCTCATTAATGATCTCCACATTTCAATACGAAGCTGATGTTGTTAAAACAGAAGAACAAAAATGAATAAAATATAAAAAGATTTAGATTACCTACAAATTTGATTAGTTTTGAAGATTTGACTAATACTATGTCTTTCAACTTTCTCTTACATTTTTCAACCATAACAAAAAAATTCGTCACATTTATATTTCAAAACGAAGAAAATATTTCAAAGAATTAATTTTATGGTAAGTGTAAAAACTGATTTACCTGTTTCAGATAAATACTCTTGCCACACGAATTGGGACCAGTCAATATTTTCATGAAACTATTCAGACTCTTGTCATCCCCCGATAGAGTGTCATTTGGTACAAAATTATCAACGCACAATTCCTGCAAAGGATGTCTTCCCTTTCGAATATCAATAACTCGAGAACTTGATATTGTAGGTCGTACATAATTGTTTTCCAGTGCCACTGCTGCAAAAGCTATAAAACTAAAAAAAGGTATTCAGGAAAACTTTTACTAACAATATTCTACACACAAAGTACTCCATATTTAAGAGAATTTTATTAGTGATTGCAAACAAACCAATCTAATTGAGCTGCGAGGGCAATCATGTGTTGTAAATGTGGAAGATGTCCCTGGATGAACAGAACCAACTGCACCATTATTCGAGACTCGTGTTCTGAAATCTCCACCACACAATCGCCAACTGTATTATCCAATTCTGCACATATTCAAAAACTAATTAACACCAATTACTAAAGAAATTGATAAAAATTAATAGAACATCCGTAAACACAGTTAACCATAACCAATGTAAGGCAATTTTGAACCGAAGTTAAAAATTAGTGAATCAAGTCGTTCAAAGTAGTCAACTCAATATTTTTTAGTCATTCTTTTAACATAATAATACATCGAAACAATTTTGTTCCTTCACCACAGTTGTTGGAACGAAAGGAATAAAGACCGGAAGAACAACAGTCAGAAACGCTACATTAGGTCAGAAATAGCTTTATGTGTGGACTAATGAGGTTAGAGCCCAGGGGTGCGTCTTATTCATTAAAAGAATTCAGCTTAACATAGAAATCACGCGTCATAAAAGATATCAAGACGCGCATCTGAATGTATATGTAAAATCTGAAAATGGTATTTTGAAATTTAAAAAATTTAAATTCTCTATTTTGCTACGTTTCTAATTTTTAGATGCTGAAATATAATTTCAATCCTAATTATGTATTTTAATGTCATTTAAATTTATCCTTCATCAGTGTTATGGATATAGGTGATGAACATTCATTTGACTTTCTCATATATGTGGAATAGAATAGTATTGTAACCGAGAAAAAAAATCGCGCACCGATTCTGACAAAAGGGATGAGTCAGTTTCATTCATATCGTATGTGGCGTAGCATAGATTTGTTGTTGATGACTTGCTCTGAAGAGTTTTTATCTTTGATCGTCATATGAAGTACCCTTTATATTAAAGTATATTTTGAAAAAAAATTCAAAAGGGGCTCAAAATTTCCTAATGTTTTGTATAGACGTAGGAAAAAGTATCTCAGCTGCGCCTCCACCAGAATTTTACGTCTTAGTTCAACAGTACTTGATCTGTTATATTCCTGATAAAACAAATTCAAGGAATGCTAAACAGTAAAATAAGCGAAAAAACAATGCTCTGAGCTGAAAACACGTGAACCTTTCTGGAGTACAGCTGTTGGATATGGAACGTTAGCTGTCGTGTAAATGCCATCGTAACATATGTTCCTAGTTTCATCCAGTGCTAAAATTTCCAGTACAACAGACCCAGCTCCAAAAGGAAAAGTGTCAGAAATGCGCCTCAAATGAATCGCAGACATTTGTTTTTCTTAGGTTATGATTTCTTTACTCCAGAGTTATCTGACTACGACTATATTCTAAGACAATAAACAGGTGCAGTATATATAGAATCTGAATCGCCGTTACATTCGTAATCTAAAACTGCGCCATCAATATTTAGATTTATATGTGCTTAAATCAGATTTCCAGGTTTCTAATGTTTCATCGGATTATTTCATTGGACAATCAACTCAGATATATCCCCTATTNTGAACTTGTAAATGGAACGGGATGAGCCCATTAGCAGATTTGGTGCACACATTAGTCACATGATTGTAAGAAGCGTAGGTCAGGAAAATCCACAAGAAAAATGATGCATAATTTGAAATGAGTTTAGGTGTGACTGCAAATGTGAGTCAAGAAAATGTTTATTAAAGAAGCCACATCAGTGTACAATTTGATAAACGACAGTTTTTATTTCACCTTTGATCTTACTGTAACGTGGCGTAGCGTTCCGATTTATCGCGCAGATACCTCACTGCTACTTTTCCCCCGAACGCTACAGATACCCTACGGTGGCTTTGATTTAAATTACTTTTCGATAACAAACTGAATTAATTCTTAGATATCGAGTCGTCCTCGCTGCCATCACTAGCTTTACCCCCGAAAACTAGAAAAATTTTAGAACTTGAGACTATACATTTAATATAAATATTAAATCTGACTATTTACAAAATATACAAATTGGAATGTTAACGAAAACACCCAGACATCGAATATTCAAAGATATACGAGTACACTCCTGAATCATGATCCCAAGCCCATAATCACTACGCCTGCGCGTAACTCTCAACTCTCTCTTATCATCCCTCTGCTCTCTCTGCTCTGCTCAACAAGTCTGTTCTCCTCTTTTATACCCTCAGGTGACAAAGCATCACAGGTTGCCATATTTGCGCGTCGGTGTTTCAGAAAGTTTTCCATGCGCCTCCGCGTCGGGTCCAAGCGTCTGCGTGGTTGCTATATTTAGTATAAGTTCCCGGAAAAGCTGCTGTGGTCACCCGACACACGTCCACCAGCCTCACCAAATGCACAATTCCTGCTGAGGAAAAACAACGCAAAATTGCACTTTTATCACGTAGTAGTTTTCAAATCTTCTGATGGCGACGTAAAACTCCGCGACGTCACATAACCTTAAACCACACGGAGTAACACTTGACGCTTTCTCAGACTACAGTTCTCAAGATTCACTACCGTCACACTATACTTCAGTTATTTTGATCTCAATGATAATATTATTTTTAAAATTGTAAGTGTTTTTTGATAAAGTTATATCATCTCGTCATATCTAATAGTTCTATTGAACAATCATTCCGAAGTAGGAATTCTTGTACCGATTCTATTTCTTAGGAATGATCAGAAGAAACGTACAAACTATTGTCAACACAATAAAAATTGATTAATCGAGACAAATCAGGTAAAGCACTTGAACAAAACACGCAGAACCCCAAACGGCGGATCTTGGGAAAAGACGAGAAATAAATTGGGCTCAGATCTTGATCACGTACAGTTAACTAAAACACTGGAGGTAAAGCAATGAATCTTGTGTCAAAGAACTATAATAATTTAAACTCACGAAATTCCTCCATTTTTCAAATCCCTCGAAAAAGTTTTCAATGACGCAGTTTGCGTCAGGACCTCTCGCCCCCGGGCACCCCTGTCACAACGCGGTGTAATTCCAAAACTGAATTAGGAAGTAAAATTATATCCATTATTAGTATGTACACGTACACAGATGTAAACATACTGTATGTTACAGATGACTATATGAAGAAGACAACAATCTTATTGAACATTATGTCTATTTTCGTAAATATGAAGTTCGTAAACTTCGTTGCCTTGAAGTCCAAGGAAAATGGTCTCTCAACCATTCACCGGTCGCTTCGTACTGTGTGAACAAACACAATATGCTACTTTAAGTGACTATTTTAAGCGAAACTGGTCAGTATCCTCCCCTACGCAATACGGTCACTCATGCGCAGCAGTAGCAAAAAAAAAATAAGCCTAATTCTTCCTATAGCTAGGATATGGTTTTGCATTTAGTGTACAATATTATAAACAATTTGATTGATCACTTACCTCGTGTCTTTTCACTCTTATAATGAAGAATGCCACCAGCAGAAAACTAAAACAGAATTGAAATTTAGGAATAAAATCAGAAGAGAAGAATCTGCATAAAAAGGATAAAAAGTTACCATTAACTGGAGACCCGGAATTTCAGCCTCTTCTGGAGTTATAGTACTCTGCCACTCAGGAATGGCAAGAATAAAACCAATTTCAGGAATATAAAGTACCGAGCACTCTTCCACATGAGAAGGTAAACATTCCAATTCAGCTTGTGCTATCCTTGACATCAAGTCTGGGAGCATGCTATATTTTTGTTTCTCTGGGAGTAAATATTCAGTATGAGACATTAAAAGATAGTCTGAATATGGCAATTTATCCTCTTGTATTTTATACTACCAAATTGCGTAAAAAAGAAATATTAAAGATAATTATTAAATAAGTTTTTCAAGGAATAAATTGAAACAATTCTTTGTAAATACAAACAACTATATAATCGTCGTCTGAAAACAAATAATTATCCTTTACATGATAATCATCTCTTTCCTTACTAATTTTAAATTATTCATGTTTGTTGACCGGAGTATTTCGATAAGATTATGTTGTTGTTTTTTGTTTTTTTGTTACACTTCCAATAAATCTATACTAATATTTCCCATACAATTCAAATATTTTCCATATTGCGCGATTAATGAAGTGCAAAAAAAGCGAAATGGATAGTGTATGTCCAAGTAAAAAACGTTATCGATATTCTAATCGCAAGCAAAATTCGGTTAAATCTGACCGCGATTTCGGATTTCTAGCTCGCGAACCATCATTAGTTATTTCTTCCAGCGATGATGTCAAACCACGCGTATGTTCACTCGAGGTCGATAGACTACCGTCACCAAGAGAGTCTGACAACTGATGACACAATTGGTGACACTCACTAGAGGTGAATTTCGTTGTTCATTTCCAATTGGTCAATGTTTTAGTTCGTGGAGCTTGTGTTTTATTTCACTCCCTGTGGAAAAGGAGAGTTTAATTTTCCGTTCTTTCAATACATACGCATCGTAAGTCTAATATATCATGTTATAAACTATATTGGGCAAGTTTTTATGTACGTTTCAACATATTAAGAACTTATATTGTGATTAAATAGGAATTCACAGGTTAAACTAATTAAAAACAACGGTCAACACGAGTCGATATATTGTGATTAAATGAAAGCTCCTAGACTAAACTAATTAAAAACAATGGTCAACACGAGTCGAGGGATTCTCGACTAAACAGAGTAGCGTCGACGCGAGTCTTTTAGTGATTCGAGAAAAGGTTATAAAAGAAATATAAAATTTAAAAGGCTGAAAGGAGCTAAGAGCCTTCAACGTATGTTTGGAAAGGAAAGGTTCTCGTTGGGTGAGTAGACAGCGTATATGAAAAGAGCATTCATGTGAGAAACGGAGGCGCGCGCAGAGTTGAGACCTAGGGCTGGGGCACAACTCTATAAAATTTAATGATAATCTAACTGTTGGCGCGTGTTGTGGACTAGACGCGTATGGAATCGTGGAGAGACGAGATGACAAAAGGGTCAGATCTGCTTCGTCTGGAAAAAAAATTGGCGCGGGAATAAGACGATAACTGGATAATGTGTTGTTGTTTTTTGAAGGAGCGACGTTAGGAGTGTCTGGAGGAGGTGCGCTCGTGTGGGAGCTTTGTTCCTGGAATTTGGAGGTGAGATAGGCGGAGAAATGACGAGAAGTGGGGATGAAATGATAAAAGGAGTATCGGAATAGTAACACGGACTTTCATAACTTTTTGATTTGAGATATTCGACATTTCAGAACTTTTTGACTTGGACTTTTACATTTGAGACACTCGACACGCATTCGGAAATACGTACTCTAGAAGTTCACTCTCTAGAATCATATTCAAACAGACATGCTTGATAAGAAACCAGGACAGACTTACTCGGGAATTTCACTCGAGAATATCACTTGAAACTTCACTCAGGTTCAGATATTTCATTTCATGTATTCCGAGTCAGTTCGTAGAATATTTAAGACTTCGAAATATTCAAGTGTTCGTTCGGAGATCAGAGGAGACGTTTTTCTGAAAGTAATTTAATCATTACGGAGCGAACTGAATTCCGGCAAGACGAACGGCTTCGATCAAGACGACACCCCATTGCAGAGACGGAACCATGGCAGCTGATGCGAGGGATTCCCGGAGCGAATGGTCGGCGCTTCCGAAGTGAATGGGTGCTTTGATGGTAGGCCGACGAACTAGAAGGCGACGAGTCCGTGGGTCACCAAGGCAAGTGAACTCGCCCCAATCGCAGGCCATGATCACCCATCTTTGTCACTAAGGTAACGAATAAATGCTGGTTGCATCCACTAACAAAATATTGCAGCGAAGAAGATGAGCGCGTGCGTCGAGCATGAAATCATTACGGCCCAGCTCAGAACACTAAAAACATTAACTTGAATTATAAGGGCCTATTGCAGAAGATGAGCTATTAAATGTATAATCATTTTGTAAATTCAACTAATATTGGCCTTCAGCATTTTCAATTTGATGACAAGATCTAGTATGTTAGAATTCATTGTCAATATTTGTGATTTTGTGTCATTTTGGGGGAATGTGTAAAAGGGACGAAGAAAGAAGAAAGCGTGATAGTTTTAGATACAATATATAATTAGTAAATAAACAATTTAGTTATTTTATTTTCAAATTGCGTTTTCCTTCTGGAACTCCGTATGTGTCGCCACCTATTTAAATAATACGAACCCCAAACTAATTTCAATGAGAACCCTGAAGACTAATGTGTATAGTTTTTGAAGTTCCTAATTCCCTAGAAATTCTTCAGTTAATTGTCCGACTTTTCAGGACAATTTGGCGCCCAACATGCAAGATTTTTGCAACCTTTAAACCCATGGTCATTTCCCCTCAATGATAAACTTCATTTATCGTAATTAGGTATTTCAAGGCGGGGTAAATAACAGTTTAATCATTATTATTATTATTTTCAATATCCCCCCCCCACATCACAATATATTGCCATCGTCTAGGTGATTCAATTAGGGTTTACACAAAACTGTCAACAATGGTGTGTTCCAAAGTGCTCTAGAAATAAGGACGGAAATCAGTGGCGGGGGAGCGGACTAAGGGGGTTATAGACACATTAGATCTGAACTCTCAACACACAAAAAAAATTGAAATTGATCAAAGACATACTTTGTAAAAGTATTAGCAGATTTTTTGCGCACTAAATTAACATGTTATAGGTTATGTTGTATCAAAATTTCTGCGTATAACATGCTCTGGTAGTAGCGACTTGCTACACTAGTCTTGGAAAAAAGATACTCGGGTTTGAGCATTAATAAAACGTTGCTCCATTGCTTCATAGAAAAATGAGTCACACCAAAATTTTCCATATTTAATTCTGTGTGAATCAGTGTGAATTAATTTTGTTTACTACATCTTCTTTGATTTATATTGCAGGTATAAAGACACAGTGTTATTGCACGGTACTATACTTTACAATATATTATAATAAAGTTATATGCGAAAACATTCTAATAAATGAAATTATTATGTATATTTCGTATAAAAATTGTTACACACCTATTATTTTTAATTCACCTACATTTTCTCTACAAAATGGTATGGAAGAAATACTACGAAATATAGGATTCAATTATTTATACCTACTTCCTGAAAGAGTTTGGAAACAAATGATTTTGAATGAGATTTAAAGTAATTTGGACATAACAGACAAAAAATTACAAATAATACCTGTTTTCTTTATTTACTGAAAGTATATCCTATAAAATTGTACTCAGTGGGAAAATGTCATGTTGAATGTAGAACTATTTGACAAATAGAAAAATTATTGTTTAAGCTAAAGATTTAGAAAGCAATGCTAAAATTAAGAGAAGTGGCATGCTTCAAAAATTGAAATCGCGTTCCTTATAATGAAATGTTAGGTAAATGAAATGTTCAATTGCATAAATAGAGCCAAGGTGTTTAAGTAAGTGAGCAAAATACAAGTAAATATTACATTTGGATGCTATTCAGAATGAAATTCAAAGTAATTCGACAACTATACAAATCGAGAGTGAAGAAAGATGTGGCAAAGCGAAAATATCATAACCCTTCTTTTTCGCATGTATGCCTCTACAAAAATTTAAAATTGAACAAATTTGGGAAATTGGGCTTTTTTGAATTTAGTATTTAATGCTCTACATTTCTCATTGCTCAAGTTTTTTACTGGAGAGCTCACTACGAAGTTTGAGAGGTTTGAAAATGACTATCACAACTTTTTCCGCCAAGTTGCTAAAAATTGGTGTTTTTTGATCGGCAATTGCGGACAAACCGCTGAACCGTTTAATGTTTGAGGTATTCATTTGACGCATAATTTTATGCTCTTTAATTTGGGATAGAATATACTTCTCTGTACGATGCTTTGTTTCCGCGATATAAGCAAACAACTGAAAAAGTGCAAAAATTTCGTGGTTTTTTAGGTTCCATGTATTTGGGACCAACTTAATGTATTAATACGTTTTGTCCGAATTTATTCTATCAAAAACTATTTTCACTGGCCTATTGTGTAAAAAGAGAAATAAAAGTTTTTTCCTCTACACTACCTTCCGTATGTAGCACAATAGGACGTGAAAATATATTTATACTCGTTATTTAGATGCTGTTCGATGGAAGTTTCAATTTTTTATCTTGATCGAATACTTTGTCAAATTTTAAAGAGCAGCAACACAAAAACTTCAAGATACAAAAATCAAATTTAGCTCACCTTTTAGCAAAATTTAGATTACTTTGAAAAAGTATAAGAAACAAGTTTTCGTCAGACGTATACTTTGGCAGGTAATAGGCATGAACTAAAAGATCCTAAAATTAAGCAATTTTTCTTCAAGACGTCGGCGCCAAATTTTGTCGGGTAACCTTTGAATATTAGTTAAGAACTTGACCCCAATTACAAATTAAAATGTTAGCTCTACCCTAATTTTTGTATCCATTCGGTAATGTTTATGACAATTTGACTGTATAATAAAGGATTTTTTGAATAACCGCTTTTGAAGACGTGATTTAGGGTGAAACGTGTTTTTTCGAATTTTTGCTATTTCTCACAAAATGATTAAGATACCACGCTTTTTATGCAAACGTGCTATTGCGTAGCCGGGTAGGACCGTCTAGGTTGATCATTTGACTAGTGTCTAAAAAACATTTTAACTGAAAACTGATCTTTTTCGTTCTTTGACTGACATATTAATTAACTTTATCACATTTAATATGGTTTCCTGTCAGATGATCTTATGTCATGGTTTCTGCAGATATTAATAGAAATAGCGACAGAAACTTCCCGATGACGTTACAGTCTGGTCTGACGAGGAGAAACAAGCTTCTTCAAAGTTTCGAGCTACCAGCGATGAAAGCGCTGTTATCACAATGAGACTTTAACAGAAGTTTCTCTTCCTATAATTATGGAACAGGTGTTACTCACAGTACTTAGCTCACCGGTGTTCTACGTTAAATCAGTGGAGAGTGATTTTATATCTCGTTCGGTGGAGATAATCGAAATGGTCATTATACGATGTAATAGCGTTGTAAGATTGTTACAACATGTACAGGTCACGATCGTTACATGTACAGGTCACGATCGATGTATAGGCCGCCAACAGTTCTTGTTTCGCTCGATTCATGTTCATGAGTTATCAATTATTTGTAAACACATTGAGATCGACATAATTCGAGTTTGCAAAAATTCAAACGTCATTCACATATGTCTGGCGAGGAGAGAAATGACCAGATTAAGAAAACTTGGAAAGACTGAAATAACGGTTACAATAGTCATACAATAAACTTGGGATATCCATGTGAATATAAAATGCAACATGAACATTTTTGTAAACAAAGTAATTAATTTAAAAATATTGTTTTCATACTTTTATCAAGTTCCTCGTCAATGCCACTCTTAACAGAAAATTTATTGCGCTTCTCAGATTCAGTGAAGTCCACAATGCCATCAATGCAGTGGACTATGTGATACATAATGTCTACGTTACATGATGCTATCTGTAAAAGACACACTTGTGTTGAAACAGTAGCAACTAAATAAAATATTTTTAAAAAAGGATATTACTTCTTCAAAAAGTCTGGCCTTCGAAGATATTCGCTGACAAACTTCACCCAATGAAATGCAATGATAAATAGTCTGAAAGTTAAGTCACATCGCATTTTAGGTACATTCAAAATGTTCTATTTCAGTTTTAAATCCATTACTCGTATATTACCTTATACAAAGTTTTCCATTCGGCTATTGTTGCTCTAGCAGCAGTGAGTCGTGTCATAACTTGCTAAAAAGATGAGTATTAAAGTATTATATAAAAATGACAATACCCCATAAACAACATAATAAAGAAAATAATGAAACTGACATTTATGCTTTTAATAGATTTCAAGTGGTCTTTGATACTCTTCACCATTTCATCATTTCGAGGATAATAGCAATATTCTACAACGTCCAACCTATAATTGATTAGTTCAATATCTCGAGAGGGACGAAGAAGCATTTCTCTGAAACATCGAATGTAGTCAAACAACCACCTCATTGAAATGAATGTATATCAAATTTATCAAGTACGGTTTCTTACCTCATATATTTTGTTCCAACAATAGTTTTGCACCTATTGAAAATTCCAAATATGCTCAGTCCTTCCTTACTATTCCTTTCAACACCTTTCATAAAATTTGCTGGATGAGACACTTGATTGAATATTTGTAAAGCTCGGAAAGTTTCAGAATCCATATTTACTAGATTTTTTCTAATAAGAATCGTTGCAGAAACCATCTTTCAATTTATTTCAATGAAGCACAGAATTCTTATGAAATATAGTAACAAAAATATTCAAAAAAATTATTTAAATCATCAGTGATCGTACTTATGTACTCACAGATTAATGAACCGTATTTCAGTTATGGGCGTTGACTTTTCTCCAGCTTCAAGATTTAGATGAACAAAAGATTTTTCTAGACATTTAAGCAACATTCCCAACGCTAGGACCATTGATTCTGCTTGCAAATCTAATATTGACTTCATATACCAAATTTGTTCCTCCTGGCAAGACGTTGATGCACCAGGTAGTTTAAGGGACAATATTCGACGTTTACATGCGGCGTAAACTAGAAATAAAAAAGGTATTGCAGGCACTACACGACATTCTGATTCTAGAGTATGGAAGTGTCATTCGAACTAAGGTTAAACATTAGCCAAGCAGATGTATGAAATGGTTATATACGTAAATTCATACTGAGATATTCCACCCCTCATCTTTAGCTCTGATATACATCAACGACTTGGCCTATGTACTTTCTTTACAAGCCACTGAATGCTCTTATCCAGGAAGAAATTCATATAAAGGAATTCTTAAGAATTACTTTGAGAGAAGTTAAATGAGAATCTGTACCGACATATCTGGGTTTATTTGCAAAAATTACAGTCAGACATCATAAGAAATACACGCAAGATAATTGGGAACATTTTCAGCCCAGTCACTAGATATTAGGATTGGGACCACGGATATTGTGATCACTAAACAAGCGCATTGTCTAATACGCGATTGTCATCACGTAAAGTAAGACGAATTTTTGATCTGTATGAATATACGGCACATACTCATATCTAAAATTGAAATTGAACTCTCTCGGTAAGGGGGTTAGGATATAAACCAGCAATCAATTTCAAAAAAAATGGAATGAACATATGCTAGAAAACGTAAGAAACAATCTCGCGTGGACTCGCACTCAACTAGACTGCTTGTTACATAGCAGTTCTCATGAACTGATCACACGGTACATTTTGGTAAACTTTTCTTAACATATCAAAAGCTAACACCATTTTTCTATGAACGATTTCCACGGAATACGTTACCACGATTATTAACTGCTTATTCAAATATTAAGAAATTTATTTATAAACACAATTTTTTAGATATTAGTCCCCGTATTTGTGGAGCACTATAGCAGAGAGAAACACTAATGCTGATTTTATAAGTTAAATTTTTTTTTTAATAACTCGGTACTTAAATATAAAAACTCTCACCCTAACTTAAATATTCACACGAACATTTAATAATTAAATAATTTCTTACCATATTCTTTTCCAGGAAGCAAAATTATTTTTTTCTGCTCGGCCAGGTCATGACCTGGCGAGACTTCCCCGTTAACAAGAATTTTCAGCATATTTAAGAATTTAATGGATGTTGATCCACTCGTAATAACTTTACTTGGTTGTACTTGATTGAAGAGACAATTGGTAAAATTAAATTCAGGGTTCACATCAACCACATCATTTAATATGGAAAGCTATGGAAATAAATACATAAATTATTACTAAAAAGTAAAAGATTCGCAAATTAAAATAATTTCAAACAATAGTCTTTGCCGTGTATTAATGTTTTTTGGGTAATCATGCTTATTGAGTTTTATTTTTATGTTTAATTGTTAGTAAATCTCACTGAAATCTCTTCCTCATTAACAGATTTTTTTTTCCTTTTCATAAAACCCTTTCTTAAAGATATATTCGTAAAACTAGAAAACCTCACTACTTTAACACTTCTCGCACCCCACATAACTGAAAAAGTAAATTTGAAAATCATCTAAATATAATTAATGCTAAATTAAGTTCCGTTTTTTTCATACATCGCTTTTATAAATATTTAATAATTCGTTATATTCATTTTAGATTTCGCCTAAAGTATATTGATTAATTAAACAAGATCACTATACATTAAACATATTTATGAAAATGGCTGGAATATTTTAGAAATGACCGCTTGCCAGAATTTCTCCATTACCCAGTCATCTACAGAGCTTGTGAAATATTCAGGATTTTTTTTCGAGTACCTGTATGGGGAGGAAGAGATATGATAACTTCATCTATGTAAAAATGCAGAAGATCCTGGGTTCGTCCTTATCCGTCTCCACGACATCGAAAAACTATTCAAATTTAATATCGTTTTTTTTCTTCCTTCATTACTTTAAGTTTCCTTCCCACCCCATCCCTAGGGATGCCGGGCATGCCTTTCCCCAACGGTGCTTGTAGTCAGATAATTAGTCATCTGTGTATCACGTTTGGCTGAAACTGCTCTAAAGGCATTCCTGAGTTATGGTGGCATACGAACATACAACCTTCCAATTCCCCTGCCTTAGAAGTAGATTTTCGTAAACTGTTCACAGAGTAACAATTTAAATCGTGTAGGAGTATAAATGTATTCTTAAGTACCTGAATCCATTTTTAAGAAAGATGTCAATTTAAAAGTTTCATTCACTCAACGGTGTTTTTAATATTTAATTTATTTCATGGTGGTATATTTATTACATTGCGTAATATAACTATTAGAAAACGAATAGCATTCAACGAACAATAGTTCATTGGAAATTAATATTTATAACAAGAAATGATGGAGGAAAAGAAATTACGAGTAGGCAAATGGAGGAAAAAGATTTACCAAAAGAGCAATATAGAAGGCAAAAGAACAACAAATAATCCAAATAATCAAGCTATACCTCAGTAGATTCCATGTTGTAAACTGCAGCACCTAGCATTCCTTTTCGCCAGCATACAGAAAGGTAAACCTATAACAGTTTGTAACACACTATGAAAATTTTCTTTTTGAAAAATTCATTCACGTTTGCACGTTAGAAGCAGGCAGTCAGCATTAACTACTATACGTCAGTACCTAATCAATGAGTTCGGTCTGTTGAGCTTAGAATACGGCTCAAAATTTATTAATCCTGGGTTATTACAAAAACCGGTGCTTTTCTATGAGTTGTTTCAATGGAAAATTATGTGATGCTATTTTTTTTTCACTCACATTTCAAATGTTTATTTATCTTCCATAGAGCGAATCATGAAAATGGAGAATATGTTTTTGAGAGTGAGTTTGAGAAATATTTGAGAAAGTATATCACATTACCCTGAATGAAGGACGAATCATTCGATAAGTTTTTCCGTATTTCAGTCCACACTGGGAAACTCAGTATTCTTCATCCCACTTCACCTGCACTTAAACTTGTCCATTTTTGACCGAACTCATCGTGAATAAAGATTCTTTCCATCAATTTCTATTTCTGAGAGTATAAGTATGTAATAATGTACTAAGAAATTCTGGAATTACTTTTATATACTCGTGCCAATAGAATAATCGTTATATCAATATTCGTTGTGTATATCACTTTATTTTTCGTGACACAAGTTATGTAAGCTAGCGAATAGCGAACCCGAAAACGGGTTTATGCTGGACAGGTTCATCGATGTATATGCATGTACTTTAGTTCGTTAGCCAAGTTTCTTCAATTGCATAGAGATCGAGGCAATTAGCACACCTGTCAACATCCGCCCTCACATCATGAAGTGATACTTTCTACCATGCTTTCCGTCCAGCGCTGCAAAAAAACAGCTGCCACGGCTACACAGAACGGAGACAAATTTTGCTGTTCCCACAGAAGAATGCGATTCTCTCCTGGAACTATCCCAAGACATCTCACAACAGAATGTATAGAAACACCCTCTTCTTTTATTCTTTTATTTTTCTTCATTTTTGTTTCCTGTCACATGAAGTATATGACAGTAATTTAAATAGACATTTTAACGGAAAAATTATTAGGTTTCGGAATGAAGGATTTGAAGAGTCTCTCTTAGCTTTAAAAGTCATAATTCTGATAAAGTGTTTTTGAATTATTTGTAAAGGTTTAAATGATGCACTTCCTCATAAGTTTACATAGTATATAAGACGTATGTGTATTATTGTAGAATCAATCACTCTCAATATATCTTCGCCATTTATATATCTAATTTTCTTAGAAAATTAAATTTTTGAATATTTTTCCTCAACTGACTTAAATGAGCCTTCCAAGTAATTAATTCGTCAATGAATACCGAGATTTTAATATGTTCTGCTTGTTGTGAGGATATTTGCACACTAGGGTAGTATCAGTTAATATTCGTGTGAAACTATAAGACATCGTCAAAGAAAAATTTTCTAAGATCAAAATTTATGAAACCTGGGGGACCATGAATACAAATAGTAAAACTATTCAACATATCGATTTTCCCCCAGGGGACTTACATCTAGTAAGTACGGGTTTGGCGAACACGGGGTTCCGAGCTGAGTCTGGCATTACTTCCACTTACTTGTGCTAGACTCCTTCCTTTCTCTTTCCTGACCTTCGTTGGTCACCTCTTGTTCTTTTCGATCCCGACGCTATTAAGGCTAGGGTATCTTTCATTTTCCTCATTCCTCTCATTTTTTGTCCTACCCTTCATTTTTTGTCCCCCTCATTGTAGCCCCCCCTCCATTTGATGTATGTTGTGAGATGTGTTTTGGTATGTTGTAGATCAGGAGAGTTTTTAGTGGGTAGGGTTGAATCATTCGACGAGTCCCACACGCGGGGAGTCATGTTGGCTCTCCCTAGTGCGTAACTGCATTTTCCCTACCTGTACACGTTTTTCGGGCTCCAATGACCTTTGATGTCGACATGAGCCGTAAAGCCACAAAAAAGAGAAAGTATTCATTGGCTTGTTACCTGTTTATAACCAAAGCAGTTAAATAATGTTCTTTATCCATTCTTTAGGCATTCGTGGACTTCCACATCAATGGTTAACTTCCTATTTAAAAGACATACCAACAGGTCGAAATATCATATAGAAAAAAATGTACTTCAGCATTGCTTTTCAGAAACAAAACCACTTAATTGTGGAGTACCCCAAGGTTCAATTCTCGGCCCTATACTCTTTTTATTGTATGTGAACGACATGTCATACTCCACATCAGATTGCAAAATGGTTCTTTTCGCTGATGACACTAATTTACTATGTAAACATGCCAACGCTCAAAACGTTTTGTCTAACTTCTCGGCTTGGTTCCATGCAAATCGTCTCATTGGAAACACAGACAAAACAGTGGCTATGTCATTTCCCTCACTATCACAATTTCCCCACGTTTCTCTTTCTTTAAACGGAACACAATTAAAAACTGTTACGAATACAAAATTCTTAGGTCTCCATATTCAAGACAATCTCAAATGGAATTATCACGTTGACAATCATCATTCCCAATTAAGCAATTATGTTACGCATTCCGAATTTTGTTTGACGTAGTTAGTCCACATATTTCCCGTTGCGTACATCTTGTAAACGTTTACTCCCATTTACATTACGGCATTATCTTCTGGGGCTTTTTCGGTCAGAGCATCCAAACTTTCAGAATTTACAAGAGGATAGTTCGGATAATTTGTAAATTTCATCCCCGGAATTCTTGTAAACCTTTATTTAAGGAATTAAATATTTTAACATTTTTCTGTATTTATATTTATGAAACGGTCGTGTTTGTTAAGACCGAACTATTGAAGGGTCATTCTTCTTTCATACGAAACTGTCTCGTACACGAACACAATACTCGCAATCGGAATAATGTTCATCGTCCTAGAGTGTCAACCACTCTTTGCCAAAAAGAACCATATCATTCGGGAATCGTTCTATATAATTCCCTTCCCAAAAATATAAAAGATATTTTATTAAATTGAATCTCTTTAAATCCGCGGTTAAAAGGTATCTCCTGCACCAGTGTTTCTACAATGTAAAATAATTTATTGATTTTAATAAGTTAAATCCGTCTTGTACTTTATCACGCGATTGTTGTAGCTCTTACAAAATTACTTATAACAATTTTCTTGCATGCTTGTATTGTGTCTTATGATTCATATTAGTTTAGTTTTATGTGTACTCAAAGTTGAGTAAATTTCCGGTGAGTTAATTAGTTTATTGTTCTCCATGTGGTCATACGCAGTTTGTTCAACTTTTTGACAATATTTTTTTTATTAAATGATCTGTGATACTAATATGAAAAATACTGCTATAATGAATAATTTTGAGTTTTTGTGTTTTACAAATACATGATCCACACAAGAGGCAGAATCTGCAGTAATTATAGTCTTTTATTTCATTAAAGAAATTAAGCCATAATTGTACATTAAGAATAAATAAATTTCGGATTCTGGACTTGTTTTATTCAAATCTATATTCATATCATAACCGAGTTCATTCTTAATCCCTTTAAAGAGGTTTTAATTCATTTGTGGAATATTACTCAGCAAAATCATATAGTCTGAGTCCACAAAGTAAACTAAATATTGAATTACGAGCTCATTACACGGCGTTGCCCGGAATGTTAATTAGACCACATCTTCTTTTACTAAGGAAAAAATAAAACCTATCTATATTATAATATCGAAATAATTTACTTACCGGTATTTAAAAACATATATACAGTATCCTAATTTTACATATTAATAATAAGGTAAATTTGATTGTATATTGTAAGATTTGATTAATTCCAGTTATTAATCATAGAAATCAGCCTTCTTTTGGCATTATAAATACGTAGCACGAGCGACAGAGCGGTGGAGGAGTGCCTCCTCACTCCACTAAATTTAAAAGGGAACCGTTGAGATATGTTTTCGTGAGAAATACTACGCATTTTCTGGACAAAAGGAGACCAGTAGCCCAAGCTGCGACAAGCCAGGACCCGTCGAAAAAGGTTTTATTATGGTAAAGAAATTGTAGGCAGACGGGGGTGTGAGTAAAGGACCCAGACGGTCGTACGACTAGGGAGTGTTAAAGGGACATGCAGGGACGAAATAAACAAGGGACGTCGATGGAGTAAAAACAGCGGTTGAGAAACGTTCAAATATACACCCGAATATTGGCGCAACGAGTAACAAAATGCACTTAAAATTTCCAATCGGAAATGAGGCACAGGAGGGGGAATATCTATCTTATTGGGAGCAGAGGTCACGTGGCGATTCAAAATTTGAGAAGTTTAGGAAGTGGAAAGACGGGCATAGTGGGAGAAAAGCTCATTTATGCGGCTGCAGAAGCAAAAATCAAGTCTCAATCATTCGATTTTCGTCAGCTCAGATGCTCATTCGATTTTCGCTCAGATATTTATCAGTTCATTCAATGTTTCGCGAGAAGCAGAGTCATTCATATGATCTTGATTTTGACTCAGATTGTTTACTCGATATTTGCTGATAGTTCATAGCTCAGATGAGATTTTCGCTCAGCTGTTGTTATTCGAGTCGGCTGACGTTCGTGCGCTCATGGCTGATATTCTCAGTTTTGAGGTTTATCAGCGCATTCGATTTTTCGAACTAAGTCTTTAGTTTCTTTTTCGGCGATCATTCTTCGGCTGCAGATTCTAAATCTGATAGATTCCGACTTTCATGTTATTCGTACGGAGAATCGGTCCAATTGGTGGACTCATCCGAGACGCCGTCATCAATAATTTAAGTCGGGCAATGATGATTCGTGTTCGCACTTAACCTGATAGCATCCAGACCGCTTAGCTTGGAGAGAAATTCACCACCGTTCGAGCCTTCAAGTCATGACGTCACCAACCAGGGATCCAGGTCGGTTTCCCGAGATGTTAATGCACCTTGCACACACCGCTGAACTTGATTTGTCATCTGAGTGAGGTATTTGGTAGCTATTGGTTGCATCCGACACCTATTGTCATGCGCTATTGCGAGAAGACTAGTGTGGTTTTTGTTGTAAATGCGGCCCAAAACTTTGAACTATTAAACTTAATGCTTTCAAGAAGCCAAATTTGTTTGTAACCTCAATGTTATTGATATTTGTTTATGGAAAAAAAGGATGATTTCAATTTGGTTTATAAATTTAATTTGTTTAAATGCATATTGTTGTTGAGAAGCCGAACCCGGCGGTAAAGTCAGTGGATTTTGTATTTTATATGTTTGCAGGAAATTACGTGTGTTTTTGGGGGTAGCATGAGGGATTTCATACTGTATGTGTTATTAGTGCTAATTAAAATTAATGAGTTAATTTGTCAATTAAACAATTTCCTGTCTATGGAACACCAGTATGGTCTCTTCCCTTGATTAAAAATAACACGAACCCTATCACGAACGAACCCCTGAGAAAGAGCTAGTCGAGCCAAATAAATTTTTATTAACAAGTTAAGTAATTTTTTTGGCTGTACTCAGGTACATTATTTTTGTAACCCTGTTTTCGTTCCGCTACAACATACAATTTTGCGTTTCACCTTCAGCGGTAAG
This sequence comes from Laupala kohalensis, assembly GCA_002313205.1. Taxonomy (NCBI): domain Eukaryota; kingdom Metazoa; phylum Arthropoda; class Insecta; order Orthoptera; family Trigonidiidae; genus Laupala; species Laupala kohalensis. The sequence goes on along the minus strand of NNCF01126653.1, from coordinate 1,033,361 downwards.
AATAAATAAATCTCGGATAAAATCACCCTTAAGCAAGTAAAAAAACGTTGTCAGTGAGAGAAACAAATCAATCAAAACATTACCAATTATCCTAGCATACCACTTCACCCCAAGTTCGGGGTATTTAACCCCCAAATGTGCTCAACACGCACTTATGCGGTATTATGTCACTATCTGAATGACACCGAAATCTTCTTTTCAATTAAACCCTTCTTTTTCAATGTAACACTTTTACATGATTTTCCCTTTCCACCCCATCGATGGGTTTTCTAGGTCTGTCCTCCCCATCCACAATTGTTGCCCAACTCTGACATAACATAGGAAGTGTCTCTTTTCATCTCAGCGTCTCACCACTCACTGGAACATGCACCGGTCGAATTTTCGCTTCCAAAGCAAGAAAACGACGGCAGCGCGGCAGCACCATTTCATTAAAACGCTTGTGAAATCTTAACTATTCGTCCAAATTTTCATTTAAAGACCTTTATGAAAACTACAAAATAAAGTACCCATTTAAGTCGATGATGATGGATTTTTCCTTCTTAAATTTCTCTCTTAAATTGAAGTATTTTAACACATTTTTTTTAATAACTACATTTCGATAATTTAGGATAACCGTTGTAGATAGAGATATACTGCAACGTTTATATATTTATATATTTATATATTTATATTACAATGGATTAATAGTTATTTTAGGAGTAAAATATCAGCAGCTTGCATTAGGCATTGAATACTTGAATATCTGTCCACCTGATTTTATATGATTACCATATATGTTAAAGAGTCAAAAACACTTCAGAAACTGTGATTTGAAACAATGTGGCAATGAAATTCTTCTTCTTTGATTTCATTTAGTGGTGACACTAATCCTCAGAAGACACCAGTTGTCATATAAATGACCAAAATGTATATACTTTATATATTATTTGGTCTAGTTGAAATATTATGCGTACCATGCATTCGTCTAGCAAATTGCTAATGCTTTGTTTATTACATATACTGTCCCTTTATCTAATCAGCTCAGCAACATTAAAGTTTGTTTGTGACTGAAAAAAAATCTAGAGAGTATAGCTAGAAAGTAAGAAAAACTCCAGGACGACATTTAACAGGTGAAGAACCGATTAATTACACCGGGGAACAGCAATTTTGTTGTCTTAGATCTGTCACTTGTTTTCCACTAATTTTTTTGGTCCTGAATCCAAAAATAACCTCGATTTTTTCCATCACATCAACTTTTTAACCAACATGATACCCTCTCGTCGTCTCAAAAATCATAAAATATGCATATAAAGGAAGAAAAGGGAAAACGTACCAAATATTCTGTTCACAAAGAATAGTTTTATTAATAAAAAGGATTTATATAGTTACCGCAAGTTAAATTTTGTTCATACAAATAGTAAAGTTGATTTACCAAATGGTAAACATACATATTAAGGTAAAATTTTCGTTTGCGGCATTTTTTAGTGTTTAGCCTGTAGACATCATAGCTTGAACAATAGTCAGACATCATATGTACAAACCATTTACCTTGGTACCATGCCTCTATGACCTTCAAATGTTGGTGGAATCGCTCACTCTGCTCATGACTGACTGCACCAAGATTTTTCGGGAAGTTATCAGGATGGTTATGTAAAGAATGAAATTTGATGCTCATGTTGCAACCAAGTATTTTGCAGCTTTCCAAACATTGCTGGACAATTTCACTGTAGTTCTGTGCTTGTATAAGTCCAAGAAAATCTTTGACAATGTTTTTGAATGCCAAGTAAGCATTCTTTTGAAGTTCTGTCATTGTTCTGGTGAAATGTTCATCTTTAAGGAGCTGCTGAATCTGTGGACCATCAAACACACTGGTCTTTATCTTTTCAAATGACAGGCTCGGAAATGCCAAAATGAGATACTTGAAACAGTCCTTCAATTGGTAAAGCTTTAACAAATTACTTCATGAGACCCAGTTTTATATGAGGAGGAGGAAATATAATGTTCTTTCTGTCGACAAGTTACTGATGTAGAATATTTGGATCACCAGGTTGCAGGTCAGATCATAACTGCCAATTTAACTGCACCCAATGCTCCTCACTAGCTCTGCTGTCCCACATACATGAAAAACAGGGATACTTGGTATATCTGCGTTGCTGGCCAAGGAGGAAGCAGACCATTTGAAGGACAACACATATGATCTGTCGGTGCATGTGATATTGCAACAAATCAATGACTCTCTTTATGTCATCATATTCTTCGCACAAACTAACTGAAGGAGGAGACACTTCAAGCATAGTATTTCCTATGATCCACGCTCGATGTTGAGGAGAGAGGTCCCATTTACATGTAGAGAAAAATACTTGACGTGGCAGAAGAAAACTAACTAGAGTTTTGGAATCAGCATGCCTATTTTACTCTAAAACAGCTCAAAAACCAAACTCAATGAATATTGTATTACAAATTGTTCCCCAGTGTTATGAAACTGTTTTACAAAATACATTTTTGAATAGTTTAAAGGATTGCTCTTTTACAAGTCTAAAAGGGATTGTCAAAATTCAGAATTAATTTCAAAACAAATAATAATTACACTTTTGTTGCAGGATTTTTTCCACAAAATGTATTCATGATTTAACATGAAATAGCTAAATAAAATATTATATTATTTCAATGACATAATTAAGAAAATAAATATTACATTTATATTCATCGAGTTATATTCTGTAAAAGTGGTTTAGGTCTCCAGGCGAACACGAAAAATAAAGAATGAAAAACGTTCCCAGTTACGTTTAAATGGGTAAAGATATAGTGACAATAAAATTAATAAGCATTAATCGTACAATTAGATTATCAGTGTAGCATTAGTTGGTATATGATAAATAATCACTCATTTTCGAGATTTAAAATGTTTCGCGTCAGCTCCGCTTCTGAAAATTGGAGCGAAAGTTTCCCATTAGACGCTCGTCTAAGACCGGTAGCTCCGCATCCGTTCTCCCGGGACACAAGTGTACACCTTGCCTTGGATGTCTTGGGGGTGGGGGTTGGATTCCTGCCCGTACTTTGCCTTAGAAGGTGGGGGGTACGTTTCCGGGGAGGTACTTTTCCGGGGGAGGGGGAGATTCCGTACCGTACCGATGTACTAATATATAGTCATTCTTATTTTAACCGATTATTAGTAAACATGGAAGTCTATACAGTTAGTCTTCGGCACCATGTCCAACTCCGGAATCTTCCCTCCCCACACACACTCAAACAGACAGAAACTACCTCGACGTGACGTCAAAATGACGTCAGATCTTAACGGCCAATTCAACTGCACCCAATGCTCCTCATTAGCTCTGCTGTCCCACATACACGAAAAACAGGGATACTTGGCATATCCGCGTTGCTGGGAGTAAGATTCCGAGGGGTGGAATTCCGACGACCCGTGTCGACCGCGAGATATTCCAATGCTGGCATTGGTCCCTCGACTTTCACGTGGTCTATAGGTTCTTTCCTCAGAACTATTCTTTCGCCGCCAGTACTGTAATGCGCTTGTGTCCACCACTGCTCCTTCAAATTACGTTGGAAGGGCTCTAATGACCTCGCTGTTGACGAGCCCTAAAGCCCCACCAAAAAAAAAAAAAAAAAATTACGTTGACTCAACCCTGCACTTACATTAATTTGTTTGCAATCCGTATCAAGATGAACGTCTAGACGGGAGGGGGGCGGGGCGTGCGNTTGTAAAAGTGTTACCAGATTAATTGTTATTTGTTATAATTGTCATTGTAATTAATAATATAATCGTTATTGTTATTAATAATATCATATTAATAAAATTAATAATGCCAGATAAATAACATTAATGAATAATTGTTATTAACAATACCAGATTGTTAATTTTTTATTTGATAATTTTATTTCAAGGTAGTATTTACAAAATTTGTATTGTAAAACCATAATTTTTAAACAAAAATGCTCCCCTGTTAGCCTTCCCCCACCCCCTTGATTACGGTCTAGATCGCCTCTGTAGTCTAGTTATAAATCGAAGATGTCGACCTTCTTAATGACCTATTCATGATACTTGAAATGGAAATTGGATGCAAGGAAGTGTTGTATCTCGTAAAAACTTAACACCATGTTCATTTATAATACTGAAGTGAAGTGAACTGAGCTGAAGAATAAAGTTTGTTTTTTTAATCCTTGGTTATTTAATTTTGTGTTCAGTGTGATTTCTTTCTTGTAATTGTATATAATGTATAAAAAATCTTCAAATTGATGCATTAAAATTGTGAATCACTCTATAACCGTTTACATGATGAGTACAATTCCTACACAACATTCATTTGTTCATGAAATGGACAGTACTATTGATGTTTTGCATTATGTTGTAATATCAAAGTATTTTACACCATTATTTTTCATTTTATAGAAGCTTTTGTTACTAATGTCAGAGGAAACAAAATCTGATGATGCTTGTTGCTCAGATCTGAAAAATGATTCAGTGCTTCTCTACATAAAGAAGCATACAGACAAATATAATTAATATAATAATGTCTTTTATATTCTTTTATAAGAATATAAAAGACATTATGAAATTGAATCTGTTCAAATCAGCGGTTAAAAACTACCTCCTGCACCAGTGCTTCTACAATGTAATAGAATTTATTGATTTTAATAAAAGTTAAATTCATCTTGTACTTTATCACGCCATTGCTGTAGTACTTTTTAAACAACTTATAACAATTTCAAAAACTATTTTCTTGCATGATTGTGTTGTCTTATGGCTCATATTAATTTAGTTTTATGTGTACTCAACTTTGGCACGGTTGTGTACATAAATTCTGTAGCCCCATCCTGGCCCGGGTTTTTCTCCGTTTTTCCTTCGGGTAGAGGCGGATTTATTATACAGGTTCTCTAGGCTTTGTCTAGGGGCGTGTTTATTGTAACAATAAATCGTGAATTTAGTGTTATTTCAATTCTTATGATTTTTAAACACTATACTCAGAATAATCTATAGTTTGATAATAACTTGACAATGTAATTTTTAGCATAAAATTACAAACATATTGACATTCTATTAGTATTATAACTCGCAGCTAACTTTTTATTATCTAGGAATTTTTGCTGAATTATTTTTGAATCCGC
>NNCF01126653.1:1005291-1027828 GCA_002313205.1 Laupala kohalensis | reverse complement strand
TTTACGGCTCGTCGACATCGACGTCATTAGAGCCCTAAAAACTTGTACAGGTAGGGAAAATGCAGTTACGCACTAGGGAGAGCAAACATGACTCTCCCCGTGTGTGGGACTCACCGAATGACTCAACCATACCCACTAAAAACCCTCCTGAATTACAACTCAAAACTCAAATATCAACATATCTCATTTGTTTTTTAATGAAGAAGAAAGAGGAAAATGAAAGATACCCTAGCGTCGGGATCGTAAAGAACAAGAGGTGACCAAGGGAGGTCAGGAAAGAGAAAGGAAGGATCCAGGCACGAGTAAGTGGAAGTAATGCCAGACTCAGCTCGGGGCCCCGTGTTTGCCAAATACGTACTTTATAGATGTAAGTCCCCTGGGGGGTCAACTCTTACAGATGTTATATATATACACACCTTTAAAAAATGGTCTGACTCAAATACAAGTTTTGTAATTGTGAATTAAATTTTCAAGTAAAATATCAACATGTGTGTGATCAATTGCAGAATAAATTTCTGATAGAGAATAAATTTCTGATAGTGAATAAATATGAGCATATTTAAATTTTTATTCAGGGGAAAATTTTTTATATTCATATGTGATAAATGATATTCCCAATGTGACTATTGTTTAAAAAAAAAAATTCTACCCTCTTAACAAGCAATTATTACAAACATATTAAAAATATGAAATTATTTAAAAAATTATAAACTACAGTGAATTTAGGAAACAATAATTTTTTTTGACTCTGTGTACTTGTGTTTCTGAAAATTCTGAATATTCTTAAAATTTCTGAAACCAAATTATTCCAATCATGCTAAATGTGCTATGTGAAGAAGATTTTTGTTCTATCAAAAATAGTCGTATTATAATATTAACAGATTTAAATTATATTAAATAAATTTCCTGTAAGTATTAAACATAGCAGTGAAATGAAAATAAGTTTCTTGTAGCTCAGAAGTCATAAAAGTGAGTCACTAGGCCATTTACTAAAATAATCATACAAATATAAAAAATATCACATTTTAATTCATATGTATTTTTATTATACTATATTTTTTGTTTGACTTTGATTTCTTTCAAAATTGCTAAATAGCAAATGCATTAAATAATAACTTAAATTTCTTTGTCAATGAAGTCATGGATGGACAAAAATAAAAGTAAAACTGTACTTTATTAAAGGACAACAATACAAAACAATTGCAACAATAATTAGTTATTTAGTTAAGACAACTGCAATTTCAATTTGCTATATTGTTTAAGTACCTTTTTCTCCCCCGTGAAGCTGATATAATTCATATGTTCAAGGAAATTCTAATATATATATATAAGAGCGTAAGTAATTCATGAAAGATAGCAGATCAAATCAATAAAAATTGACCAGATAAATGTTAGAATTATTTAGTGAATGCACTACTAATCAACTAAATAGGTAATATATGTGTCGATCAAACACGGTTCCTCAATTTACTTTTAAAAAATTTTACCTCTTCGATGTCTGAAGATGTGTCATTGGTGCTTTGATTGACATCAGTATCTTGATAAGTTTCATCTCTACTGTTTATGGGGAGAGTTGTGTGGTTCTCCACAAGTTGTCCATCTCTTAAAAGGCAATAAATAAAATAATTTTTTGTTTTTATTTAAGCTAAGGTCAACTCTGTTGAAGTACTTACGATTCTTCTTCTGAGGAATCTGGATTCATTATCACTGATACTAATTTATTTACGTCAATGGAAGTTCCACTTTCTGACATCGAACTTCCAACATTTCTTCTCGACGAAGAAGAAGTACTTATCATGTTTTTATGTAAAGCTAATAAGTAGCGATCAGTTTAAGATAAAAACAGATGTTTCAATGAACAGAAAATATTAAAATTATGTGTCCAGTTATCATAAGTTTCAATAGTCCGTGTTAAGCAACCAACACTCGATATATCATTCTATAACTTGTTCCGAGTTTACTCTTTCGTCAACCTCCCGTACCGAGAGAAGTCGAGGTTCCGACCTTCCTCTGAAGTCGTAATAACATCACTACGGAGCAATACAACATCTCTGTTAAACAATCAGCAAAGGAGTGCATTAAGTGGTGAAAACGAACAATTTCGTGTTCCTGATTTTTGTTAAATGGCCTATCATGATTCGTGAGGATCATGATAGACGTACATCGTAAATCCTGAAAATGAACTTATATTGTAATGTACGTCTATCGTGATCCTCACGAATGAGTTAAACAATTAAAAATGAACTGTCTGAAAAAAGCGGCAGCTGGATTTTTTATATCAGACAAGATATTAACAACACGGATAATATTTTTTTCTCAATACTGTATTATAGAAAAAGTACTGTGACGGTTGGAAACCTCAACAAAACTATTTTAACAATAAGAGAATTTTGTGTTTGTGTAGAGAACGAATGAATAATTCTTTCTACTGTTAAGATAGGTGTGCCCCCCAAACCCTATGAGGTAGTTCACACACACTTAATTTGTGNCCCCCCCCCCCGCCAAAAAGAAACTAAGCTCCTCACCGTTTTAACTCACTTCCAAATCATATTTCAATAATATTAGAAATTCTTAACAATTGTACCTCTCTTATTTACCCTATCTTCATATTAAAACTAGTGTGTATAACCATTGCACATACTGTCTATAAAGCCTTGTCTATATTATGCAAAACTAACTTAACGAAAAATAATTTTTATACAATTTCACAAAAAGAAATTATATTCGTTTAAGAAATGTTCAACAAGACTACAATTTCGTACAGGAAATTTAAAGAAACACTTGGGAGCCGTTTTTTAGGAGTACTTTTTTAATCCACCTGGAGAAATAATTTTGTAATCGAAACGTATTTTGACCTTTTATGAAGTATCCTTTATATTAAAAGGTAAAAATTCAGAGAATATGCATCGAACAAGGAGATACTACTTTAAATAAGAAATATGAATGAAATTGACCCATGCGTTTAGCCTGTATCGGTGCGCACGGACGGACGGACAGACTGTCTGACACACACACTTTCTCGATATCAGACACCGAAAACGAATATTTCTGTCAAAATTTCACGATCAATTTTTTTGACGATACCAATAGTTTCTATGTTCCAAGTACATGAGTGTGTAAGATAGAATGTTAATCGCCTGTACCTGTGAAACTCACAAAGGATTAATTCCAAAGAGATTAAAATACACAATTAGGCTTGACATTATATTTCAGCGTCTAAAAATGAGGAACGACTGAAAAAGGAGTTTAAATTTTAAAAATTTCGAAGAACCAAATTCAGATTTAATATAAATTCAGTTTCATATTATTTCACAGAATAGGCACCGCAGATACATGTCCCCACAGATTATAGAAGGTTAGCTAATGGATTACCTAATATAATCTGTGCGTGTAACCAACTTCGCTAGTCGGACATAAAGAAAAAAAGAATGAGTCAATTAGCAGATTTGCCTCGTAAATTAGCCACTCAGTATAGGGTGATCCGGGTGAAGTGGAGTACGAACAGCTTATCTTCTAGTCCAATTCAGTCTCAAATGTCCTTTTGGAGAATGTAAACAGAGACTCCGATATCAAGGGGAGGGATGGGTGGGGAAGCAGGAAAATCCTTTAATTTTTAAAATAACTTTTCCTTCCAAATATCGCAGAATGCCTCTGTGGATGCGATGAGAAGGGAGAGATGAATGAATATTTTCATCGGGGACGGATTCAAATCCTTCAAGATGTTTAAATATATGTATCAAAATGGAAGTGAAAAAATTAAATAAATATCTGTGGAAGAAATGATAAATCACTATACGGATATCTCAAATATAAAAGGCCAACAATGATTTCTATCAGTTCCTTTTAAACCTCCTATATCATGTGTATGTCCATATTGCTATAGTAAAAATGGCAATTGATGGTCACTTCAGAGCGATGGTTGTTTGGAGCGAACAAGTGACCATCAGTGGCCATTCTTACAGACATTTTCACTAGTCCCAAGAATGGGGATATAAAGCAAGAGAAAAAGATCGCAGATTGAAAATCATTTTTTAATACAGATGCACGACCACATTCCTACTAGAAATTTTACTTTACGGGGAAAAGTGTATAGAATCAGTTTTGACGTCAAAAATATTAAGAACAGATCGTTTTATTCCATTGAAATATTGAATTAAAGCTCGTTTATTTATAATGAATGTATTATTAGTAAAATAATTTTCTGTTTTGTTGAATAATAATAATAACAACAATAATAATAACAATAAAAGGAAGAAGAATCACTTCATAATAGGTTTTAATAGTGCAGCATACGCTACAGTTTGAAGACCGCGGCAGAGTAGTTTCTAGATTACGTGATAACTGCAACTTGGGCGTAGCAAATAATGTCGACGCCGTGCCAAGTCAGCGAGCAGCATTAGGAGGCGGGCGGCGGTTACGAGCGGCGGGAAAGCGACCGCTTATAAGCTGAGCCGCGTGCAGAAGCAGACATACCACTACCGAGGCGTTTCAGTAACGGACCACCCACCGGAACCAGATCTCTCCGCAACTTACGTCACGACGGAACTTCGACTCGGCGCTACAACGGCAATTGTCTATTAGATTTATGGAACTGCGACCATCGGCTATCATATTCTGAAATTTGTGTGTGTATGACTACTGGAAAATAAAAGTTGTTTTGTTACTAACGAGAGGCAGTTATTAACGACATATCAAGTGGAGACGAGGAAAACCAGCAACATGTCCGACGTGGAAAAATTGATGCAAGGTCTTGTAGCCATGCAACAACAGCAGGCGCAGAAGGAGCGACAACATCAACAACTGCAGCTACTCCAGCAACAAACGATGAAAATGCTGAAGACTGTAGCGGTTGTGAGTACCAAGGCTCCACTGCCATGACCGCCTCCCCCCGCTCCGCCTTTTGAGTTTCGAGTGGATCATGAAAAATGGGATGAGTATGCCGCTAGATTAGAACAACACTTCAAATGTTACAACTTCGTGCAGGACAGTTTGAAGAGCACTATGTTCTTAAACACAACAGGAAGTCATGTCTGCCAGGTCCTCAGAACAATTCAAAATTCTTTAGAATTAAGATACTGCACGTTGATGGAGAGGTTAAGGCAACATTTTCATGCACAACCTCATGTTGTCGCAGCAACGTTTAAATTTTGTTTCCTGCATGACGAAGCGTAACCAGTCTTACAAAAAGTTGGAAAAGTAGCTAGAGAATGTGATTTTACGAGTGCACTGCAACGTGTGCGGACTCGTTGAACAGGGATATGATTATCAGGCACACGCCAGATTTCGCCCGTGTTGAAGCACTGAAGTAAAGTAATCCCTCGCTGGAGGAAGTAACACCCATCGCGGAAACTTATGAGGTAACGAAAACAACATTTGCACAACTCGAAGAGGCGCAACCCAACGCCAAATACGCAGCGCAAATCACGTCAAGAAGACACACACAGAGCAGAAAACATAATTTTCGGTTCCCTAAAAATAGTTCAAGTTCTAGTAGCAATAACGAGGATGATAAAAAGAGGACACCAAATATGTCGTGTAGATTTGCTTTACAATACATGACGGACAGAAATGTCGCTGGCGTTCAACAACCTGTTTCGGGTGCTGTAAACAAGGGCATATTCACGAAGTGTGTAAGAAGGTTATTAAGTTCACTAGTCCGAGTAAAATGGAGGTTGACAAGATCGCTAGAATCAAAACTAGGAAACGAACTGACTCAGAATCAAGCAGTACTATTTCGCGGGTAAACGCGGTGGTCACAGCGGATTCCAGGAACAGAATCATGATCACTTTACAGGTGGCACAAAGACCTTTTGACATTTTGGTGAATTCTGACGCCACAATATCATTGATCAACTTTTTTCTATTTATGAAGCAATCGGGTCCCCACAGTACAGCGCAAGGAAACTATACTGATTTGATAAAAACGCATTAAAGTTAAGGGAACGGTACCCTTGTCAGTAAAATACGGAGGGAGAGAGTACAAACTCGAAGTGTTTGTAGTTGATCGCTACGATACTACCAATATTATCGGAGCAGATAGCTTTCAACAGTAAGCGTTAGCAGTGTGTGACTCGGTGCTATCGGTCACTACATCAGACAAAGACTAGGAAATTCAGCAGTTACTGAAGCCGTACCCAGCAGTGTGTGTGGAAGGCCTTGGTTGCTGCACAAAATTCAAAGCGCATCGAACTAGCAACCGACGCCCAGCCCAGATCGCGACCTGTCCCGTTAGCTTTGAGAGACGCGGCTAAGCAGGAGTTACAGCACCTCATCCAACAATAGGTCTAATCCCCGGACACAACATCGCGCTGGGCTACACCACTGGTGATAGTTAAGAAATAAGACAGCGGACTCCATATCTGCGTGGATTACAAGAGTACCTTAAACGCACAACTAGCGGTCACCCATTTACCCTATCCCGCGTCTGGAAGAGTTATTCCACAAGCTGTCTGGAGGACGGGAATTTTCTAAAATTGGTTTGAAGTAAGCATATATGCAGTTACCTCTCGACGACAAGTCCAAACAGCTCACAGTAATCAATACCTCGTCTGGACTGCTTGCCTATAACAGGGTTCAACGGCAGCAATTTTCCAGCGATGTTTAGTGCAGGTAGCAGCCCCGGGTGTGTCAAGTACTCAGAAGATACCCTAGTCTCGGGGGCGTCCACGACAAATCACCTACGCAACCTCCAAGCTTTTCTAGGAGAACTACAGGAATTGGAATTCAAGGTAAATAACCATAAATGTGAATTTTTCAAGCCAGAAATTACGTATCTAGGACACGTGCTTGACCTTCACGGAATCCGACCTATGGTCGCCAACACTGCAGCCATTCAAGACCTCGCAGCGCCGGAGAACTTAAAGCAGCTGCAATCTTTTTTAGGAAAGATGAATTACTACCATCGTTTCATCCGTAACTTCGCTTCTACATATGCCCCGATAAACAGATTATGGCAGCGGAGAGTCGCTCGGGTTTGTTCACGGAAGTGTCAGCAAACTTTCGTCTCACACAAGTATCAACTGCAGGCTACCGCAAGATTAACTCATTTTCGTCACGATTGCATCACAACGCTATCAGTAGACGCCTCTGCGCAATGCTATCGCAGAAGCACAATGGTAAGGAAACGCCAGTGGCGACGCATCCAAAACTTTGAACATACATCAAAGGAAATATTCCCAGATAGAGAAAGAAGCCTTAGCTACCATTTTCGGTGACAAGAAAATTCACGAGTACCTATACGGTCGCGAATTCTTTATAATTACCGATCACGAACCGTTACTATCTCTGTTTAATCCACGAAAAATATGCCGGCAGACACGGATCTCAAAGTTACAGCGATGGGCCCTGTTTTTAGCTGATTACCACTATGAGATGCTATTTCGACGCACGTCGGAGCATGTTAATGCAGATGAATTTCTAGACTCCCCAACGGATCTGACCCGGACTTCGACACCACGGACATCGCTTGCCTGCAAATCGATTTGGAAGAAGAGGGAGCGCTCCGGAACTTCCCCGTCGACGCCACCACCATTGCAAGGGAAAAATCTAAAGTCCCCGAACTAAGGCACCTTAATGATTGGGTCGGCGTCGGATGGCAGACGGACAAGCCCAGCGAGCCTGAATTCCAGAAATGGAAAAGACTACAGGTTCGGTTGTCGGTGAGAAGTGGAGTTTTGCTCCTCAATCCCGGAGAAAACCGTAGAGTTTTGATACCACCTTCATTGCTCTCATATGTCTTAAACAGTTTATATGACGGTGACTAGGGAATCGTAGCAACCAAACAACTGGTCAAGCGTCACTGTTACTGGCAGGGAATGGAAAATACATTGAGCGGCTTATCAGAACTTGTAAACCAAATCAACGCCAACAGAAAGCTCTGGCAACAGCACTACAGGCTTCGCCGCGTATGCTAATTCCTTGGCAAAGTATCCATTCGGATTTCGCCGGTCCCTTCATGGGAAGCATGTATTTAATACTTATCGACATTTTTCTAGTTTTCTTTGCGTCGGAGATGCGCGCAACCATAGCAACGACCATTGTCACCAAACTCCAGAGAATATTTGTAGCGGAAGAACTTCCCGAAACCCTCGACACGGACCACGGGCCACAGTTCACGTCATCAGCGTTCCAGATTGTTTGCACACAAAACGTGATTCAACATGTTTCTTTACTACCATTACACCCACAGTCAAAAGGACTTGCCGAGAGGTTTGTGCAAACCTTCAAAACTACTTTTAAGAAAGCTTCAGACGCGGATACACCCAAGGGTGGAGCACAGGTGCGAATCATGGCAACATATAGGGCATAGCCTGGAACAGACGACATTAGTCCGGTGGAATTGCTTCAGTTGCAGGCATCGTACAATCCTTTCCCTTTTGCAGCCATCTTTCACACAAGCACGCACCACGGGATCGCAAAATTCTATTATGGGCAATCAGTGTACTCCATTCCTTCAAGGATTACTCAAGGTGGTTCCCGGCAACGATCGTGGGAATCCGGGGTAACCGTGAGTTTCTTACGCATGAGGCTGGTCGAGTTGTTGCTCGACACGTGGACCAGGTACGGAATAACGCGGTAGACACGCCAGTGGAACACCCCCCACGCACTCAGAAGATCCACCCCACTGTTTTACAGCAACATTTTCCCAATGGCATGTTTTCAGGATGCTCTCAGCATCGGCTAACACCGGAGACCCTCGCAGGCCTCCCGGAAGGGAATCTGGATAAGGAAACAACAGAACCAGTGACTACAACAACCCAGCAGGCATCAGGGCCAGCAACGTCACAGCACAATACGTCGACCGCGGAGCAGCCAACAGAACAAGCGATCCCCATCGATCCAGCGGAGCAAATGCGTCTTCCAGGAGGAGGCAGACTCGGCAATGCCAGAGGCAATGGAGGAGTCAACCGAAGCAACGGTGCACACGTCCAGATCCATATCCCATGGAGACATCACCCCAGAATAACGATGATCTACCAAGGACCGGTGCAGCAAGTGTCCACAACCTTTTCCCCCTTTCCTCAAAATAGGCGGGGAGGGTGCAGTATACGCTGCAGTTTGAAGACTGCTAGTAGCTTCTAGAATACCCGCAGACAGCGCTATCTGCAGTTTGAGCGCGGTAAGTAATGTCAGCGCCGAGCTATGTCAGCGAGCACCAATAGGAGGTGGGCTGCGGGAAAGCCGCAGCTTAAATACTGCGCCATTTGTTTTTATATTACAATCATGTTTTTAGCATTTACTCTTTCTGAAGCCGCCTTGTCTGTGTCGCAGATATGGAATACAATGTTTTCTTCTAGTTATTTAGTTTACGTGCATCTTTGGCGTTGCCCGTCCATACCGCCGTGTCTTGGATATGTGCGCTTCTCTATTATCTTATGCCATCTTTGATCTTATGCCATCAATTGTACTAACATAATCATTTAAAGAATATTTTTCTGTTGAGTCAATTACTCTATCGTGGTTTGTCATACGTACTGGCGCCCATATTCCTTCATGTACATTGCCCTCTCTGGGCCAAGTATGGGAACCGTAAGATGTGATCCGGCGTTTATATGTCGCTTCCACTATCACATATGACGTCATCGATCTTCCCTATTCGCTTTAGGTAAGCCTTGAAATCCCTATGTCCCGTCAGAAATTGTAACTACATTATTAGCACAAACTATTTCCTTGCTCTTCTTGCGAAACTCACCTTCCGTATGTATTCAAAAGTTCTAGTTCCTCTCTCATTTGTTTCCCGCCGGGTCTGCAGTGCCTCCAAAATCTGTTGAGTCAATTTCTCCCGCGATTCCATTTTGTCCCTGTGTATCTCTTAGCTATTAACCACAATCACACCATCTTGTTTTAGGAAAATTCTTTATTTTGTTTTATATGCATAAAAATCAATTGTCAATATACCAAGCAGCACATTTAAAGAGTCCATGAGTACAGTCCTGTATGCTTCTGATATCTGTATTAAACATTGTCTTTCTATTAATCGTAGTTTCTTCTCAAATTTTACTGTCACAGCTTTTTCTTCCCACACTACACTTCAATAATTGTCCCAAAGCTCTCGCATATAAAATAAGCAGGTCGCTTAGTGATATATCATAGTGCATTATTCAAATCCTTATCATGCTGTACAAGTCAATGTCAATCCGCATCCCTACAGAGGCAAGGTGCTTCATAAATTCCAACTTCTGATCCAATCCTAAAGAACCACCTGCATTTTCTTTTCATTCAACTTTATTATGAAATCTTTCCTGTTAATTTTAGGATTCTCGAACCATATATTACTTTGTCTTGTTCACTGACAATGTCCATGCCCTTTCTGTACTTTTCTGCGCACAAAAATCTAGTAATGCTTGTCCATTTTGTGCTAGTTCGCGTCCCGAATCTCGGACATATTGGGTGATGCGATATTACATAGCCACGCCGACTCCCAAACGGCTAAAAATGGGAAAAGACGAGATACAAAATTGACTGCCCGCGACTACCAAGCTAATATCATTAGCGTAGCCCAAAGCATATGTTCCCCCAACATTGAGTCTGGTAAGTAGATCATCCATCATCATACACCATAGAGTTGGTTACAATACTCCAACTTGTGGACACCCCCTGTCTATGATAGCCCTCAACATAACAGCGTTGACGGATAGGAGAACTTGGCGGTCCTGCAAGAAGGCTATAATCCATTTTGATAATGATAACTCCTCTTTTCACTAAGCTAAGCTTTATTGATCTTAGCATCATACGGTTAAAAGACCCTTCTATGTCTAGGAAAACAACAATAGTCAGTTGTTGCTTGTCAATGGTATTCTCCAGCCTCGTCACTAGCTGGTGAAGAGCCGTTCCCTTGTTGATAGGCATGCTGGAGATGATGCAGTGGTC
Organism: Laupala kohalensis; assembly: GCA_002313205.1. Classification (NCBI taxonomy): domain Eukaryota; kingdom Metazoa; phylum Arthropoda; class Insecta; order Orthoptera; family Trigonidiidae; genus Laupala; species Laupala kohalensis. The sequence continues at coordinate 1,016,959 of NNCF01126653.1, read as the reverse complement.
GATCCCTCAGTACCCTCTACCTGATATACCTATTTACTAGTCTCTCCAAGGTTTTCAGGAGAAAAGAAGTTAGACTAATAGGACGATAGTCCTTAGGCCAGGTATTACATGATCTGCAAGGCTTAGGTATAAAGATCACTTTGACCTGTCGCCACAAGGAATGTACTTATCCCATCGTTAAACATGACCTGTAGATCCTAACAAGGTGTGGTATGACGTCCTCCCCGCTCTTCTGCTGAAGTCCAGGGAAAACGCCATAATAATATGGCTCATTTCACTCTATAATAAGTAACGCCTCCCCCGCCTCATTCCATCCTCCCGTATCAGGCCAGCGGGATCCTACTGATTCCACCTCACTATTTGTGGTTTTTGCACCATGAAAGTTAGTATGCAGCTACAGGCTAGATATTTCCTCCTCAGTTGATGTGAAGTCCAGGGCGCCGAGCCTGACCTTACTGTTCTTACTAAGTACTTTTTTTTCATTTATTTTAATTAAGAGGTAACACAAAAATTGTAAGACATTACAACATTAAAGGGGGACTCTCTGCACCCATGCATAATGCATATCGCGGAGAGTCTAGGACAAATTTACAGACAAGGACAACAGAAAAAATTAGATAAGGCAAACTAAGTAACGTACCTCCACCTAACTTAAGAAAAATTTATAACAGCCAACAAAACTAAACTACAAAAATTACATATTCTTTAACTACAATTATTCACCATTTAGCCCCCTCCGTCTCCGATAACAAGTGTCGGAGACGGAGGGGTTACCGTCCCCGCCACGAGGAGGCAGGTGACTTCTATTTTAACTAACCACCACCAATTACACACCTATATCTGTGAACAAACTGTATACATTATGACACAAACAAAGAAAACAATTGAAAAGATATAAACTATATTACTAACTAATAGGTTACAATTCACAAGACCAGTATATAGTTACCTGCTTGTAACATACAACTAATAACAACATGAACAATAATAAATCAATAAAAGACAAGACAAAGTACCAATACCAATTACTACCAATTACTACTAAATACACACAAACTGAGTACATACTTATTTTGTACAACACCAAGCAAACACAGACACTAACAAATATTACTCCATATGTATAATCTACGAGTCATAACTATATGCTCTTAACGATATTTACAGATGGTAGGACATCAAAGATGACTATATAGCATGAGTGAGACGTTGGCAGTCGGTCACTGGTGGCAGTCCTTTGGGCAAAGTTGAACACTCCTACCCTCGGACCACCACCATCCCGATCGGATTCCCTGGCACGCTAGGCACCGTTTCCAGTACCCTTTTATAGTGTTCGGTTATGCTTTTCATGTCCAAAGGTACTCCCCTCCTTCGGAAAGCTTCGGCAACGTAGCGATACAGCTCGTCGGGCTCTGCTGGAACTCCCGACGCCATCAGCTGCATTTGGAGAACGTCTTGAGTATATCTGAACGCTATCCTGTTTCCTCCGGATGCCCGAGACTGTACTGTATGAAGTCTAGCTGCTTCATGCTGATTCTGAATATCATCACAGAACTGCCTCCAGAATTTTCTGGAGGCCTGCCTGACTTCCGCCATATATACCCTCTAAGACTCCTGAAAGGCGTCTCTGCTTGCATGATCCCTTAGTGTCGTGTATTCCACAACCTTCTGGCCCTCCTAAAGTATTCCAGGTAGCCATTCCATTTAAGGCTACCTGATGTCTTTCTCCTCTCCACAACTGGGCAATTCATCTGATAATAAGAGATCAAGGTCTGAGTAACATAGGTTACCCCAACTCCAGTTCTCCTTTACTGCTGTACCTATACAAAGGATCATTCTCCAGACTCCTCAAGTCCTTCCTGAACGTGACCTATTCTGTCCGTCTGGGATTTCTATAGGATTCTCATTTGAACGAGCCCTTTGTGTTAAACACAATGAGTTAATGGTCTGACAAGGAGGGTTCTTAGAAACTCTCCAGTCCATGAAGTCATCCATAACATCCATGGAGTCCAGAGTTAGGTTTATGACTCCGTCATTCCTGCAATTACTGAAGGTCAGGTTGTCTAATATATTAATGATCTCTAAGTCAGTTGTACACAAGTATGCGATCAAATCCTCACCACGTCGAGTGGTGTCTGCCATAATGAGCATTGGTGTCACAACCCACCACCAGGTTGAGTCCCTGTCTTTTGCAAATTGTTATCATTTTCTGAACTCCTCCGGAAGTGGGGAGTCAGAGTCACCGGGAAAGTAAGCTGAACAAACAAGATATTTATTCTGTTGCTCCTCACTCGTACGATCCTGGTATTACCCAGGCGTTCATACCTTTAATTAGTATACATGATCTGAGTTTGACACTTGCACCAGTACAGAAGAGTGTGTAACACTTACATCTCAATCCCATGATACGATCCTGCCTAAACCATGGTTCCTGTATCAGGACAACTGAAAACCCACCTCTCTATACTTCTTATCAGTATTCTAGAGGCCGCAATGCAGTGCTGTAAATTAACTTGGATAAAAAAACATTACTTACCTTTCACCCCAGCGCTGCCTCGGCGGAGGTTGCGCTCCTCCTCCAGGTTCCCCTGGGTCCACCGGCAGGCTGGATGGTTCCGTCGCCGTTCCCATCTCCGCCCCCCAACTCCGATTTTGAGTTGGTTTTCAACCCGGCCTCCTTGTGGGGTTTATCCCCGACCTCCTCTTTCTTGTCTTTCGAGGTGGTGGGTTTGCCTTCCGCTTGCTCTCCAGCAAGGTGAAGGAGGCAGTACGAGCATCACAATAGATACTCGCACCCACCACCCTGTCAACCTCTCGGGAGTCCACGCTCACCACAAGCCGGACTCCCTTCTTCTCTACCTTCCTCCCTCCAGCTGGAGGTATGCAACCCGTTATTTTGGCGCATCATTCTCCTCAGAAGAACATCGCTGTCCTCCGGGGGTCCTGGCACCCTGATCATGACCCTTCTGTAGGTTAGGAGTTTATCCAGGCCCACAATTGCGAGCCTTTCTCCCTCCCAAGGCTTCATGGGTGGCACGTAATTGGAGAGCCAGCTTTGTCTCATCATCCGTGCACACCAGGACTGCTGCTCCCTTTGACAGGTAGCAGTGTAGAAAGTGGGGTAGATGGCCCTCTGTACAGGGAGCCCATCAATAATTTTCCCCACCCCCTCCTCACCAGCTCAAAATCACAAAATTGGGTGTTTATCACAAAATTGGGTCTCAGGGTAGTCCTCAGGCACGATAATCATCCTGATCCCCTTCTTGGCGATAATGGCATAGTCCACCCTCTGCCTCTTTGTGGCCTGCCTCACCTCTTCAGGTGTCGTCCACGACAGGAGCCACTTGCCTCCCTTCTCCACACTCTTTTTTTTTGGCTTCCGAGCCCCGGGGTCCGGCCCCACCAAGGGAGCGTTACTCCAGGGCCCAGAGTGTCCTCTTAAGGGTACCGGAGTCCCAGAGTTACGCCCTTGGGGAGCCTCACACCGAGCCTCCGCTGTCCTCCTCATTTTATCTGCACCAGTACTGTTCCTCTTCTTCCTCCACCTCAACCATGAGTCCCTCACCGTTGAAGAGGTAGGGTCCGAGTGGACCTCAGAAGAAGTCCCCTCAGACGTCTGTCTCTCCATTATTACCCTCGGAGGCCCCCCCAGAGGAGCTTTCCGGTTTATTAAGATATTTGGTTTTTGCATAATTCATATGAATTCCCACGAGAAGCGAGGGAAATCTACTGTCTACCTAGGCAGAGCCCCGCATACCTAGGTAGGACTATTATACATGGGAGGTCGCCAGGTATCCCAGGGCTCCGTTTGCGACACATCTCCCGTGTGCCATTCACCCCATCGGCACGTATCGCCTTACACCTTAGGTTTGGTTTTGGCTAAATTTGGGATCGGAGGAAGGGGTTAAGAAAGAAAGTTCGTTGTGGAATACACTTCGTCAGTTTTCCGAATTTATTTGTCTATTGATAGCAGGAAACTGTTAAATTAGCATTAGCAATTACGGCTCATTTTCTTTTAGTCCACCAATAAAAATTAAACTGCGATAATTTTCAAACTGTTAATAAATATTTTCCGTCTACTATTTAAGCTAACAGTGCACCGGGAAAAGAACAACTCCTTGATCACTGCCCACAAAAATTAGCCAGTATTTTAGTGCTCGACCTCTACTACCAGAAAAACACATATTTGGTATTGTAGAATCAATCGGTAATAACAAATGCTCTGAAAGAAAACAAGAAAGTGAATAAAAGAATAGTTTTTTTAAATTTTATTTATCTCTATTGATAGCAGGAAAGTGTTACACATAATTCTCATTGCTTACACATTTAGTACACTAATAACAATTTTAGAGCAATTATTTTTAAAAAGTTAATAAACATATTATATCCACTAATTGATCTTGCAAAGCACTAAGAAGAAAAAAATTCTTTGAGAACCGCCCTCAAAAGACGAGTATATTTTATTGCTTCACCTCTACAACCAAAAAATACACATTTGGTATTGTTTCACCAATTGTTATAAACAATTTCTACGTTACAGAACAAGAAAGTTAATGCAATAATTTTTGTTAGCTATTATTTTCAGGAAACTATTAAATAGCATTTACAAATTCTACTCATTACCTACACATTTTTTATTCCTTTCTCGTTTTGTTAATAATAATTTGCTATAAGAATTAATTCAACAATACTAAATATGTATTTTCCCGGTAGTAGAGGTCAAGCACTAAAATACTAGCGCAGTCATCTAGGATTTGTCGTTTTTTTTCGGCGCACTGCTAGCTTAAATAGAATGCGGAAAATATTAATTAACATTTTAAAAATTATCGCACTTTAATCTTTATTAGCGCACTAAAAATTAAGTAAATGAGTACTTACTTTTAATGCTAAATTAACGGTTTCCTACTATCAACAGATAAATAAATTTAGAAAACTATTGTTTTGTTAATTTTTTGTTTTGTATTAAGAATTTGTTATTAACAATTGATTCAACAATACCAAATATATTTTCCAAATATGTAGCTTCTATTTGGTACAGTTTTTTTTTCGTTGAATAGAATAATTCTTAAATTGATACTTGAGGGGGGGGGGGCTCAGCCCCCTACTTTATATTAGTTTTCAATTATTTTTAATGTATAAACCCATTTCTACCCCCCACCCCAGCGGTGCTAGTGGTGTGTTTGTTTCATGAGGGCTGAGTTCAGACTTACACGATATCGGGATTTCACTATCAACTCAGCGACGCCGAAAATTCTTGTCACTGCTGTGTAATGTTCGATATTTTTTTCATACCATTCCCTTGCCTGGGGGTGCTGGTGTTTATTCGGACTGATTGTGGACTATGACGTGTTCGAGAATGTCACTACTAATTTAAACGGTCCCGAAAACTACGATCTCAACACTAATGTCGGTCACTTTCGATTACTTTTACATTTCACTCCTTCTCACCCCCAACACAAATGTTCATTCCTTATAGGGGGTGATCGTGTACTTACCTGGAAATGAGGGTGTCACTTCACTTCAGCGGTCCCAAAAGTGATTTATTCAACACCAATCTTTGTCGTATTTTGTTGTTTACCGGTCCTTCATTTTCACCTGTACCCCAGGGATGCTAGGGGAATATTATCTGCAATGTGGACTGATTATTAACTTAGAAAGCATCTGGGACGTCCTTATCCATTCCAACGGTACCGAAAACTATGGTTTCGAATCTAACATCGGATCTTCTCATTATTTTTACATGTCATTCTCTTCTCATCCCCCTCTCTGAGGCGCAAGGGGGGTCTTATCCCCATAGGGCTTGTCATTTAGTCAGTCATCTTTGTATCACGTTTGGTCGAAGTTGCTCCAGGCAGTGAAGAGTTATGGTGGGATACATATAATATTCTAACCTCCATTTCACCCCCTTAGGGATGGTTTTTCGTAAAATCGTTTCTTAGCGGATGTCTATTACCTAAAAGAAACCTATAATGCCAAATTTCAAGTTTAAAGGCTTTGTAGCTTCTGAGATTTCGTGTTTAGTCAGTCAGTCTGTGGTATTTCGATTTTATAGATTTAGATTATTCATATTCATATTATGTATTATTCATATACATAAATTAAAATATGTTTTCTAATAACGTTGCAAACAGAATCATAACAATAAATTATAAAAAATTGCTACATGGAATGGTTTTCATTCATCAGTCTTCAATCATCCAAGACATCAAAAATCCTATTGCCTTCTAGATATTACCTAAAACACCAATTTGCGTGAACATCTAAAACCACCTGCTCACGTATCAGACAAAACGCACCACTATTGAAAAATGAGATCTTACTTTCCCGACCATAGCAACAACAACAAACAGCAAAGAGCGGCAGTCGAAACATTTGATACGTAAACTTCCTCAGCAAACATAAGATTCCCAAAACCACCGGGCGTTAAGTTATCACGTCAACACACACGTCTAGTTTACAATATTTTGCTTACCTGTGATTCGACACATTCAAACATCGTCTTCGTCCCCATCGCCCCCTTCAGTCAATGACATCACAAGTCTCTAGTCTTCGTGAATGACTGTGAATAAGGATATGTAAGAAGAGTGGAAATATGTAAAGCGATAAGAATATATTAAAAACAACTATAAACTAAGTATATGAAAAAGTAAAAAAAATCGAATTGAAAATGTACCATGGTACATAAAATATTTTGGTCAAATATTGAGAGGTTCCTCATATGCGATCCACAAATTATGCCACAGATATGTTATTCTTGATTTTTTTTCCCAAATCTGTTATTTTATCTAAACTTTATGATGTCATCGCCTGAAGCTATGACGTCATGCCTAAGGAAAAAGAAAATAAAACAATTAATTTCTGTAATAATATTGTTATCAATGTTACAAGCTTCAATTTACGGTGTAATGAAAAATAATATGATAAAAAATCAGTTTTCTCGTAAAACATTTTATGAACCTTTTTTGTAGAATGTACGTCATCGGTAACACAAATACCTTGTACTGACAATTGAAAATATAAATTAGAACAATTATCCTATTTGCCACTTCTGAATAGCTGAATAATAATCGTATTATATACTGTAATTTGTAATATAAATTAAATTATTGTAATTCACTTAGAATTTTATCATCATTGCTTTTCCGGAAAATGTTTTTTAATTTTAGTATTCTTCACAAAATGTTAATTATTAATCAAACATAATAAAATATTCAATAAATGAAGTAGGAATCTCAATTTTCTGGAAGCAGTCTTTCTTGTCTTGGTGGGGTGTAGGGCACCTCTTCCCGAATCTGTGGACTGCTGTGGTCGTCTGGCTTCTGTCAATGGGAGAGGTCACTTCCCTGCCGTTGTGTTCCATAGTGGAGATTTTATGAATAGAGCTCCACTTGTGGCACAACTTGGAACTACTTAAAACGACTGAACGCGAACTCGAGGTGACTCCGGAAGGCCCTTAAGAGGAATCCGGACTCAGCTTTGAAATCGCATTTTAATTTTAACGCTTGCTACTGAGCGCTGCAGTCGCCTTATACCGCTGCTCGCAACTGCTCCCATCAACCTCCACTAATAATCGTCGCCGTACTCACTGGCAGCCGAGTGGGATCCGCTTCACCCTCCCCCATGACTTCGTATCGACCCATATTTGTCCTTCTGCTTAAGCTCTAACACAACCGTTTCATAAATCCCTCGATAGTGACAAAATATCAAATAAATGAAAGGAAATACCTCAAAATATTATGGAATAACATTTTACGTTGAAAATTTTCAAATTGCATATTAAATAATAATGAAATATCTCGCTGTGTTATGACACAACATTTCTAAAACTAAAACGGAAGAAAAATGATACAGAAATATCAAGTCTAAAACTTTTAAACACTGCCAATATTGATTGTTTTTGCTGAACCGTAAACACACGATCATTTAACGTTTGCCTTAGAAATTCTTCGAAATGACCAAAATAAGATCTAGAACATCATCCATTAGTTACTGATGCCTCAATGATTTTCGTTTATATTATAGTAAAACAAATTTTGATTCACTTTGCGACTTCCAGTAATCTATCCAAAATTGTAAATTGATGTTATAAAAGTAGCTGATCGTCGACCGAATGCTGTACGTCTGGAATTATAAAAAAATAATTTGAGTAATAAATAACTGATTTAGTACTACGATAAAATGTTAATTTTTGCTTCACTAGTCATGTACCTTTAGCTAGTTAACAATGACAATGTTCATTCAACAAAGGATTTGGGATCACTTGAGTACCTTAATTCTCAGCTAAGTTCGTTTATTGTTTTTGTGTAGCTATTTGTATACTGCAAAGGTTTGAATTCCTCCCTCCTCCTCAGATATAGTCATTCCATGAGCAATAGGCAAAAATCATTGTATAAGAGAATTAGATAATTTTTATTGAAATTGAAAAATAATTGTGTATCTAATTGGAGGGAAAATTAACGAAAAATTCCTACAATTGTTACGAAGAAATTGTATATTACCTATGTCACCTTCAATCATATGGTAACACGTATGTAGTATCATTAAATTAAACTTAATAAAACAGCTTGACCCACTTTCAAATCAGTCAATTGCACATTGCTATAAACGGTTATTTATTCGATATGATGTCATTCTCATCCTATCTTCGAATTTCATATATATGTTTTCAAATGGTATCAGATTTTTTTTAAAGAAAAAGAAAAATTCTGATTTTGAATATTAAAAAGAATATTTCTGAAATGATTTAAAAATTATTTTTATGTTTTAACATAATGGTTTCACCTCATATTAAAGTTAATAAAAATCTGAAGAAATCTCAACTCTGCGTCAAATACTTCTGAAGAAAGAGATATTTAAAGATATCAAAACGTGGCAAACATTGTACAAATTTCCAATTTTTGAAGATTAATAACTAAAAATTGAACAATATGAAAAATCTAAAATTTTGTATTTTACATATAAAACAATAGTTCTACAAATGACCAAAATTTTTCTAACTCCGAGACATCCACTTTTGGCCTCTTTCACATGAAGAAATAAATTTCTACAATCGCCAAAATAAAATTCGTTTATACAATTATATAACTCTGCAATTAACACTAACAATGAAGAATATCATTAGGTATGATAAGCAAACTGTTTTGTAATTGAATCAAGACGGAGAATGCGGTGTCACAAAATAGGAGAAGGGCGCTTCACAGGGTTTGGAGGGGAAGACCCACCTTCTTCATGGAAGATGGAGTGAGGAGGAAAGTCGGTCATGTTCGCGGAATGCCGTCTTGAGACGATTGAATTATTTCTTCTCTACCTGCTCATGCCGTCTACGTTCCGCATACAGATTTTCATTTTATTGAGGGAAGCCGTCGTCCCTCAGCATTTTCCTTTCATTCCTTTCAGTCAATTGGTGTGCCGCCAATTTACGTAGCGCGTCCTTTTGAATATAAGAGGTTGTGTCTGTCTGAGACATTTGCCATCTAGAAGATTTTTTTTGTTTACAATGCTCTTTTTTTTTTGTCATATACAAATTATTATTGTTGTTTTACTTTCTGGTTACATTTATTTTACTCTGTTTTATTTAGGTTATTTTAAACAACTGATATAGTTGGTCATCAGCAACAACTTCATAATTTATATAACAGTTTATATATTTAATCTTTTGTTAAATGGAAGATCAAAATGAAAATAAATATACATTTACATTACTATTGAAAAAATAGAATACACGGGAATATTTAATTTTCTTATATAAGTATCCCTTACTTGTAGACAATTTTCTAAATTAAAAACATTGTATCTCATCTTGGGAGAGAATATAAATTATTTTCTAATCTAGAAGAATAAAACGATTAAATTTGATCATTGAGTTTGCCTGCATATTGTTAGATAAAAATGCATAAAAAAGCATTTGGGCCTGCGAAATCATTGCAACCATGCACCAAGTATTTCAGTTCAGAGGAAATGTTCCCGCGTCTGCGTTCTCTGCCTGCCACGGTCAGTCCCTCCGGACGGGCATTGAACTCTTTTCCTGATCCCCCAAAAGAATGCCGCAAGACCCATGATTTCGGTGCGCGGAGAAAAGAGAAAGGAAATGACGTCTCAGTACGGATTCTCGCTAACTGGAACAGAAACCTAGGTTTTATATGGGGCTGATTGTGGACTTTGACGTTTTCGAGAATGTCACTTACTCATCCTCTCCTCAAATTTCATACATATGTATTAAAATGGTTCTTGAACGAAGATATATTTCTGAAAAAAAAAGTTCCGGTTTTGAAGATTAAAAGGAATGTTTTTGAAATATTAAAAAAAATTGTTTCCATGTTTTAACATAATTGAGTTGCGCATAATATTAAGTTTAAAGTAACTGAAGAAAATGTCGCCAATCTTATCTATCTACATTAAATACTTTTGAAGATAGAGGTATTTAAAGATTTCAAAACGCATAGGAAATGTCATAAATATACAATTTTTGATTATTAATAACAGTAAAACGGGCAGTCAGAACAATATAAAAGTTTGTATTTTTAATTTAAAATCAACGTCAAAAAAATAACTAATTTTGAGGCCAATTTATGATTTTAAGATCCAATTTTGGCCGATTTATCAAGGAGTGACCCGATATATTTCTGCAAATGCTAAAATAAAATTTGTTCATACAACTACAAAAGACAACGTGATTTTGGGTTTTGCAAGATTTTGAGTTGTTTTGTGTGTGTGTGAGTTTTTTGTGTGGGTTTTTTGTGGAGCTTTACGGCTCTTCGACATCGAGGTCATTGGAGCCCTAAAAACTTGTACATGTAGGGAAAATGCCTAGGGAGAGCCAACAAGACTCTCCCCAGATGTGAGACTCGCCGAATGACTCAACCATACCCACTAAAAACCCTCCTGAATTACAACATACCAAAACATATCTCAAAACTCATCAAAACATACAGGACAAAAAATGAGAGGCAAGACAAAAAATGAGGGGGGGGGACAAAAATGAGGAAAATAAAAGATACCCTAGCCCAGGGTGAGGAAAGAAGGTAGGGGGGAAATGTCTGAGGTTTGAAGCTTATAGTAGTGCGCGCCTAATTTCAACCAGACATCGCCACCATCTACTCATCTCTAGATATTTACTGCAGCGCTCAATAGATGGCTGCAAGATCGTGTTCACCCATCTCCTATTGGCTGCTAGTGTTTGCCTTTGTTTATTACATTCTGTGTGCGCTGCTGCAGGGCCAGGAAACTAGATAGGGGGAAAATGTCTGAGGTTTGACGCTTCAAGTAGTGCGCGTGTAACACTTACCATACTGCGCCACCAGTCACCTGTCCACCTATAGTTTGTCCAGCGCTCAATAGATGGCTGCAAGATCGTGTTCACCCATCTCCTATTGGCTGCTAGTGTTCTTTGTTCGTTACATTACATTCTGCGTGCGGTGCTCAGACGGTGTTGTACCGTGTGATAATATCCAGTGCATTTAGTGATAAAATGTCTCGTATTTTTGTTTGTTGTGTACCGGGGTGCTTCAATGCAGTAGGCGGCAACCCGGAAATAACTTTCCTAGACTTCCCTATCCCACCAGAAAGGTAAGTAATTCTTGTTGTCTTAGCGCCACTACCCACATGGGCAGACGTACTTAGCTCAGTCGCTTTGCTGCGATTATTGTTGCTTATTTATTTATAAATATAT
>NNCF01126653.1:900541-1004491 GCA_002313205.1 Laupala kohalensis | reverse complement strand
AGTAGAAATTGTAGTTGAAATTATTTTTTTCGATGGGAGAGTGAGCACCATGGTTAATCGAAGTTCTACTGTATCATGTTTTGTGTAAACATGCAGACATATGTAGTCTGTGTTTAAAGGAACATAAGAATCAGTGGACCTATCACATGGATGGCATTTACTATGAATAATTAGTATTGTGGTTAAAGGTGGTATGGCATACTAGTCTTCTACCTCTGGTGAAACTGGTTCAAATCCTGTCTGATACAAGATTATGAAGGCAGGATCCCTCTCATTCCACAATAATTTTCATAATTTGCTCTCATGTCATTCATGTATCACTTAAGGCCACTAAAGACCTAGATGTTGGAAAGCCATAAAGGTCTATAATGATGATGATAATAATAATAATGTATCGTTTGCCTCAGGGAGGTATGTCAGAAAGGGCATCTTGCACCTTTGAGATTTCCCTGTTAAATCAGATGCATTGTTGTCTCCTGTGGTATGTAGAAAATTGTAAGTGGAGAGAGTAACCTACATCACTCGATATGTATTTATTTAACATGGTTTGTACTCTTGTGTTGGTGTCTTGGTAGTGAAGTGTTCGAACATGTTCAAGTACAAGATGTAGTGTGCAGAAGAGTTACATTTTTCATTTAGCCATCTTTTTTATGTTTTAATGTGAACTTGCATTTTAAAAATTTTATTTCCACTTTGTTTATTTACTACTTGGTGTATTGTGACTTCTTTTGGTTTTCTGCAACTTAATGTTATTTAATGTTACTTTTACTTTGATAGTTTATGAAAGTTATAGTATGTTGTGGTGTTTGTAACTAGGTAATGTTTTTTTTACCATGAGACTGATAAATCTAGTCACGTTATCCTATGGATATATAAAAGGTTTTACGGTAAACTTTTCTTTAAAATTAACACTGGCATTGGTACAAATTTTGTGAATTTCTTATTGTGAAGTCAGTGTTCTCACAGATATTCTCAGGTTGACAGACCTCTACCATTTCCTTGATGGATTGATATTCAGTTTGTAGAATGGAAAATTTCAGACTTTTTTATATATATTGTTTGTAAATGGGAAATGTAGCGTGCTATTGAATTGATTAACACCTTTTTCATTTGTTAAACAGAATGATATTCAACTTGTATAAATGAAAACTGTATGGTTTCTTCATAGATTATTGTAACTAGTTCATACTATGATATATCTATCGCTTTTGGTGACATGGTACTGGTGGATTGTCTTCATTTCTTTATCAATTATTTCTACTTGACCTTCATTAGATTTGTGGCATGTAATTCTCTCATGCAATGAGCAGAGGTGTTTATACACCACTGTGGCTTAAAGCGAAACCAACATTCCATTGACTGCATTCTATATAGCCTTTCTATGACAGCTTTTCTCATGTGACTTGTTTTAACAGTCTCATTTATTTATTAATGATATGAATAGTTGGTGGATATAAATAAATGAGTACCTTATTGCAAGTATACCCCATTTTTGTATACTGGATTGTATATTTCCATTCATATGAGAATGTCCTGAATCTTTATTATGAATAAATAGAATTAAGAGCAAGTATGTATTTTCTTTGTGTACATTTCCTGTCAATTGTCCTGTTTTCAGTTTCTATTTCATATGTGTAGTAAAATATTTCAGTTATACATCTTGTTAACTATTCACAAATGTTAATTTTTGTAGGGAAAGTATTTTCAGCTAAATTATTGTGAAATTATGAAGCATGAGGTCGAGGGAGTAGTGGGTACAGTACCTGGTGGGGTAAGGGGGAGGGGAATCGGGAACTGCCACGCGCCCTGTGGCCGGTTTTTGAACTTGTAGTGCGTGTGTAACAATGTTAGGAGCGCTGAAAGCTGTTAACACACCGTTAGTATGGGAGAGGGGCATCTGGTTTACAGTCTGTGCCGGTCTGTGCGCTGCTGTACGTAGCACTGTTGCGAATTTTTGTTTGCTGTGTTCCGGGATTATTCAGCGCATTTGGCGGCAACCCGGACATTACTTTCATGAGATTCCCTTCCCCACCAGAAAGGTAAGTAATTCTTGTTGACTTAGCGCCACTACCCGTGTGGGCAGACGTACTTAGCGCAGACGCTTTGCTGCGATTATTGTTGCTTATTTATTTATAAATATATTTGTTACGTTCTCTTGTAGACGACAACTCTNGGTGTGCGGATCGCACGAAGTATGAGAGTGTGCTCCGCACATTTTACCCCGGACGACTTCCATGGTATGTTAAATGAAAACGAATGTTACATGAAGTATTGTATAAAAATTTATTATCTATAATATCTAAGTAATGTATTGATAAATGAAGTCTGTGTATGAAATGATGAACATAAATATAATATAATATAGTATTTTATTGAACAACATATAGATCATATCAATGATGTATGGCGTGTCATAGTACTAACAACAATGACAATAATATTTGCATATAAGAATAACAACAATATAATAATTTTGATACATTTCATAATATTCATTTAACTTAGACTACATAGAAATTAATATAAAATACTATTATTTTGTACTATTACGGAATATTAATATTTATTTAGGCTACGGTTATTAGATATCTATTGTAGGAATTATATTATTTTACTTTTATTTTATTAATTTATGTCAAGGTCTATATTTATGCTAAAACTGTATTAACTGTATTTTTGTGATCAATGAATTGTAACAGACATTGCTGAATTAAGTTACAGTATTTGAACTGATTTTTACAATAAGTATGTTGACTGATAATATTGTATTCTTGTTGTGTTTTCCAGATGGTGTGATGATGACCTGAAGACTGATCTCATTGATTTTCGCCAGTCTCTACTTGGGTAAATAAATATAACAAACTTAATAATATTCCTGGATAGTATCGAAGTTTGAGGAAGTGTAAGGTTACGTAGGAGGCAGTTCATTAACTAGACACAAATGCTATTAAATTTTCATCTTAAAACAAAAATTTAAAGAAATAGTACCTAGTTAAAATGTAAGATTCTGTTATTGTGTGAAACGTTTATTTGTAATTATACCTGACGTGGTAGTTAGGTACGAATAACTAGAGAGAAATTGATGTTTGCATCTTATATAAAGTTATTGTAGTGTGTAGAAGAGTTACATTTTTCATTGAGCCACCTTTTTTGTTTTAATGAAAACTTGCATTTGTACAAATTTCCTTTCCACTATGTTTATTTACTACTTGAGTGTATTGTGGCTTCTTTTGGTTTTCTGAAACTTTGTTATTTAATTTTATTTTCACTTAGTTTACTACTTGAGTTATGGTATATTGTGGTGTTTGTAACTTGGTAATGTTCTTTTTAAACCATGAGATGGATAATCACGGTATCCTGTGGATATATAAAGGGTTTTACTGTAAACTTTTCTATTAAATCAACATTGGCATTGGTACAAATTTTGTGAATTTGTTATCGCGTTTCTTTCTCATTTCATTCTTTGATACCAATTGGAAGGCAGAATCATTTGTTTAGTTTTGGTCTTAAATATCAAATGAACAATTATCAATCTTGTATTAACTATTTGTCATTTAGTTATACATTACCTTCATAAGATTTGTGGCATGTAATTCGCTCTTGCAATAAGCAGAGGGATTCATACACCACTGTGGCTTAAGGCAAAACCAACATTCCATTGACTGCTTTCTAAACAGCCAATGGAGGAGGTAGGAATATAATCAGATTTCCCCAAAAGTTTGATAAAATTGTATCACTTTTATGGATTTACCTGCATTTTTTTCTCGTGTGACTTCTTTTATCTCATTTATTTATTTATCATTGATCTGAATAGTTGGTGGATATACATAAATGATATATTTGCAAGTATACCCCATTTTTGTATACAGGTATGTATATTTCCATTCATATGAGAATGTACTGTAATCTTATTATGAATAAATAGAATTAAGAGCAAGTATGTATTTTCTTTGTGTACATTTCCTGTCAATTGTGTCCTGTTTTCATTTTCTATTTCATATGTGTAGTAAAATATTTGTTATACATCGTGTTAACTACTCACAAATGTTAATTTTTGTAGGGAAAGTATTTTCAGCTAAATTATTGTGAAATTATGAAGCATGAGATCGTGGGAATGGGTGGTAGAGTACCTGGAAGGGCGGTGGTACAGGGAAGGGATTCGGGAACTGCCACGCGCCCTAGTGGCCGCTTTTAGAACTAGGTCGCGCCTAATAATGTTAGGAGCGCTGAAAGCTGTTAACGCAGCGTTAGAATGGGAGAGGGGAGTCTGGTTTATAGTCTGTGCTAAGGCCTAAGGTGTCCTTGATCGGAATTGATGGGATGGTTCCTTGCTTGCTTCCGGAGAGTAAATTAGTTTATTGTCCTCCACGTGTTCATACGCAGTTTGTAACTGCTTTTTTGACAATAAAGTTTATAAGAGTAAATAATTAACTGTTATTACAGTTTCCTTGTTAAATGGGAATGTCATATCAATGACTTTGTAATGAATTTGACTTATTTGCGATATTTGTCTAATTCAACATCGACTTTTACTTTTCGCCTATGTAAAAGCGCTGCGCTGCGCTGCCAGCCCGTCGTTTGAACTGAGTCGACCCCCTCTCAATATAATTTTATTGAGTCAGCCCAGGATCCCTGGGGTACAAGGGTGACTAATTCTCCGTTTCGACTTACTGGGGGCAGACGCGTTCTAGCGACCAAAAAAGGCACTAGTCGAGATGAAGAGCTGCAGGGGCTGTGCAGGGGTCACTAACTCGGATGACAAATCGTTAGTTCCCTGATCGCCAGATCGAAGTAGATGGCGCCACAGTGGCCTGGGCAGTAAGAGTTGAAAATGAGTTCGCGCTGAGCATCGACGTTTGGTCTCAAACTAGCTTTTATCTAATGTCATGTTGGAGGCGGCATGGAGGCGAAAGTTAGATATTCGTGCCCTGTTTGTGCCTTAATTCTAGTTTGTGTATCTGTGTTCATGAATATCATACTACGGGAAAAAATGCCAAGCCAGAAAGCAAGTAGTGGTTGCCCAAAATTACCCTGCTGATTCTTTATGGTAAGTTATTAACACAATTTCTTTCACTATTTTCACTGTTGAGTCTTATCACGTTTATTATAATTGTCATGGAAATTTTGCAATTATATCAACTTTTTCTTTTTTCAGGCGATGTCTTACAGAGTGGATGGAAAACAATGCCCTTTAGTATTACCACTTTCTGTCTATTCTTTCTCCTTCATTTGTATGCTTGCTTTCTTTCTTTCCTTATCTTCCTTTCATTATTTCTCTTCTTTACTTTTACATTATCTCTCTTTCATTCTTTCAGTACTCTAGCTTCATATGGTCTTATGTAATATATTATTTGTAAATACAGTGTAATATGTGTCTAGTAAGGTATAATCATATTATAATATGTAATTTGTAAATATTGTCATTATTTAATAATTTGTTTTGATATCCTTGTTGTAATTACTATATTTTGCTATTTTTATATTTATAATTATACTGGACTGTTACTGCTGTTTTTAACTCATGTTCGGCACTAAGCCGCCATCCTGATTGGGGTTTTGCTGGGTTTACTCAATTGCTTTCACCAGGATGGTCGCTAGTATTGCTTCCCAGTTTTAAATGGAAATACGAACCTCCCAATTTTCATCTTGTATTTAAAATGTAAATGTTTTAAAATGGTTAGACGGAAGAGCAGATCTTAAGGTCTGTGTCTTGCCATAATAAAGGCACTATTATTATTATTATTATTTAAAGGAATTTGCTATGGCAACTTACTTAATTTACCTTATCAGGATGATATGAGAAGAAATGTGATCAAGCTTGGATTCTGTAAGTATTCTCGTAGAACTTGATAATGGAACAATTTCCTGAACAATGGCATCAATGAGAAGCACCACATTTTGAACAAACATTGCTTCTCTATTGCTATTCAATACCAATCTTGTGTGATGTGTAAATTATCCTTGTTTCCATAATTTTTTGTTACTTTTAATAGTATTATTTTTTTCTGTGCTCATTCTAGACACGGTTGTACAGGTTATTTATAATTTATTTGCAATTGAAATATTTCTTTACTCTGCTTCATATTAACATATTTATTTTTCAATTATTGACATCTGATACAGCTGTGTTCATGCCTTTTATATCTATTACTTCATTAATTGCAATAGTTATATTACTTATCTGTACAGTCATCCCAACAAAATGTCAGAATTTTGTTTGTTAAAAACCTTAAATAATACACAATTTTTTCTTTTTTGATTTAGTTTATCATAAACAGTATTTTCTAAACAATTCTGAAATTTTTTTTTATTTAACATTACAAAATAAGAGAATTTCTGAAAATCAACATTCTGGGTATTTTCTGAATGAAAAATTAAACATGTATATACCCCCAGAAATTATTCTGATTTTTTAAGATTTGCTTACCTCAGATATAATAACAAAATTCTTAAATAAAACAATCTTAATTAGATTTAAGTCATTTTTTATTATATTATACCTCATCCCTATCATTCTTAAATGTTCTCAATATAGGGACGTGTGTATATCATCTCTTTATCCACAATTATTTGTAATAGTTTCATTTCTTTTTTTACTCTATTTAGAGTTATGTTTCATGTCTATCCACAAATAGTTCATTTTCCCATTTGTAATCAGTATAGACAGAGTAATTTGAATTCTCTGTATTCATATGAAGGTTTAATTTGTAAAGGAACTATTTCTTAAATATTCTCAACATAACTAGTGGTGTGTATATAATCTCTGTATCCACAATTATTTGTAATATTTTTATTTCTTATGTGTACTTTGTTGAGAATATTTTTTGTTTTATGTGAACCCTTAAAAAGTTAATTTTCTTAAATGTAATCAGTCTAGGCATATTTGTTTGCATTATCAGTATTTTCACAAGTAGGTTTAATTTGTAAAGGAACTATTTCTTAAATGTCCTCAATAAATAAATAAATTTATTGTCAAAAAAGCAGTACAAACTGCGTATGACCACATGGAGGACAATAAACAAATTTACTCTCTGGAACCAAGCAAGGGACCATCCCATCAATTCCAATCAAGGGGCCCTAAGGCAGAGGCGGATTCACAAATTTAAGCAAAAATTCCTAGCTAAGATAGAAAGTAAGCTACAACTTATAATACTAATAGAATATCAACATATTCGTAATTTAACACAAAAAATTTATTTTACATATACAAATTTCTATCAAACTATAGATTATTCTGAGTATCGTGTTTAAAAATAATAAGAATTGAAATAACATGATTTATTGTTGCAATAAACATGCCTCTAGACAAAACCTAGAGAACCTGTATAAGAAATCTGCCTCTACCTGAAGGAAAGCCAGAGCAAATCCCGGGCCAGGATGGGGCTACAGAATTAATGTACACAACCATTCCAAAGTTGAGTACACATAAAACTAAATTAATGTGAGCCATAAGACAACACAATCATGCAAGAAAATAGTTTTTGAAATAGTTATAAGTTATTTAAAAAGCACTACAGCAATGGTGTGATAAAGTACAACACGGATTTAACTTTTATTAGAATCAATAAATTATTGTACATTGTAGAGGCACTGGTGGAGGAGGTAGTTTTTTACTGCGGATTTGAAGAGATTCAATTTCATAATATCTTTTATTTTCTTGGACAGGGAATTATATAGAACGATACCGGAATAATATGGTCCTTTTTGGCAAAGAGTGGTTGACACTATGGAGATATAGGCACTATTGTGTACAATACCACTATTCGTAATGTATTTTATTTCAAATAGCTAAATTTATTTTCTGTTCTCCATCCTGGACCCATTGTGTGTATCCATTTTTATAATAAATACTTGCTTACAATAAAAAGTCATGTGTTTGTGTGATTTTATTACCATTTATTCCATTTACTCATTAATTGCGATTATTGTATGTTGGTTGAGGATTTATTAGCGTTTTGTTGTCTTAATAGCAGTTTTTTTGTAACTTCCTTGGTTGATACCAAAGAATGTACATTGAATGCGAATTTAATGAACTAAGATCTCGGGTTGAAAGAAGCGCCATGTGTGTACGTGACGTCATTGAATTAGTTCCCCTGACTGCGAAAGCGAAGTAGACGTAAATTTGTCACCAAAGAGTCTTATGGGAGTTTGTATCCTCTGATGATCAGGGAGCTCGCGCGGTGGTCGGCAGTTGGTATCTCGAACAATCTCGATCCCCTTCCAACACGCGTCGCCTACAAGTAATTTCTATCTTCTCATGAGGACCTACTGGTCAGGAATTTCATTCTTGGTGTTAGTGACTCCTATTCACTAATACCGTCCTGTTTTTTTTAATTTTTGATACACTCACACAATTTGACCTCTTGACCATTATCTCACTCGCGCCTGCCTATTGAGCGGTCTCGCTAGATTTGTGAACGAATAAATTTTTCACGATTTATTCATTCGCTTTGAACTGATAAATTTTTTAATGACGGCATCTTGTTCATTTACTTTTAAGACTGCCGCATTAGGAATGGCTTGTTTTACACGACGGACGCATACTGAGGAGCGTTTCATGCTTTATGTCATGCAACCACGAGCAATGCAGAGAGCAGAGAGATGCGAAATTTTGTTCACCAGAAGGAACGAGTCGTTCACCGTTCACTCCTCCGGAATCGTTCACTCAATGTCGATCCATCGTTCACATGTTTTTCCGCTCTTGTCAGCTAACTGGTGTGGACGGAGATGTTACGAATTTCATATTCTCGCGCCATATAATATATTAATGCCAGAATGAGACATATAATTTAGAAATAGTTAATAAAGGTAATTATATATCAGAACTGTAAAGAGAGGGGATTTGGAGATGGTGCGTATCCCATATTCTTGTGCCATATCCATATAAGAATATAACGAAATGATTTGAGTTCACATTAATTTTATAGTAATTTTTTGATATCTTGTTATTCCTTGGGCGCGACAATTAAACGATTTGTGTCAAAGATGCCATTTTGCTTCTGGACCACTGTAAGAACTTCCCTACCCAGTGAAGTGTGTTGGTATTTACTAGCAATAGAGCTCAGTGAAACGAAGGAACGATTGGACTGTGTCGGACTCGTGAACGGCGTTCGGAGTAGGAACGATGGCCGGGCTCGTGAACGGCGTAGGGAGTAGAACGACGGCCGGACTCGTGAACGGCGTTCGAAGTAGGAACGATGGTCGAGGAGGATTTTTACGTTCTGAAAGATCACGACGAATTATGTCAACTATTAAAGGTTATATTGGAATATTGTGTAAATAATGATTGCGTAAAGGTCAATATTGTTAGATTATCTATTCAAGGATATAAAACAATATCTATATACTGATCATTTTCTAAAAAATAATGAAAAAATCACAGAATTCAAAAACAATGTTTATGAAAAATTTTGATTGATTTATTGAATCCAGTATTGTTGAATATGTCATATGACTTTTAGATGGGTTGAACACAATATTTGTTGTGACAGATTTTCAGTTGCCAGCGTAAAAGTGTTTAGGATTTTTATATTCCAATATGTTAACGTTATTTCATATTTTGTTTTTTACGTTGCTGTGTTTACTATTTGTTTATTCCGAACAAAAAAATCCAATTTAAATTTACTGAGTAATAACGTTCGTTTTTTTTTGTTTGTTACACATGTATACCAACGACAAATACATTTTTCTATTTACATAGAATCCTCTATTGTTTTTATCCACTCTTAGAGAGAGAGAGAGAGAGTACAGAGTTTGTTTACACTTCAAGAAGATGAAGTATTGTCCCAAACAATTGTCGTGACTTTGTTTATCCGAATTGTTTGGAGAATGAAGATTATTTAATGGTAGAAAATAGAATATATCTTTGGTGAAAATGGCAAACATTCAAGGTACGATTTTCATGACATGTGAGGGTAACCCTTTTAAACCATTATGTAAGATGTCTTGTTAGTTGGTGCAAATATCTTCTATATTTTAAGAAAAGCTTTTTAAGAAAGAATATTTACTTGATGTATTTTTTCTTACTCTTTTTTATATGAAATGATGTCCAAATTATTATTATTATTATTATAAAATGATTGGATGTTATTTGATATGAAGTTTTGAAGTACATTTGACTGATGAATGAAATTGATAGAGAAGAAGAATTTCACAAAGTGTTTGGGAACTCACATTTTTTCCCAATGAGCAATTATTAACCAGAAAATTTAATAAATTCTACGAATTGAAGTAATGTCAATAAAATAAAATAAAAATGTTGACGTTTCGGAAAAAGTATTTCCTTCCTCGTGGCAGTAGAAACACAGGGATACTTATAAACGTAGGCTTCCGCGGCCGGAGTCAGTATGAACTTGTTTGTCCGGGACAAACCGCGTCTTAGTAGATAAAACTACCCAATCTTTTATAGTTTATCTACTAAGAAAAACTATCTAGTAAATAGTTTTATCTACTAACACGCGGTTTCTTCCGGACAAACAAGTTCATACAGGGATACTTGTCCCATGGAATGTGTATGCATAAATTATTTCACCTCCGTGTTAAAACATTCCTAAACTAAATTATTCACACTAAATCATTGCAAAAAGTTTACATATAACTTGTTTTTTTTTCTTTGAACAATTTCATCCTCTCATGATGCACATCATCTATGATACACTGATCACTCCAGAATGGATATGAATCATGGGAGGATATGTTGTCTGTTTCATACCGACCCAGTGCGCGCTAGAGCACTACCAAGAAATCGTTTCGAAATTAGATTTTGATATTTTGTAATTGAACCCTAAACTTATTTCGTTTTTCTCGCATAGCAAGAGACTTTAAGGCCCAGATCTCAGTAATTTTACAAAAGCGTTCTATACGGTTGTGGTTCTTTCCGTGGATCTACGAACGATTTTTTCCAACTTTTATGTCTACTTTTCTGTACTTAATTTTAAAAGTTTTTTTTGGTATTACGCAACAATGAGATCTGAAGGTTTAAAATTAAGAAAATTGGTTCATATGTTCTTCAGAGTGGGTCCAAGTGCATCGCCTACTGATTTTTTTCGAAATTCGATTTAGAAAATTTTTATGAAACTTTTAACGTTGCTTTTTTCTTTTTCAAATATATTTTACTCTCCGTCTCAAAGTCATATAGCTGACCCCAATTACAAGTAAACAATCTCAAGTAATTTGTTTTCTCTCCTGAGCATACAGGAATCGTTGGTTAAGTGGGAAAGTGTAATTAAATTACGTTGTATCACAAGTAAATGTAAAGTATTGAGCTCTTAAAAGAGGACTCTGAAAGTATGATCTTTAAAATGTCACATAAAATAGTTTTAAATTTCTTGTTAAGAGCTACATAGTTTTAAATAGAAATGTTATTTGCTATTTTTATATCTTCTTTAGAGACTACTGAAGAGAGAATGACAGCAGCAATAGGCTGCGAACTTCTGTCAGCATGTGCAAAGGTACGAAGTATATACATATAAATTTATAATAATTTGGTTATAATTTCATCCAACTATGCAACCTTCAGGGATTCACGAAATTATTTTAACATTCCGACTTAGGATTGTAAGTGCCCAAGGCTGACTGATAGTTTTGTTCCACTTGTCTCCCCTCGCCCGTCCAAAACGAATTGTGCTTTGTTAACATTGCTTCTTCAATGCGTAATAGTCATATTTGACTGTTTCACGTCGTGTCTTATATATTTTGCATTATCCATTCTTTTGTATGTTTTACAAGTTACAACTAATTATTAATTTTGGGTTCAATGAATGACCGCCACAAAAGCGAGTAAAGTGAAATTTAGGAATTCCTTATGAAAACTTTATTATTTCATATAAAACCTTGTTTATTTATATTTGAAATGCGAATATTAAAAGTCGAGGTCAGTGTAATAAACATTTTTACATCCCTCACTCGACTGTCAGTAACTTCATTTTCGTTTCATAAATTTAAATTGAAACTATTTTAACGTACACATTTAAAGCATGAACAATACCTACCCTTTCTCTCAACTCGCCTCTCAAGCTTGCACCCGAGGCTACAGCCTATTCAGCCTAATTGTAAATTATGAATATTATGAGTATTCTAATATCAATTCCAGTAGTAATTACATTTCATATTATGAGAAACTTGCGTCAATAAAATGAGTCGAATAAAATACTTTTATTCTATTTAAGAAGTATAATCTTTGTGGAATATATAATAATTCTAATTTATTGTGAAAATTTTTTCCACTTTGTGTGTCAATATTTACTAATGAATTCCCATATTTATAATGACGTAAATCACTAGTAATAATACTGTCATTAAGATTAAAGGCTATATTATGAACGAGGAAAATATGTTTGTACTCTATCCAATTAAATTTGCTGGTATTAGCGCTGAATTGAATTTTTATTTTGTGATCTCGTCTATATCTCCAAATGAATTTTTGTTCGTTTACAGAAAAATATTTTCCTAAATGATTTCAAGGATAAGAAAACTAATGAAATAATCTTGTGACTTCCAGAAAATAATCGTTGATGAGCTACAATTTGTTCCACTAGATCCTGAAGATTGGACAAATCGCATGAATCGTATTGATTTACTTTCTCTACCAACCGGACAGTATTTAGACCTCACTGTAGTTCCTATCTTATTAGCTGCTTTGACGGCGTTGGCTGAAGAAAGGTAGGTGAAGCTTTAGGAAAATCGCAAGAGTGACACTTGTAACATTCTCAAAAATATTAGGAGATTAATTTTGAGGTTAATATGGGTTTATGCTTGAGTACAAAATAAATTGCCTTGAATTTCATTTATCATAATCTCATTAGAAAATTAGAGTGTAACACAAACGCAATTTGTCAGCTTCACCAAATAATTTCACCCATTTGACAGACCTTTCGAGGGTTGTTGAAAATGGATAGGATATATTAACATGTAAGTATATGTGAAGAGTCACATTTAAAAAAGAGCGTTCCTTATGTTCCCATGTTTCTCACCAGAAGCCCATGGTCAGAAAAATAAAAAGTGATTACCGCTTGCTTAATTTGTAAAGAACGAAAATGTGTAGGATTTTTGTTTTTCTCGTCTTATTCACTGCTGAGTCCATTTTCCGTCCAAGATTTTAATGTTCGTAATATGCGTTTCGGCGTACAACTATTGATAAGCTTAGATACATAGAAAGATATGAAGATGGAGAAACGTCGGGAGCATTAGCTTATCTATTTAAGCTTATACACCCCGTTAAGGCCTTCGACATATCAAATTATTTCTTTTCTTCAGTTTATATTCTACAAAACTTAACAACCATCTAGTAGGTACCATATTTTCCCTTTTGGAGATGATTGCATTTACGTATTTGATTACGAGAATAGCAGAGTTCATTTTCTTCGTTGTGATAAAATACACGCTATTAATCAAGTGACGAAGTACACAATATTACGAGTCAATTAAAAACAGTACTTTTTTCCCAAACGAATGTTTACCGTTTCTGGTAGGTTGCATACAGATTTAAAAAATTGTAAAACAGTATAATATAGAAACATGATGTGTAGGTCATGATTCTATATTATACTTCTCAAAATAGAAAAAAATATCTTGATTCTATTTCGAACATTGCGGTGACAGTCCTTAGTAATCAAATAGATGTTTCAAATGCTTAAAGACCGAATTTATAAACAAATTTCTTGAGTTGGAATTTTTTTTTAATCTGGAAGGTATTTAGTTTTTTATTTTGGAAACATGTAAAAAGTTTGACTATCAATTTGCAGCTAAGAATTCATTTTCCAAAACACCCAAATGACTTGTACGCGTGGAAAACTTGCTTGAACGTTTAAACCCTCGTAGGTGAGTTTTTGCTTTATTTCAGTAAACTGGATTTGTTTTCAAAATCCAATATTAACCATTTCTTCATAGCCGACGAGACGTATTAAGTTCATAAAAAGGTTGACTAAATTTGAAAATTTTATCACCTGCAAATTTTTCAAAATGTCAAACGCAGCATTTCTACTGTATGACTGAAGCTGGACCGACTTCCCCACCACCTAACTGCAGCAAACACAATCTTATGAGGTACAGCAAAGTTTGAATTTTAGTGGTCTCGTCCCTGTAAGTCGGACTTCCAAAACTCTGCGCAGACGTCGTCACTGACAATGAGTCCGGATTTACTGTAGTTGCCAACCATACTGTTACACCTTGGGATCGGTGAAGTATTAAGGTAAATATCATTAAATGCTCAAATTCCGAGCATTGGCTATCAGTCTTTGTTATTTTAGAGACGAGCCTTCATCTAATCCTTTGCTATATCGATGGATTTGCCATCGACTCCTCACGAAACTTTTCAGTGAGTTATCTCAATATAGTTAATTATTATGTTTGTTGCCAGAAATTAATTCTAACTTGTATCATATTCAAGCAGGATCCTTGGTCCTAGTAGCTCTACAAATAATAATCTTAGTTATCCCCTCTCTCAGCGATCGATTCGCACCAATATTCACTCCTACCAGTTTTCTGGCGATTCTTTTGACATGAATACGTCGAATAAGATGGTCTTGTTACCACTGTGAGAACGCAGACTACTGTCCACAAGAGCGAAACCACCAACACGGATCTATTGAGGAACATTAACCAGTTCACAGGACATGCGTTTGTCTCGAGAATACACAAACACAGCTTTATCATTCTGGTTAACTTTTTAACTGCCACGATTGTCCTTCCTTGTCCAACATATAGCAGAGAGCAAAGCTTTTCTTTTTAGGTATATTTGTAGGATGCCCTACTCAAAAATTATCCAATTCCCTTTCATAACCTTTCCCGACTAGCGTAAGATACCATAACAGATACTTCATCGTGGAGAGTTCATCATGAGGCTGACACTTCACTTGTCGCTGCGGTATTTGTTTAGCGTATAAGTAGGGGAACAGTGCCGTTTCAAACTAACTTTGGGCAATTGGGGTGGTGACAAGAGATCCCATGCTACCTTATGGAGACACAAAATGGGCGAGGGAGGCGGAGATGGTGGCGGGAGATCAGGCAGGGTCTTGGTGAGGGATTGATGACGCATCGACCTATGTTGTCTATGGAGAAAAGATTTGGTGCAAATCGGGTAATGGCGGTGGTAGGAAGGCAACGATGTATCAACACATGCGATCTTATGAAGGCGCAAATCGAGCGATTGTGGTGGTAGCTGGGAGATGCCGTATCGACGTGTGTTGTCTTATGGAGGCGCAAATCGGACAAGGAAGGCGATGACGCAATCTCATGTTATCGTATGGGAAAAGGTTTTAAACGATTCTGGGCGAGGGAGGCAGAGATGGTGGTGGGAGTGCATGAGGCTGGGGCTTGGTGAGGGATGGATGACGAATCGATCTATGCTGTCTTATGGAGGCGCAAATCGGGGTGGTGAGGGGGTGATGGGTGGATACTGATCACATGATACAGAAAAACAAGCAGAGACATGTTTTCTCTCCGACCTATTGAACGTCATCCCCCTCCCCACCTCCTACAAGCATATGATGTAACCCCCCTTCATTTTTAGAGTTGAAGCATCCCCAAAGTGCGTGGCATCCTACCCGCCTTCCAAAAATATAATCTGATAATCATATATCACAACCACATCCAAAAATATCTGATAATAATTTTATCACAATATTCACGTCCACTCTTAGCATTGACAAAATGCGCCAGTATGCGAAGAGAATTTGGCTTGTGAACTTAGATTTTAAAATGTTTCCGAAATATTGAGTTTTTTATATTGTATTAAGCGGTTTGTATATTTTTATAGTGTGTGAAGTGGTTTTAACAGTTTTTAATGAATGAATCATCCTGTATGGTCCTTGATAAGGTTTATCATTGGTAAGTACCGAAACTTTGATGAATTGAACATATGTGACTGGTAATTGGTCACGAAGAAAAATAATAAATTTGTGACATAAAAAGGTATTGATAATGTTGAGTATGGTGCAGTTGCGTCCCATGATAAAGAAATGTCTAAGACGATAATAAGGGTCTCGCGGGAGGTCGGTGATCAGCTTCCTCCCGCCTTCGTTATCCCCACTTGTCTACAAGCACACCTTCTGTATGGTGTCGCTGTCGCGAAACGCGGATGTGAGTGACCACTACTAGATTTATAAACCGGAAGGGAAGGCGCTCCTTTTTCCAAGAACACGTTGATAAGGAGATGTCCTCCTATGAATAATTCAAATCTGCTTCACGTTCGTACATCCTTTAAAAGTCGCGAAAGAATTCTCTTTTTTTGGCGGATTTATGTTATCTACGCTTTGAGTTACATCAATGGTAAATTTATCCTTACTTTGGATATGGAATCAAGCCATTGCAGATTACTCATTCGAGCAGCCTCTCAAATTGCCTCATAGTATCTTGGATGACATTAGTTGACATAAGAAGGCGTTAAAAAGTGAGAAAAAAATTTAGGTTCGAGTCAGTTTTCCTTCCAAGGATGGGTTAATTATGTTTAACAAACAATAGTCGTAAATACTTGTAGGTCATCTTGTAATGTAGTAGAATTTAGACAGTTTATTTTAAAGTGTACCCACATACAAATACTAGTGTATTTTTAAGAATTGAATGGAACAAAACAAAGCGAAAAAGTTTAAATGATAAATCGAGGTCACTTTCGAATAAATTTGATAAAATTATATTCCTTGTTCAATTTTCCTGTATTTTTCAAAAATGTTGTTGGGTAGATGTGGATACTCAAAAATTAGTGATTCCCTGGAGTGGAAAAAGCTAAAATAGGTCATAGTTATCTCAAAAATGTATTTTGAGTCAAGTTTATCCAGACTTACTGAATGTTATCTCAGCAATATTTCAAATAATTAAATTTATCCATAATTTATCATATTGTAGATCAATACCACCGCATTCACTTGCCCCATTAAATGTCCCATATTCGCACGACGTGCGTACGCTTCTACTTAGTATAACTATAAAAACCGATGTACTTCGAATTGTAACGTGGAAGAATTTTTTAACGACGCAAACACGATTTACGACTCTTGTGAAACATCAAAAACATTTCTAATGTTATTAAATATTCAAAAATATTAATATACTAGTAAGATAAAAATTCTACTCAGATTCTCTTTGAAGCTTCATTGAATCGACTAGAGCTTGCTTCTAATGAATAAGAACGATTTTTTTCAGAATGTCTTCT
Source organism: Laupala kohalensis (assembly GCA_002313205.1). Lineage (NCBI taxonomy): Eukaryota > Metazoa > Arthropoda > Insecta > Orthoptera > Trigonidiidae > Laupala > Laupala kohalensis. The sequence continues at coordinate 987,345 of NNCF01126653.1, read as the reverse complement.
TGCGAAAAAATGCTACGGTTATCTCGGCAAACACTATTGATTCCAAATTCTAAACACAATACATGTATTTAAAAAAATTTAGTTCCTGTGAATATGATAATTGTAAAACATTTATACCATTACCTGCCATTGTCTAATTTTGGGAAGCATAAAAAATTTGTTTCTACAACAATGGTTTTATAAATTGGTGTATATTGTTATGTTTGTCATATTAAAGACTGAGACCAGAAAGTAATGTTTTCGTAAGTTTTCGTACAATATCAATCCACCAGGACCGTATTCGAAACACATGTTTCCTGAACTTTTTCCCTAGTTTGAATAAAGAGCTGTAAGTATAATAATATTCACTATTCCTTTACCATAATGTTATCAGCATAATGTAATATAGTTCTAGAAAGATATATACTGCAACGGAATTCTTTTTGAATTACAAATGTAGGAATTATACTCAATTGTTATGGCCGTTCCTTTTTTGCGACATCGGCAAAATGCATTAGCTTTACATTTTTTGTTGCAATACAAGTAATGTGTGTTGAATTTTGATGAAACAATCTAACATTATTTGGTTATGTCATTGGGTTTTATGCATATTGACATTTATTTATTTAGAAAGTTATTATATAGCCAGCTGGAATAGTGCATTTAGTATAATAAATTTATTGTCTCACAAAACAGTACAAACTGCGTATGACCACGTGGAGGACAATAAACAAATTTACTCTCCGGAAGCAAGCAAGGGACCATCCCATCAATTCCGATCAGGGCCCTAAGGCAGAGGCGGATTCACAAATTTAAGCAAAAATACCTAGATAAGATAGAAAATAAGCTACAATTTATAATACTAATAGAATATCAACATATTCGTAATTTAACACAAAAAATTTATTTTACATATACAAATTTCTATCAAACTATAGATTATTCTGAGTATCGTGTTTAAAAATAATAAGAATTGAAATAACATGATTTATTGTTGCAATAAACATGCCTCTAGACAAAACCTAGAGAACCTGTATAAGAAATCTGCCTCTACCTGAAGGAAAGCCAGAGCAAATCCCGGGCCAGGATGGGGCTACAGAATTAATGTACACAACCATTCCAAAGTTGAGTACACATAAAACTAAATTAATGTGAGCCATAAGACAACACAATCATGCAAGAAAATAGTTTTTGAAATTGTTATAAGTTATTTAAAAAGCACTACAGCAATGGCGTGATAAAGTACAACACGGATTTAACTTTTATTAGAATCAATAAATTATTGTACATTGTAGAGGCACTGCTGGAGGAGGTAGTTTTTTACTGCGGATTTGAAGAGATTCAATTTCATAATGTCTTTTATATTCTTGGGCAGGGAATTGTATAGAACGATACCGGAATAATATGGTCCTTTTTGGCAAAGAGTGGTTGACACTAGGGACATGAATATTATTACTATTGCGTTCGTGAACGAGACTGTTTCGTATGAAGCAAGGGTGGCACTTCAGTTATTCGGTCTTAACAAACACGACCGTTTCATAAATATAAATGCAGGGAAGTGTTAAGATATTTAATTCCTTGAATAAAGGTTTACAAGAATTTCGGGGGTGAGATTTACAAATTATCCGAACTATCCTCTTCTGAATTCAGTAAGTTTGTATATTCTGACCGGAATTGCCCCAGAAGGTAATGCCGTAAAGTAAATGCGAGTAAACGTTTGCAAAATATACGCAACGGGAAATATGTGGACTAACTACGTTAACTAATATTCGGAATGCGTAACACAATTTGCTTAATTGGGAATTAAGATTATCAACGTGACAATTACATTTGAGGCTGTCTTGAATATGAAGACCTAAGAATTTTGTATTCGTAACAGTTTTTAATTGTGTTCCGTTTAATGAAAGAGAAACGTGGGGAAAAGATTTTGTGGTACTATTGTGAGATGACATAGGCACTGTTTTGTCAGTGTTTAGAATGAGACGATTTGCATGGAACCAAGTCGAAAGGTTAGACAAAACTTTTTAAGCATTGGCGTGTTTACGTAGAAAATTAGTGTCATCAGCAAAAAGAACTTTTTTGCAATCTGATGTGGATGATGACATACAATAAAAAGAGTATAGGGCCAAGAATTGAACCTTGGGGTACACCGCAAGTAAGTGGCTTGATTTCTGAAAGACAACGCTTTAGTACTTTATTTTTAGTATAGGATATTTCTACCTGTTGATATCTATCTTTTAAATAAGAAGTTAGCCATTGATGTGGAAGTGCACGAATGCCTAAAGAATGCAATTTGGAAAGGAGAATTCCGTGATCGATGACATAGAATGCATTAGATAAGTAAAAAAAACTCTCTAGGGATTTTTTCCATGGTCAAGAGATGTGGTAACATCATTTAGGTAAGAAAATATGGCGCTTGTAGTGGAAAAGGATTTCCTAAAATTTGTTGATCGTCAGAGACAATGTTATTTTTTGATAAAAAATCTAGAAGACGCTTATAGAACAATTTTTCTAGGATTTTTCAGAAAGTGGGTAGTAGATATATTTGTCGGTAATTTCCAATATTAAGTTTGTTTCCTTTCTTGTGTAAAGGTTTCACTTCAGCTCTCTTAAATATGTTAGGAAACACCCCTTCCGATAAAGAACTATTAAAAATATTTATGAGTGGATTTAATATAGCGTGGGACGAAATTTTAACAATAAACTCGGGTATATCATTTACGCCTGTTGAAAATTTGTTTTTTAATGAGCTGATGATTCTCATGACTTCACTGGCGTTAGTTTCGGAAGTGAACATAGAATTGGGTACGTGCGTGGATATAATTGGAGGACATTGATTTGGATATATTGAGTTCGTTATTTTACCAACTTCTGAGAAGTAAGAATTAAACAAATTTGCAATGTCCTGAGGATTTGATAAGATTTTGCTATCGTTTAGAAGAGATACATTGTCTTCGCGATTTTCAGAAGTTGATGTGTAATTTTTAACAATATTCCACATGACTTTCATCCGGTTGTTCGATTTTAGTACCTGCCTGTCGCTTTCCATAACTTTAGCTGCATAGACTACTTTTCGAAGAATAGTTTTATATTTACGAAAATAATTATGGAATTCGGGTGGTTGGTTATAGAGTTTTGAAAGATAACATAAACGGCGTTTGTTTTTTGAAGAAATTCTTTTCCCTTGGGTGATCCATGTATTGTATTTCTTTGTGTTAATTAACTTGTGTTTTATGGGAAAGCTAGAGTTGTAATGTTTTAGAAATATTTAGATAAATATATTGAATTTGTCGTCGGTGTTTTGGCAATTGTAAACATCTTTCCATGTTTCTTCACGCAAATAATTTATAAATATGGATTGATTTGTGTCATTTAACTCTCTTGAAAACTTGTAAAGGATTTTAAGTGGTTTTAGTTTATTATTAATAGTCAATACTTGAGGAAGATGATCGCTGTATCCGGCGATAAACACTTCAGAGAGATACGAGATTCCATTGTTGACGATAATTTGATTTAGCAATGTTTGAGATGAACCAGAGAGGCGACTGGGGTCGTTTATCGATGAAGGAATCGATTAATTGGTGAATGTGCAGAGTCGAATTTACTCAGGAAATCGATGTTGAAATCACAGCATATAACGATAGATTTAGTAGATTTATGTGTAACATGTTTTAAAACAATTTCGAAGTTCCGAAAAAATATGTCAAGATCTGATTGAGGTCTATTGCCGACAGTAAGAACTTGATAAATAATAATTAGAAATAGTAGTATCGTTGATGTTGTTAGTTGAGAGCCAATGTTCTGTGAGGCATAGCAAATCGAATGGATTTTCGTGTACCAGAATTTCAATGTATGTCAATTTGTTTGAAAGGGATAGGACATTATGATGAAATATAATTATTTTATTTTCGCAAAGAGTTTGTGATTCACGAGAAATGGAATCGACGTTAGATTGTGGAGAGGAATTTGAATTTGGTACAGCTTCTAATTCCGGATCAAGTCCGCACACTGCATCCGAACGCGATTGTCACCTTCGAGTACCCCATCGTACTCCTGAGCGCAAGTTGTAACTGTGTATGGGGGCGGCAGCAGATGTGGATGGAGGAATAGATGAGGACGTGGGAGATGAGGTAGTAGTAGGTGAAAGAACGGGGACAGGAAAAGAATGGGTGTAGAGATAGGAGGAGGAGATGGTGATGAGGTAGGAGCAGAGGGAGGTGGAGGAGATGAGTTATGCAGGAGGAGGTGTAGGAGTGAGTAAAGGGGCAGGTGGATGATGTGAGGTCAGATGTGAAGCTAGGAAAGAACCGAAGTGATGTTTCCCAGACAGTCTCTGATGTAATCCGTGCTGGGTAAACTCCTTGACAGTCAAGTGTGGTTGCAAATCAAAAAATGTGATTTTTGTGTCTGCCAGGTGATGTTTTAGGGAGATGTTTGCCAGGTTAATTTAGTGGTTTATTTGTGGAACGTTGAAGCATGGAGGCAGGCTAGAGAGTACTATTTTTGTGTGCTGAGAGGTCATTTTTAATTTTTGTAGATGTTCAGACGCGTTAAAATGACCGCCCAAGTTAATATTGTTCTGCCCACCTATGATGATTACTGTGTCCCGCTCTGTGAGTTTTTTAGTGTAGGTGTCCAGCTCTCGAATAACTTCAGACAAACGAGCGTTTGACTTATAGAAAACGGAGACTGAGAACTGACTAGGAAACAATCCACGCAAAACGGAGGACATCTGACGAGCGTGCGAATCAGCTAATATGATCACGTTTGATTTCTGCATGGAAGTGTTGGCTTCATCTCTGGGTAGCACTACTTTACGTGGTTTTAGGCGGCTGTGCTTACCAGTGCGTGGTTTCTGTACTGGTCGGGAGGTGATGAAACGAGTAGGTAAGGGAGGAAACAGGGACATATCATCTAACACACTAAACCTATTCTGAGTGAAGAGTTGGGGTGGTGCATGTGTCGATGGTCTAACCGGGTGATAGCAGTTGGAAGGACGTCGGGAATTCCTGACTGTAGTCCAACCGCCGATCGTTTTCTTATTGATCTCTTCCAGCGCACTGATTCGTGTGTCAATACAATGTACCAAGTCATCGTACACCTTCTGAAGATCAGCTTTGAATGAGTTGAGGAATGCGATAGTGTCCATTGTTGTGAGTTAGTTAGCAACTTAACGACAAAGCAAATGAGAATACACGAAAACTGACAACTAACACTGAATGAAGGATATTAGTAAAATAATATATTTATTACTACGGAAGTTACAAATGAGATATTAAATAAATTAAATATACAAACAGACCGACGACAAAAGTGACTGAAATAGTTATTTCGGGCGACCACTGGAGGTTATTTATTTCGACAATAACTACTCTATATTATGTTAAAATGTAAATAAATACGAAGGAATCAAGAAAAACGAATTGTAAAATGATGTAATAATTTTATGAAATTACGATGACGAAAACTTTGGTGCAACAATAGAGTAGGGTTTAAATAAGCGAATAAACAAACCGACAACTAAAATGGCAGAAATAATAAATTAAGACGACAACTGCAGATAAATTAATTCGACAATAACTAAAGCAAAAGGCGACGAAACTTGAGCAGTGCAACAATTATTATAAGTTAACAATGATGTAATAGTATACGCACCAGAAAATCTAAATACACCAAAATAATTAATTTTAATGCACCAAGAAGTTAAATTTATGATTCCGTTTGTACTTTGTAAACTTTATCACGCCTTTGAATGAAAATAATATGAAATTATATTCGATCCATTGGGTTTGAAAACCTTAGGAAATGTTTTTAGTGTTACTTCACTTAACACTAGCACAGAACAAAGAATTTTACACTACAATGAAAGTTAGGATCTAAATGCAACTACTGAATCACAAAATGTCGAAAAAATAAAATAATTAAAAAGATTAAACTGAAAAATAGAGAGAGCTCATTCACGACAGCAGCTAATGTTAGGAGCAGGCTAGCCTATCTTTACTTTATTATAATATTTGAATAAAACAAATAGAGTTTATTTCACAAGTGAAATGTTTAATTTGAATATTTCTAATTTCTGATGAATTTATGGAAAATACATTTTGTCGAATATAGTATATTTTTCTAAATGATGCTATTTGACAGGAGTAGATTCACTTGGTTTTCTTTTCTTTTTTTCTTTTTTTTTATTATTTACTTTCTTCCAATAAAAGTATTTTTTGGTAATATTTATTAAATTTATTGGATAATCATTCATTAACAATATACTTTTTGTATATCCTCTTTTCTAAACTTTCCATGAGACAGGTTTTTAACTTTTTTTAGCGTAATATTTATCTTCATATATGAAGGGTATTTAGACTTGAAGTTCATAATCCTACTTGATGCCGATGGTTGTATAAACCGATTGGTGATCAAGTGGACATTATTATTTATAATAGTAATGTTGAGAAAATTGAATGATTTTTCAGATTCTGTTTCTATCGTAAATTTAATGTCATTACAATATGAGTTGAAAATTTTAAGCACTTTGTCTTTATCAACTTCTTTTATTATTAAAAAAGTGTCATTGACATATCTTCCATGATAGAGGTAATTAAATTTATCTAAACATATACTTTCTAAACATCTCATGGCCCATTCGCGCATTAAATTACTAAGTGTCCCACCTGTTGATACTCCTTGATTTGGTCATAATACTTTCCATTAATTTTAAACTGGATGCACTCAGTATGAAGGTTAACATTCTCATTATTTGCTCTGTTGGAAAATTTATTTTAGGATTATTCCTATTTAAATAATATTGAGTTTATTCAATAATCATGTGATGAAACATGGATGGGTACTTACCTTTATGTCCAAAGAATACATTTTATATAAATCTGGGAGCTTAAGATCTCCAATTTTATGTACAAATTCCATGCTATTATTAAGTGTAAATATTTATCCATTTCTATACTCAAGTCATCGAGAGTTTGGGCACTAAAAAATTAAAAGATGTCGGACTCCAGCGGTGTTTCAGGGCAGCCACCACTTATTTTTAGATCAAAAACCCCACACTCCTTGAAACTTGAACTGCCTATGATTGTCGTTTGATATTAAAATATTCGTTTGATAGAACTTACACATTCCCTACGGGTGTACCAACGCTATGAAAACAAAGAGACTACCGTAAAATGAAAAGAAGATTAATAAATTTATATTTCTTGGATAATATACGCAATGTATTTTATAAATAGGAATGTTAATTTTGTGTTACACTACAAAGGATAAAAAAGAGTATTTTAAGGACAGGCTCTCCTAAAGTTATTTCGTCAAGTTTGGTGGTAGTGAATACAACGTATAAGATTAAAATACCACTAAGTCGAGTAGTATACGACATAGAGAGAATCAATTGAGTAGGTTGGCAGTTCTCCCAAATTTGGTAACTTTTCAGAGGGCAGCTAGACCATAGTACTGGTTTTTAGAATTTTTAACAGAATTATCGATATGCAGTAAGTTGGACCATTAATAGAAGAGACAACCAACCTCATATTTTGCTCTGGTTTATGAAGTTTAATCAACCCATAAGCATGATTGATATTAGCATTATTTAAATTTAATTGTTGTTGTTGGAATTTGGTTAAGGTGCTCATATTTAACCAAACTTGCAAAATAATCTGTATTTGTTTTAAATTGAATTTAGGGCCAAATATAAGAATATGGTCCTATCAGTGTTCGAAAAAATCATAGATGCCATGTTACTACAAATATTATTGCGGTTCCAAAAATACAAGTCGTATTCTTCGCTCTTCATATTTACGGTAGTTATAAAGAAATATTGTTCCGCACTATTTTCTTCTCTCCGACACCGTTTATATTAGTATGTTAGGGTATGATAATTATAATATGACTCGCGACAGCGAGCCATGAACAATTATAAACAATTGTTCGGTCACAGTCGGCGATGTTAGTTTTGTTAGTCCCGGCGATTCCGTTTTAAGAAAATCTATTTAAGTGTGAAGATGGAGGCGATGGTGGAGGTAGCAGCACTCGCGGAAGGATATACGAAGGAATAGGTTAGGATAGGACCATAATGTTAAATTAGTCCGAATTTAGTATCATCTTGCAAGATTTTATGATATTTATCCTTATTATCTATACTTCAACTTTTTCAATGTATTCAGTTTTATCCTCCTCACGTGACACGCTCCACCTCGCATTCATATTTTTTATTTCATGTTCTGGTGGGGGTATGATGAAAAGAGAGACTGGGGTAATAACATCATGTGTTGGTAGGGGGAAGCAGGGGGAAGGATGACGAACAACATGTCTAGACCATTATTTCGAGAGAGAAATGATACACATGTCTCAACGTGTTTTGAGATTTTTGTATCACGTGACCGTCTCAACACCGCATCCATCTCACGACACGCTTCGAACGCAGTAAGTCTCCAGCAGTTGTAGTAGGTCCTACGTGCGCAGGTGAGTGCATAGAACGTTTTTATTGTATCAGCATCCGCCTCACACGGCATCTCCCACCTTTTCCTCCAATTTTTGTTTTGTTTTGGGGGAAAGGTTGTGGGTGATGTCACCCACCTTGGATATGATTCAACTCAGACAGAGAGAATGTGTGTGTGTGTGTATGGAGGGAGTTTGCGTTGTGTGTTGGTTGGGGTGGGGGAATGACGTAAACTGTGTCTAGACCACTATTTCGAGCGAGAAAAGGAGGATATACGCGTTTCAACGTCTTGTGCTGTTTGTATCACGTGACCTGTTTTTCCATCCCACAACACGCTTGATGGAGCGCAGTGGGTCACCGGCAGCCGTCGCATCACGTCCTACACGCGCACGCAGGTGAGTGCATGCACCCTATTTGTTATTATTTTTTGCGTCAGCATTCAACACCCCTTCACCTCTTCCTTCCTCATTTCAAAATATTTTTTTAGTATTTTCGGAAGAAGGCGGGTGGGATGCCATCCACCTTGGGTATGCTCCAATTCTAAAAATGAAGGGGGGTTACATCATATGCTTGTAGGAGGTAGGGTGGGGAAATGACGTACAACAGGTTGGAGAGAAAATATGTCTCAACTTGTTTTGTTGTTGTTGTTTTTGTATCATGTATTTGTATCAGATTCACCCAACATCCCCCTCACCACCCTGATTTGCGCCTTCATAAGGCAGCATAGGTCGATATGTCATCCATTCCTCGCCAAGCCCCTGCCTGATACTCTCCCGCCACCATTTCTGCCTCCCACGTCCATTTTGTGGCTCTCCCGCCACCATCTCCGCCTCCCTCGTCCATTTTGTTCATCCATAAGGTAGCATGGGAGCTCTTGTCACCACCCCCATTGCCCCAAGTTTGTATAAAGCGGCACTGTTCCCCTACTCGAATTCGTAAATATTTGGCTAAATATTTGACGTATTCACAAATATCACAAACATGCCATCCTCACATGGTCCGAACACGCAAATAACCCAATAATGCCATATATGTTTTTATATACCAATGATGAACGGGATGTATTTGTTATAATTCAAGAAATATGTATACTGGTTCGTTTTTTCATATAAATGTTCCAGCTCTTAATTAAAGAAACTGTAGAATAAGAAAAGTCCAAATATAGGTTAAAGAACCAGAATATCAACAAATTTCGATCACGGGCGAAACACGCAAACCAAGTGCGGACGGTTCACGCAAATATTTGCCGTATTTGAGTCTTTTGATGTGCGACTAAAATCCGACAAGAGGAGGATACGGGTGTTCGCGTGTTTGCATATTTGCCACTGCAGGGCAAATACATCGAATTCAGACAAATAACTCATCTGCACTTGGTCTTGTTGGCAAATACGCAACGCTAAGTGAAGTGCCGGAATAATACCTTTCACTATAATATGGCTCCCCAGGTATTTTATGTCCGTACGCGAGGGCCCTATTCTTGAAAACGAGATGAAGCTTGTCTTTTAGGGCATTTTTCTTTCCTAGATTTCCTTTTCTTTGTTGATGCTCCTCGGACTCTCATCTTAGGTGTTGGTATCGTTGTGATACCTCCAAATTCTTGTGTCCACTGTTCCGTATTTGTCCTTTTTTAGCTCTCCTTGGATACCTCCGTCTGTGAAGGTTTCGTAACTTAACCCTGAGTATACGTCCTGTTAATCTGGATGAATTTATTCTACGACTAGGACAAATAGCTGTATCATTATGTATTCGATTAGCACAAATTGTGCAAACTTCTCAGGCTTTGCTTTTAGTCAGACCGCGAGGGAGAAATTTGCATCTGAACGATCTCAGTTTCTGAAACAAAGAATTCAGGAAAGACACGGAATGTACTAAGAAGAAGAACTGAAGAACATTGAAAATTTTGTATGTATTGTGATGCTCATCCTATAACTAGAGTTCTAGCTTCTACAGGGGAGATTCGCCAGCGGTCTGATAAATAATAGATTTCAGAACCTACGGTACAGCAGGATTTTGCGACCGAGGTTACGATAGAATTTACGTCAGGATTTTTCTGTCTGATTTCTTCCCTTCTCCACCATTACGAGGCGAGTGCCGGGTGACAGCTGGCGCCAAAGGGGCTATGAGAAATTTTGAGCAGCAAAACGCGCTGTTATGGGAAACTACGTGTTCTAATGTTGTGGAAACGGCGGTCTATTCTCTCTTCATTAAGGTCTCTACTCTGGGACACGTGTTTGGGTCACGCCTCTCCATAATATTATATTGAAATATAAAAATAATGTATTCATTAAGATTACAAAAATAACTTCTAGTTATGTTGATAATACAAATCTCCTAGCATTTTCAACGTCTTGCCTTGTTTGATACTTTGATTTAAATGGAGTATTATAACAAAACAATATATCAAAGTTTGATGTTTACAATTGTGTATTAGTTTCAGGAAAAGACATTGAAGTAATTTCCAAAAGTATGAATATTATTCAGTTTCAATGTAGTAATATCCAAAAGTACAATACATGGAGAATTATATGAGGAATTTGAAGCAGTTCATTCATATTTTTTTAAAATATTGCCTTAACATGCGTACTAAGTGAACAAAGTATTTAAAAAATTGTGTTTAGACAACATAAATCCATAACTTTAAAAATACATTGAACTCGACTTTACATTTTGTTTACCAGATGTGAGGCATAATTTCCATTTTCAGCAATTTTTCATAGTTTTAAAGATAAATCAAATTCAAGGTTAATTAATCCTGAAAGAAAAAATATCTTTTTAGGAAATAGTATAAAACAAAAATTATTTTGCTTTGGGCAACTGCCTAGTTATCTAGAGAACATAACTTACCCCAAGGGGAGTAGCCTAATGTCTTGTATATTCCTGGAAATATAAAAGGGTTCAGGAAAATATTAAGTCCCGCGCGCTTGATTTGGAGTCGTTATGTTTGCAACGCCACGTCTCTGCGACGTGGGAAAAGCTCCCCGCTTTCGTTCGACCAATCATAGGCAAATTTGAAACTGTTTTCATATTTGACGGACCAGTAGAAGACTAGTACTGGCGAACATACTATTAAATAGTAAAAATGTTTTATTATGCCACTAGTAAAGAAATATGTTGTAAATTTTTATTATTCTCATTTTGGACTTCCATAACAAAATTTTTCTATACATTCTTAACTTCAATAAACTTTATCATTCTCTATATTTAAATGACATCTCAAGATTCGTTGTCTCACAACTCCTTCCTAGAGAATATAAAACATATTAGAGTTTCTGTAAAAGAGTTTGCGTCTTACTGTAAAATCAATATTGTTTTATTTTTTTCATAGAATTAGGATATCATCGCAAGATATCGTATGTATTTTGTAAAATTCGAATTAGAAATTACTTATAAACAATCCTATAATTTCTTAACTTTATACAGTGTCGTATAGAACTTAAAGCTAATTGGAATCAAGTGATGTGTATTGTCTATCGTAATTTCACATGGTTTACAATTCTTTTATACTATTCTTATATGTCAATCAGAATTCAAGAATTATAGAAAACAATAGTATAGTATATAAAATGAATGAATAACACTAAACATTAATTCTAGTGTTATCATTAGTAATGTTAAACCACTTAAAGAATAAATGAATTACATCTACTAGAAATATATTGATCCCAAATATAATGCTTTGGCTGTAATCGTGCAACATATAAAACAATATGCTCAGAGAGTAATATTACAAAAAACTTCTTTTAGATTTCAATAAATGTAACCCAAAACAAATCACTTTTATTAAGATATTCAAATGAAATTGAGTTGAATTCACACAGATTAACTAAGATTATCGCACAATACAACTTCACATTTCAATAATGGTAAAGTTAAGTAATTTACCAATACGAGAAAAATATTCCAGAATATAATATAGAATAAAAATTAATATTGCATTTAATTGAATATCTCTCATTCTCTGAGATATCAATTTCATCATATTCCCTGTTTTCCTTCTTTCCTTCCTTTCATACTTTCTTTGTTTCCACTTCCTTTCCTTCTTTCCATTTTCTTTCTTTCCTTCTTTCCATTTTCTTTCTTTTTTCTTTCCTTCTGTCTTCCTTTCTCTCTTTCTTTTTTTTCACCTTTTTTCTATTTCCTTTCTTTCTATCTATCTATCTATCTTTCTTTCGTTCTTTCTTGTTTTCCTTCCTGGAGTCGATATTCCGTATTATTCATTGATTTCAATAGGGAGGGGCGAATATGGTAATTTATATGAATTCTTAACGAGTATATAACCTTTAACGAACCAACATGTTCATATTTGTGAAGATAAACGTATTAATTAGCCATTAAACATAATTTTTACGGTAAATTAAAATAGCGAGGCAGTTGACAAGATAACACATAAAAATTTAAATATGAAGTTATTGTAACTAGTAGGTCTCAGCATTCCAGATTCAGTGTCATATTTCAAGAACTTGTTATTTTAAATCTAGAAAACTCCTTGAAATTTACCATCAACATAATAGAGAATTTAACGTATTTTCAGAAAGCGTTGAACAAAAATACGAAATTATATGAATAAGGTTTTTCATTGGAACATTTATGTGACTTATACGGAGTATTTAAATGGCGTTCTAATTTTTGCTGCATTTTAAAATAGAAATTTAGATCGTAGAAGTGTTCATCCCGGACAGACTAGAGAGACGCGAATGACACGTCACTTTTGTTTAACAAATATAACGTAGAATTAAAGAAACTTTTATATTTGGTGGACTAATGGTAGAGCAGGAACAACGAAGAGATTCCTAATAAAACTCGCGGAGATAAATGTTGAATTTTATCATTATTAGTGGAATATTTTTTAGTTTTTTGTTATACACATTTCAAAATATTTACAGCAAGTATGAAGTTATGACGACAAAAAAACTTAAGTTCTCCTTGAATTTCAATCAATTCGCAATTATGTGGTCTCACTACGACATGCCATAGAATGGAGTATATTGGAAATTCTAGTACTGTGTAACTGAATAATGAATAATGCAGAAAATCGCTATTGTTCCACGATACAATCTGGATTACATTGTAAGACTTCAATCACATAACTTTGCTAGTCGAGCCATACGTTTACGAAATATTTAGATTTAAGCTAATATCTTGAGAATTCTCTTTAGTAAAGTCAAGTCAAACTGTCTCCTTGTATGCCCCAAAGGTGCCCATGGCATAAAGAAATAAAAGCATATTGGCGTTAATTAAGATGTGTTTGTTATACTGTAGATCCGGGTTTTTTTCGTAGATTTTATATTATTTGCAATTATTGCTTAATAGCAAGATATGTAACAGAAATATTAGATTACGAACGAACAAGAATGGGAAAAAAATGATATCAAAACACACTCGCAAATTGGAAAGCACTTGGAATACATAAATTGGAATAATAAATATATCCATAATGATGTATTAATTCAAACACAATCTTTAGACGCATTTAACGTATAAAACCCTATTCTCAAAATCAAGAATGTTACTGCAGTTAGTTTTGATCTGAAACACAATTAAAAAACCACATTACTTTTATTTAAATTTCAGAACGTCATATACTTGTGTATGTATCAACTTCGAAAGTGTTTCAATTTCATCTCCTTCAATTGCTAGCAATTGAAGAAATGTTGCCAGATTTGTCGTAATGCGAAGTTGCCGAATTGCCAATTTCTCAGCGTATGTTTAAGATTTTCCTAAGCAACGTCAGAGCATTACCGAAGGTTTCGTTCATTACAGCTCCCAAACAGATCTTACGAGATGATTTGTGGTATAAACCATTTTCAAAAATCTGTGCGCAAATGTCACCGGGAATCGAACCAGCGGCGTAGCGACTGTAGAATTACAGTGGAGCTTTATTTCTCTCAGCCAAACGTATTTTTACTCCGATGCGGTGTAATGTTTGTTGAAAAACTCGACGTCTCTATCAATCACAGAAATAGGTCCCCAAGGCACAGAAATGGTCATCACTTGTTCTTTTCGATCCCGACGCTATTAGGTTGCGAGGGCTAGGGTATCTGTCATTTTCCTCGTTCTTTTTCTCTTTCTTTTTCATTTTCCTCTTCCCCCCCTTTTTTAAAATGATATATTGTAAGTCAGGAGGGTTTTTAGTGGGTATGATCGAGTCATTCGGTGAGTCCCACACGCGGGGAGTGTCAAGTTGGCTCTCCTTAGTGCGTAACTGTATTTTCCCTACCTATACAATTAGGACTCTAATGACCTCGCTATCGACGAGCCGTAAAGCCCCACAAAAAATGGAATGTTATTCTCTGAGCACATTGTTTTATATGTTGCACGATTTACAGCCAAGCGTTGTATCTTGCATCAATACATTTCTTACCGACGTAATATATTTATTGGTTTAAATTATCGAAGATATCATTCGAATTAACATTTAGTGTCATTCATTCATTTTATATCAAATTTCTTTCTATAATACTTGATTTTTGATTGACGTCTAAAAATAGTAAAAAAGAGCTTCATATAATTCGAAATTACAGTAAACAACACAATAATTGATGCCAATGAACTTAAGTTTTCTTCGCCACTGAATAAAATTTAGAGGTTATAAAAATATTAATAAGTAATTCCTGAGTGCGTATCTTACGAAATTCATACGATATCATGCGATGGTATTCAAATGTGATTAAACAATATCGATTTTACAGCAAGAAGCAAATATTTTTACGGAGAAGTTTAATTTGTTTTATATTCCCTAGGACGGCGTTGTAAGACAAGACTTGAGATGTCATTTAAATATAGAGAATAATAAAGTTTATTGAAGTTAAGAACAGAAAAAAAAATATTATGTAAGTCCAAGACGTATAATAAAAATTAACAAAATATTTCTTTTACAGCGGCGTAATAAAACATTTTCTCTCGTTACGATTTAATAGGGGTGTATTCACCAGTACTAGTCTTCTATAGGTCTGCCAAATATGGAAGCAGTTTCAAGTTTGTCTACGATTGGTCGAACGAAGGAGATGAGCTTCTTCCCCGTAGCAGAGAAGTGGCGTTGCAAACCTAACAAATCCAAACTAAGAGCGTGGGACTTCGAATATTATCGTAAACCCTTTTATTATTCCAGAACCGTACACCACATGGGGACACTATTTGCCCATGATAGTTAAGGTTGTCAAAGGGGAGGATATGAGTCAAAATTATTAATTTTAATAACATTAGATGGTATAGTTGCAGGAATGTTCAAATTAACGTTTCAGGCCACCTGACCCAATAGGCTACATAGCAGCATTTTTATTGAAAAATAAATCAGAATTTGATGTGGTTTTCTCTGATGAGAAAATGGAAGTTGAACCAGATGCAGTACAAGGGATGCAAGGAGTTCAAGGAGTGTATTCTCAAGAATCATTTACAAAGTTTTAACTCAGTATTTTGAGAAATTTATGAATAAATTTATAATTAGTATTTTGAGAATTTATGAATTAGTGTATTTTCTATAAAAATTAAATAGTTCATTTTGGTATTTCTCATCCTCTGTATAATTTCTTTCACTCAATTCTGGAGTCTCACAATTCAAGTGATTTTCCAATGTGGTTATTAATGTATAGAAATATTATTATTCCTCATTTCAAAGAATGTTGTAAAACTTCAACAATACAGGAGAATTGCTTCGCTTTGTTCGAAACTGTACACGAGAGAGAAAAACTATGATGCTGAATAGAAACGTTCAACCAATTGATAAAATAACTTAGGGGTTCAATGTGACAAATAATGAACTTATAAGGCATCAGTTATTCAGTTTTCATTTCTTATTCTCACAAATCAAGATACATTTTTCAAAATCTTTTTGAGTTACAGTAATTTTTTTAATGCCATTTCCTTTCTTACTTCACTTCCTGTAAATAAAAAAACATGGTGAATATTACAAAATCAAGTATACATAGATTTCTTGCTTTTCTGAAAGAATATTAGACATGAAACAAGAATTAATTTTATTTTTAATTCATTTCCTTTGAACATTCCCAGTTCCTATTGTGGACATTGCTCAAGAATTTAGCAGCAATAGTTCTCCAGAAGATAATTAACATTATGAAATTCTTTTGATAATTTAGAGGGGAAGAAAATGAAAATACAAAGATGTGAAATAATATTTAATGATTCTGGAACAGTATACACATGATTTGAAATAATGATAACATTAATTATAAGTAAAATAAAATGATTTGTAGTAATTCATGACTTATTGCATAATTTAAAGTAAACATTATTCAATATGAAATTTTAGACCCATTAATAATTATGCAATTTATGTGTAAAGACTCTTTACAAAATTGCTGAATTTTCCATAATTATACAATTGATACTTGTCAAAATAACACAATAAACAATCAATTTTTAAAAATTGCAATGCCAGAAGACTGAAGTATCTCATTTCCTTATATTTTTGTCTCTAATACAGACCAAATAAGACATAAGCAAAGTGCAACATTACACACAAAAATGGTCCCTATAATTTCTTAGCATTATCCTAGCAATAAAACAGAGTTTTCACTAACTGTGGTGTATTCTTAAGTGTTATAACATTAAAAATAATACATTTCATTTATGCCTTCATAGTTTCAAAATGATTCATAACTTCAAAAGAAAATATCCCAAAATATTCTTAAATGTGTATTATATTGATGAAAGAGATTTTTGATGTGAACTTCTATGTTTTAATAGAAGCTGACCATGTCAAAATATAATTATTTTATTTCGATTCTTCTCTACATTATTGATCTTGAAGAATGTATTCTGCTTCACCACAACTTCAAAGCAACTAGAAACAAATTAATACTGCTTGCAGCAGTGCTCATGGTTAATAATCAACAAACAAAATCTGAAGTAAAGAAAAATAATGTTGAATAGGATAATCCAACGGTAAAATACAAACAACAAACAATGAATAACTTTACAGTGACAATAATTCTCTCAGTAGATAATTCAGGGTGTAATAAAGTCACTTCGATATCAAATAAGTGCAGGTGACAATACCACTTCATACATTTTTTCATATATTTTTTCTTTTAAAGAGTTCAAATAGATTTTCTGAATTCTATTTCAGTTGAATTAGATAGAAAAAAAGAGTAAACATGAAAATAAAACACATTTTTCATTAATTGGCCACAGTATATCTTCAACAAGGCAAGATATTACACAAAGAAGGCTTGAGGATTCGTAACAAAACAATATTTGATTAATTCGTTTTTCATAAAGAATATCTAGGTGTTTCATTATTTACAAAGCTTAGTATATAAACACTTTCCTAAATAATATCAAATAAAAAGACAATAAATTACGACACAGTAACTCTGTTTTAAATCCTTAAAAATGTATGTTAGTTTTTGATATTACTGAATCACAGTAGATTCAAGGGCAACATTGTGAATTGTCAAGAAATTGTGAATACAACCAAATGGCCAAAAGTACAAAAGTTTTGTTCACATCATTCTAAAAGAATAGAATACATCAGAATAAAAATGGTACATAAATTAAAAGAAACTACTTCATCATAACCAAACATGAAAATAAATATTGTACCATAAAATATTACCATTTAATGTAATCCACATTTAATTCATACCCAAAATTAATATTATAATTTTATTGGCTTTTAAAGAAATATAATGTGCCTCTCTCACTATCATCATTTGCTTTCATTACGTCTAAAGTGAAACTAGATCACTCAGTACCATAGATTGTTAAATACTTCAACAACTTCTAAAAAAAAGTGTAAAGACATTTCAAACATTTTATAAATTAAAATTTATAAGGTCCTCCAATTATTTTGCATTTTAGACACAAAACAAATTTTTTTTAATTTTGAGACTAAAACATATTATTTTCAATAATTGTTTGCATTCTCATTATTACAACAAAAACAATATTAATAATCATTTAACATTTATAATTTCATTATATATGCATTTTGATTATAGCTATTGTCATCAGTAAAAGAAAAATTTCTCCAATGAGCAATAATAATTCTGAAGTGATAATATGCCTTTCAAGAGATCCTTCTCTGTTCATTGAAAACATTAAGGCAAAATATTTGCAGTTTAATGATAAGGTCCCAGTGACCAGTCCTCAAAAAATGCTAACCTCAATCAATGGGATGTAATGGCCAGAAATAGATATACGGTAACAGAAGCCACTGAAATGTTGGTAATAACAAACAATACATCTACAACTGCAGTCACTCTTCTTATCATTATGCAATTAACCCATCCCAATGAAAAAATTACAATCATCTGTTTGATCTATCTGCACATGCCAAGGTAATGATGCCATTCGTAATTTTGACTAAAACTTTTGTTAAGGTTGCTAAGCCTTGACATATACCTTAGATCCACAAGACTTGCCATAAAATGGGTATCAAACAATTGATCTGCTCAACCAACAACTAGGTTGCATTCTATGAAAAGAATAATCTAAAAAAAAAGGAAAGAAGGCATGACAGCACCTCCTTTTGATTTAATTAGAACCCTTAGAAGCTCTTGGATTAATCCCATGTCATATTCATAACATAATTATCTAGATTCATAGATAAAAGTGTATCACAACAAGATGGGAAACGATAACAGCATTTCAGCATCATACTTTTGCAATGAATAGTTTGAACTCGACTCGTCAAGGAATTGGAAGTACTGTAATATTATCCTCATTCCTACTCATATAAACCATATACAATTAAGAAGATGAGATGTGCAAGATGCTATAAAGAAATAGGATGAATATTAATGACCTCACAGGTGTAATATATTTCATAAAACCTTGGTTGCATCTTTTAATCTGGATACAGAAATTCTCATTAGATATAAAACAGTAGAAAATTTTGGAACAAAATTCCAGGAGACACTGGTATCCAATACATAACAGGGTCACTATGTTAACACAGAGAGGGTAAATATGTGCAATTTGACAGAAAAAAGACATAATGTGAATAAAGGAAAAGTAATAATTAGAGTGAGCCTTAAAAAATTGGCATGGAACGGTCTTTTAATGGACATAATATAATAAATATGCAAAAGACAATAGGGTTTATGACTAAACCTTGAGCAGTATCAGTGATGTATCACTTTAGGCTACTACAAAAATTGCAGTCAGGTGCAGATTGGATTAGTTTCAGCACAATGTCTTCAAATTCCTGAACCAATTTACATTGAATTTGCTGTGCATATTAGAAATGAGTTGCAAATGACTAGTATCCACGATGCAAAACAAGAGGAAGCTGAATGAGAATGATGAAGAGCAGGGATCTTAGAAGAGTAGAGAATAATGTGCAATGACTTCAAAGAATATGCAGCAAGTTTAACTCTACAAAAGAATGTTCAACAGTTGAACTAGGACATGATCAACCAGCAAATAACTACAGAACTAAAATCATTCTGATGTTGTACTCTACATGAGGAAAATCACGAGAGAAAGGACAAAACCACAGTATCTAATAGCCAAAAGCCAAGCAGCAAAATTATATGAACAAGAAAACAGTGATACAGCAAAATCAATTAAAATAGTTCTCAGTATATATAGTTATTTTGTTTACTTCAAACTAACAGAATAATCCCAAGAAAATTTTGGACCAACTGCCAAAAAAAAAAAAAAAAAGATCTTAAGACAATTCAAAACAGAAAAAACACAAAGACGAAATATTTTATCAAAACCCTTAATTTGTATTAAAGGTATAATAGATCAATGCCATAAGAATAATTAATAGAACTTATAGAAAATGAATTAAAATGTGAAGATTAGAAGCGGCTCAGGATACAAAACATTCTTAATATATAAATTTGTCTTTGTGAAAAAACTTGAGATTTGAACTTAGTTCATAAATCATACTACAGATTAATCATTATTGTGCCACATTATTTTAATTGTGGCACAAGGAAATAGTTCAAACCAAGATTGTTATCTAATTCATGCTAGACAAGTCTATATAAAGTAGCTTCCAAGTAAAATTACTGCAGCAAGAAGATTTAAGTGTGTAAATAAATGAGTCTCAGATGTAACAATTCTACAACCAGATGTTTGCTTCTGTTTCATTTCAGGCAATTATATCCGAGGATCATTTTTTGTTATTCAATCTTACTATGGTTAAATTCAACAAATACATAAGAACTTGCTAAGCAGGGTACTTTCACCCCAAGATAGTATATTTAACATACATTTTTCATGTGATTTTTTCTGAAGCTACACCCGACATTGAATGGCACTCACAGATTCAAATACAGAACACTCAGAATTTTGCTAATATGCTGACAAATATCACAAACAAATTTCAAATTTCATTTTAGAGAATATCTAACTAACATCAGGTACTGGTTTAATAAATATGTGAATTGTTGAATGAGATAAAATCTAAAATTACTCTCAAAAAAGAAAAATCTGTATGTATAAATGAGCTACTCAGGAAGTTACCAACAATCGAGCAACATGAAATATACCATCTTTGGGTTTTCAATAACAAAAATCAATAATAAATATTAGAAACCATCTTCATCAACAGCATAACTCTCTTCAAAGGTTGTATTCATCATCAAATAATATATATATGGAGAACAACTTTGTCATGAAATGTTAGTATTTTCCTTCCTCCTACAGTCATTTATAGTCAGTATACTATGCAATATATAGTAAACAACCAAATTGCAAAGTAGCCCATTAAGTATATACCAGAAAACTGTTTATTTCCACCTATAAATGCACATCAGGAATGGGATAAAAATTCAGTAGATACATTGAAACACGAACTTTATTACTAATATTATATAACCTAGGGAACAGACAGCTATGAACTAGGGAGACGAAGTGGAAGCTATTTTTCATAGACAGTGGGTTTTCTTTTCTATTACCCATGGCACAAATGAATGAATATCAGAAAAATAACTATGATGTAAGAGAGAATGCTATAAGTAAAAATTCAACACATAAGCTACTACCAACAGTAGTCCCCTAATAAAAAATAAATACCAACTAATGGTTGCTGGTAGATAGAGATATATGTGATACAGAAGTGATGTTACTTTCTGTAAATAGGTACGAGTTAAAGTAATAAAACAGAAGAAAAATTTAACAAGAAGAAAAGCATTTGAAGAAGGATTTGTATAAATTGTGGTAATGATTTGTTGGTCAGACACCCCAGTTACTTAAGTATTATTACAATACTTATTAATATTATGACAATGAGCCAACAAATTATTACAACAATTTATTATAGTGACTCCACTGCGAATCCCCAATGTAATTTACATCGTACATAGGATTTGTATACTTAGAAGGCCACAATGTTGGGTATAGTAAATTTCTAAGTCTTGAATAAATATCTCTCAAGAAGGTGCTATAGCAACTTTGAGCAACAACATCAAACAAGAAACAAAAATAACCTCATATCTTCATGCATGGCAACTTTAATATCTCATGCAAAACATCCACTATGTACACTCTGCTTACTGAAGTAGTTTACTCTATACAATTGTCTCCACAGAGAGTGCAAATAACATATTCCTTTTCTTCTTAAAAACCCTGGCATGTAACAAAATATAAAGGAGAAATAAAATAAAATAATACTCTATAAAATTAAACACATTTCTTTTGAAATAAAAAAAATTATCACCAATATATTTCTTACAATACTATCACAAAACATATGGCACCATTCCAAAATTCTCACAGCTTTTGCTTCTTCCTTATCGTGCCAGTTATCAGTCCTTTCACAGCTTAATTTTCAACAAAAATATGTACATCTTAAGCTGTTTAAATAATTAACAATAAGATTCTATCACTTTCACATGATATAAATATATTTACAATCCTTACCCTGTATATTTATACAATTTTAACTTGCCCTCTTCACAAACCACTTAAAATATCAGTCAGAATTAATTCTATCTTTTAGTCAAACATATCCAACATGATACTAATGTACAGATTGTAGACATGGAAGGCAATATTCTTCTCTTTGACTCAACTTGTGCACTCCCAAAGATACCCAAGTTAAATCAAATATAAATAAAATGGAATTACTACTAAAACAGTTCTTATCCATAAGGCAGAATGCTAAGTTTATAAAAATTATGAAGATTGGTAGAAATTCTATCTTCATTGTTTGTTGTTTTTCGACATGTTATGTGAAGCCCAATTCAAGGACGTCTTCCATGAATTACAAAGGGCTTCATCAAATTTGGCACGAAAATGAGACAAGGCTTCTGTTTCAGATAACTCCAATACCTGAATCAAAAATAAAAAGTTTTCACAAAAAAAGTTATTTTTCACTTCCCTCTCATTACAAAACATCATGATGCATTTGAGAAGTTATACCCAAAATACTGGTAACTCATGTTGATAACATTAAAATAAAAAGCAATTTATGTTTATTAAATGGCACCCCTTCAATAGGATTAATTTTTTTCCTGCCTCATTTATGAAATGAAATACCAAGATTTCTCAATCTTGATAGGTCATAAAGTTTTGGCTTCAACCAATCACTTGAATAAATCATATTGATATTGGAAAATAAACATACTTAAATAATATTAACATTCATTGATTAAAAGCTTTTCCCTGTAAATATTTGAAATGCTTACAAAGCACCAGCAATCTGAAGAAAAAAAAAACACTTGGAGAAACTCAAACATAAGCAATGAAAAAATTGGTCAACAGTTCAAATACAGGAAAATAACATTCATCCATGCATATGTATTAGTATTTAGTATTCATTTCAAAGAAACTCAATCAATACATTTAATAGAAAAACATGATTCTATTCCTTTCAATTTTCATCAGCAATTGGCACCTCAATTTACGCAGTAAAGTTGAAGTAAAAAAACATCTACTGAACACATAACTACTTAGAAAATGTATTACCTCTTATGTTTTCATGCACATGGATATTAAACCAATAATCTATATTTTTGATTTTTAATTAAGATAATAAAAGCTCTTTATTATGACACCAGATGAAGACTTTTTTTATATTAATGTAAAAACAATTATAAAGTGTTAAAAATTAAAAAAAATTGAGATCTTTATAATACAATAGCATTCATTAGTTCAAACTACACATTTATTTATTTATCACAGGTTTTAAGTGGGGAGACTTCACAATGCCAGTGTTCCACAGCTGATTAACCCAATTATACACTTTACTTCTGCAGGTTCCCAAAAATTTGAAGCTGGTAAAAAGGGGTTTATAGAAGTATGGACGAGTAGAAGTGATGATGAATGGAAGGGGAAAAGGGAGTACTCAAAGAAAAACTACACCAGACCCCTTTTGTCTCTCACAACAAATTTGACTTGGATAGACTAAGGTTTGAACTGCCATCTCCTGAGGTAGAAAGCAAATTTTTGTTACAGCTGTACCACAGTTTGCCCACACAAAATGTACTGATATAATTTGAAACAAAATATTTAAAATAATGAACTCATTTCATCACTCCAAGATAGTAAGAGTTATTTTTTTCTTAACCCTTTTTAAAAACTTGACATTCATTTGATAATGAAGAAGACACACAACTTCCAATTGAATTTACTTTCAATTGTTCAACATGTTTCCCTCTTGATGTATCAATAATGAAACAACATAAACTGAAAAATTGAATCATAAGATTTTGAACTTACCAATGTATCACGAAGATAATTAAGGTCTTTCTCTGAACTCAGTTCAGGCAAACCCGTTGAGATCATCATGGCAAATAAGGATAAAATAAGACATCCATGTCGTCTTAAAATTAAAAAAGCCTGTTCACAATGTTTTTGGAAGATCTGAAATTCTAACGCCTCTTTTTTGGTTTGCCCTTTATTTATTACATGAACAAAATCATGTGTTAGAACAAATGGCACACGCTCTCTTCGGAATCCAAATTTTTCTTTGAAGTGACCCAGAATATGACCAAAATCAATATGAAACAACTGCAAAATTACACAAAGAAATTTAAAAAATATTAAAATTCGTAATATTTTGCATTCAAATAGAGTACAAAGTTAAAAAGTATTTTATTTTGCTTACTTGACCACTTTTCTTAACCATGATATTATCGGAATGACGATCTGCTACTCCCAGAACATATGTAGCTACACAATATCCCGCACATGACAATGTGAACTCTTCAATTGCTTTATTCAACTGCACTTCTGACTGATTGTTATCACGAAGCCATGCTTGAAGAAATAATTAACACAAGTTAATTTAAAAACCACAAGAAATAATTTACGACTTAAGTTTATACATAAAATGGTAAAATATTTACATACTATCAACATCTTTTTAATTACATTGAAATTATTCAATAATGTCAATCTTTTTAATTAAGGTAACAAGAGGCAATGAAAATAGAAGGAAACTATATTTTCTATATAAAATACAGCGAAGTACTGAACTGACAGTTCTCACAAGTTGATGAGGCTCAAACACCTACGTGCTTGGTTAAGTACAAGATTAAACTAGCTCTCTTTCACTCAAGCAGATAGGGAGGATATATGCAACCATGAGGTTACCGTGGTTATTAACATTTTGATTCATTACATACCCAGTAAAGAACCTTTTCTAAAGGCTGCTGTAGCTGAAAACATTCCCTTTTCTTTCTGAATATTTGCAATTGTTTCAGCATTGAGAACTACTTCTATTAGGCCAACTCTATGATCAGTAGAAATGCATCCATAAGGGTTCATCCTGCACAAATATGGAAAGATGTATTTACAAAATCAGACCATTTATAGCACATTGATCCTATTCTAAATATCTAACCTTAAGTCTAATCCTTCATTCTTCCAAAGCTTGTCCATTATTCTTAGCATCTGAAGAGTAAGCATGTCTTGTCGGAGATCATCCCCATTTTTGAAAATAACATATATATCCTCTCCATATGCATCATCATTTTCAAACACAATCCACAACGGTTTCATTTTGCTGTCCATAACACGACACTTTTCAATCCTGAAAATACAAATATTGAAAGTTTGTTTAAACTAAACTTATAAAACTATCAACCTCAAATGCTTCTTGGTAAGAAAATATTTAAAATGCACCAATAAAAAACAAAATAGTATGAAGAAATAAAACAATTCACAAACCTTAATAATACAAGATTGGATACAACTGTTCATTTTTTGAATAATGGGAAAAGAAAACTGAACTAACATTAACAAAAATCTACTGAAATGAATTAGGTAAATTTGAATCCTATAAAACAAAATAAGGACTAAAATTTATAATTTATATATTAATTCATTTAATTATTGTGTTTCACATAAATTATTAAAATGTGTACATTTAATACTAAATACTTCTCAATTGGCTCCCTTTTACTGTATTGTCTTTTTTTTACAACAACTAATTATGATACCAAATAAAGAATAAAGAAGAGGTATTTTAACACGTATAAAGATACCAATTAATTTGCACCAAAAACTACTGTGTATTAAATTATTATTATAAATACAATAAATTAAAGCAAAATGATTAAAGAAAGTTTTCATATTATACACTAAAATATCACACTAGTTCAGATTCCACAACAAGATTATGCTTCAACTCTTTCATGATACAGATTTAAAAAACTGTAGATCACAAACTTTTCTGATTTTGTTTATTTCTGAGATCAACAAATCCAGCAAAATTAAGAACTTACTTAACTCTCTTGCAGCGATAACTAGGATTTAAAGGGTTCAAAACTCTGGAAACAGAATCAGCAATATGTCTTTGTTCCAACTGTTCTTGCAAATATGCGCGAGCTTTTTCCTTATCTTTACGCTGTCGAACTTGCTCACTCGTTGTTTTCAGTTTTTCTAGACATTCCATTTGGCGTGCCAATATTTTCATATGTTCTTGACTACCTCGGCAGTACGCTTCCAGAATAAGTCCAAAACGAACTGATACTGATGCCACCTGCATTTCAGACCTATCAAAAAGGGAAGCATGGGTCTCAACAATGATGTCACAATTAGGAGACAATGGTCATTTTCCAAATTTTATTACCATAAATAAAAGCATGATATATCATATGATTGGAGTCTGCAGAGAGAAAAAGAGAAAAGGGCACAGTGCCAAAACATATGCTTTCTAATTATAGTTCATTGTTAATTGTTTAAATAATAATTTCACCAAGTAGGGCCCTGTCATAAAAATCATAGAGTGGAAAGGTGAGGATTTTTGCCAGGTGTAAAAGTATGTAACACAGAGTGGTAAAGTAAATTTTTCATTAACCCTTAATTACTATCGGGAAAATGATGACCTTATAATTTTATTTTTCAGGTATTTCTTAGTATATTAATAATGAAGATTTACAGGCTTCTCTATTCCTTTATGGCAGTCTTCAGTTTCATTTGATATCTTATTATTGCCCTAACAATTTTAGGCTTGCTTCCAAACAGGGAGTTAAGTATGAAGTGTTCAGACAATAGTATTAAATGAGTTTTGTTTGGAGAATGTGGTTTACATGTTTTTTCTAAATCGGCACAAGTTTGCAGCCCGTCTGAAAAACAGATTACATTTTGGCTAGATAATGTCACAGCATATGATATGAGAATAGTGAGTAGACAGAATGATACACCATGATGTAATACATGGTAACAGCCATATAGGGAAAAAATTGCATAAATGCAATTAATGTAATGAAAATGTTAACTATAATCTGCAAATTATACTGTAGATCAATACACCTTGTCTTTACCCTTGCTGGACACAAAACGTTACAATAGTAGTAAAGGGTTAAAACCCTAAATGAAAGAAGGAATATAATGGATTAAAATAAATATATTTTGAGGCATACAAAGAACACAGGTCTCCAAAGACCAAAGATCTCCAATGTTTCAATTTAACCTTCAGTTGACAGCATTAAGAAAAATTGTATGTTTATTAACTCGGTTCTCTATACAAATATAAATAAACAACTACAAAGCTCTCAGAGATATTTCAACTTTATGCTAACTTAGACTGCATCCTTATCGTAATGATCAATAAATTTCAAAACTCAGGGCATCTATATATTAGCTCAATACAAGCACAATAAGATGTCTGATATTTACATGGTACAAAATGCAAAATAATAATAATATATATATTTTTTTTTAATCAGACGACTAGGGGTCAATGAGTCAATGGGATTACCACAACAATACCTACTCTCAACCATCACTAAAGAAACTAACTTCTGCCATGAGTATTCAGCTCTCAATACAAAAATGTCCTTGACTACAAATCTTTGTACATATAATAAAACAGTACCTCAGGTGCCAGAAAAGAAAATGGCCAATTCTTTGATTATTCAGGGCCCTCCTTAACAGGAACTCAACCAGATCACAATATAAATAGGATTCATGTTTCAGTACTTGTGCCAACTGAAGTAGGTACAAAGAAAGGTCTTCATCGCTAAGAATGGAAATAATTCATACTCATTACAACAAATTACAGAAAATAAGCTTATTATAATGTACATAAAACTCGAATAAACTAAGAAAAATTCAAATTTCATATTCAAACTCATTCAAGATTTTGAATTTTGGTTTTACAAGAGCATTTACTAAAATTACTATTAAGCTTGACTAAAATTGACTTATCTCCAAAATTGACATTTTTCCAGAGAATCATCGATGACTTGACAGTAAAACACTTTTAAAGATAAACAAATAAGTAACTTAGCAGATGACTCAAGTACCTGACATTCTTCAAGCAACCAACCGCAAAACTTCTGACTGCTTGGTCAGCATAAGCATAGTCTAGTAATTCCAAAGCTTTTTCGACTGGAACCTTTGGCCACTTACGTAACAAAGCAGTTACTTCTGATACCTAAAAAGAAAGTGCAAAAATTTTCTTTATTTAGAAGAAAAGAAATTAGAAAATTTTCTTGACCTCATTACATCCATAACAACAAAACTAATAGGAATACAACCCTTCAGATATATTAACATTCACTTTCATAGTACATTATAACTAAAGATTTATATGATTTATGGATATACTTACTTTGAAGTTCGAATATATAGTCCATACATTTATCTAACCTGTGACACAATACACAGGTGAAGGGGCAATT
This sequence comes from Laupala kohalensis, assembly GCA_002313205.1. Classification (NCBI taxonomy): domain Eukaryota; kingdom Metazoa; phylum Arthropoda; class Insecta; order Orthoptera; family Trigonidiidae; genus Laupala; species Laupala kohalensis. The sequence continues at coordinate 958,878 of NNCF01126653.1, read as the reverse complement.
TAATTTTAAAGTAACTTCAATCCTAAATAACTTATATATTCTGTCTCATATATTCATACAAAGACTATATAAATCAACATATTGTAACACAAGTGATTTTTCCTTTAATGTTTTAACATTTACCATATTTACCCAAGAATAATCCTCTCTTTCTTTCCCGAAAAAAAAAAGCAAGGTGTACTATACTTGGAATGTATGATGGGAAAGCTTCTCATTCTAAGTTTTGTGGGTGAAACTGAGTTAAGTGAACACAAGCTATATCCACAGTGTAAGGCAAAGCCAATAGAAGTAACTTTTTTTTACAGAGAAAACAAATGAAATAATAAGAAATGGTGAGCAATATTGTGATGATAAGAGTCATTTTGATTATCCATCAATGATCAATGGTAGTGAGATTTGACACTCATTTTAAGTGGAAACCGAACTGGCCCATGTCATCTAGGTATAACAGACACCATCATCATGCCAACCAAGACACACAATTCTGTTGAGAACTGGGGATCTTCTTTGATACAGTGAAAATTGAGTTATCACATAAGCTTCAATCAAACTGCAAGATCTAAATTATGCTCTGACACATGGAAATAAAGGTACAAGAATTCCAAATAGAGCCGAAGTCCTTGTGGATCAGGCGAGGTCAAGAGGAGGAGAAGTTGAACTGCAGTAATAAGCTTTTCATTTTAAAATCCTTATGCACCAGTGCTTCTACAATGTAAAAGAATTTATTGATTCTAATAAAAGTTAAATCCATCTTGTACTTTATCATGCCATTGCTGTAGTACTTTCTAAATAAGTTATAACAATTTCAAAAAATATTTTCTTGCATGATTGTGTTGTCTTATAGCTCATATTAATTTAGTTTTATGTGAATTCAACTTTGACACGGTTGTGTACATTAATTCTGTAGTCTCATCCTGGCCCGGGTTTTGCTCCAGTTTTCCTTCAGGTAGAGGCGGATTTCTTATACAAGTTCTCTAGGCTTTGTCTAGGGATGTGTTTATTGTAACAATAAATCGTGGATTTAGTGTTATTTCAATTCTTATGAATTTTAAACACTATACTCAGAATAATCTATAGTTCGATAATTATTTGTACATGTAATTTTTTTGTGTTAAATTACAAACATATTGACATTCTATTAGCATTATAACTCGCAGCTAACTTTTCATCTTATCTCGTAATTTTTGGTAAAATATTTGAATCCGCCTCTGCCTTAGGGCCCTTGATCGGAATTGATGGGATGTCCCTTGCTTGCTTCCGGAGAGTAAATTAGTTTATTGTCCTCCATGTGGTCACACGCAGTTTGTACTATTTTGTTTGACAATAAATTTATTATTAAACTAGTCAGAGCCAAACACCTCACATGGAATCTTGAATGACATTTCACATGTTACTCAATGTCATTTTTTTCTCAGTTTCACTTCCTCAAATAAGGAAGGGGGGCTATAATTAAACCGGCAGGAGGCACTACCAGATAAAAATTACCATAGACCTCAATAATCAATTCGTAACTTTCATTCCAGAATATTTAGAAATCTGTTGTTTTATGTACCTTTTTATTGATGAATGTCTAATGCATTCGCTCAGTTGCATGCATTTCGCAGTGCGTGATTAGCTACTACAGAAGTGCAAAGAGAGTGTGGGCAATTTTTACCTGGTAGCGACCTTTTGTGTACCAAATATTTCTATTACTGAAGGTAAATTATCCTGGAGTAAAGTTATGGCGAATACTGTGCTAAGTGATGGAGGCATAGAAGCATCATTTATAAAAACAAAAATTAATTTTATACTTGGAGATGGTAAACAAAAAAAGAGAGAGACCAAGCAAGTGCTTCAGAATCACGTTCTAAAACAGCCCTTCTCAGAGTGAAGCGTGCTTCTGGAAAAATGATCGAAAGATCAAGACGTCTGTAAGTTATGTTCTAAAATGATATGTTGTGAACCTACCATACCTATTTGTGGTGATATTACCAAAAGTAATGTGGTGTTTTCTCAAGAATTCTTCATAAAAGAGGTCACGCAGATAGAGAAATTGGATGATAATTTAAAAAAAGATTTTGTCTTAAAAACATGTTTATCTTTCATCAGGTTGTAAGTTTATATATTTTCTCAGATATTATCTAAAATTTATATACCTTCTACAGAAAAGATGTCTATTTTCATTAATTTAAGAAGTAAATGAGATAAAATAAAATGATTCGTATAGTTCATGTTAGTATTTTGCAGAAAACAATTAACAAATGTTTTTGGAATTTTATACAGTGTATGTTGTTTGCAAAGAAGTATTCTTTCATATTACAATACAGAATTGAATACGTATACGACACAGAACTGTATACTCAGCTAATCAAAAATGTGGTATTTTTTACCTGGTAGCGATGTATTGTGTTTGCATTTGGGGTGCGCTCACAGCCGAGTTAAGGGGTGGGGGACAATATTTGGGCAACACAGTAGGTGAAGAGGCCCATCACTCTGTCATCAGACAAGCCACCACTCACATGCTTTTCTTGAAATCATAGTTTTTTCAAACTGTTGGCTTGGGAACAAATTAACTCACCCTTTCAAGAATTGATTGTTTAACTCTGAGGTTCTGTTTGAGAATACTTTTATTTTATAATTTGTACATTCACTCGTAGGAACCCAAGATCATTCGGCAGGAGTTGATGGACCAAGACCTAGTCCAGGAAAACTAATCCAGGCAAAATAAAGTGAGTGGAGCATGTGGCCAACATCACTCAATTAATGTTTTATTTGAATGACTCCACTAAAATAAAACAATTTATTTTAGTGAGTTCCTAAAGTATTCTAATTTGTAAGGTACTTGATGTGTTAACAAAACTTGAATGTCATTTACCTACATTAAGTTATTATGTTTTATGGACAGCCACATTCAGTATGGACCTACACTCAAGCTTGGAAACAATACATAAACATGATAACATCACAAATAGGTATACTAAGTTGAATGGGAAAATTTTTTTCTTTACTAATGCTAACAAACACAGTTACAACTACATTTACACACTAATAATATTGGAGTTAGTAATACAAACCTCAGAATGATCATTCCATTCCACACAATCTAAAAGTTTTGGCAAAAGATTAGGAACATGCTGAAGACAGTCATAACGCAATTGCCAGATAACTTTCCGTTCCTGTTCATGCATTTCATGAAGTGGATCCTTTTCTTCCATAAATCTTAAATGTTCAAGACACTTTTTTTTGGTTTCTAATGGTAATTCTATTTCTTCCACAGACCCTTCACTATTTTGAGCAGCAAATTGTAGTACTTTATCTGCTGAAGGGTAAAGCACTAATTTTTCTGCATTGTACCTACAAATGAATTATTGTAATAAGAACAGATTAAGCCTTTCAGAGAAAGTACTTTGTTATTCTTCAGCTTCCTTAAAATATGCATGCACACTCTTTAATTAATATATTCTTACATACACACTGAATTCAAAATATATTATCTCCCTGTTTCACATTTATTAATTAATAATTGACTTTAACCTTGTCAATGAAGATTTTTGTTAAAGTTTTGGAGTAAAACATTGACTTATTACTATTTTTTAATTTATTCACTAAAAATAGAAACACTTCCTCACTTGGTAAAAGAAATAGTTAGAGCAGTGGCATGTTCAACATTAGGATTGGACACCACTGTGCCTAAGGGGTGAAGAATGTCATCGCTTTGCATATCCTCAGCATATGTCCACATATAGAGTGTCATAGCTCCAGTTTTCAACTGACTCTTGAAATCATAAACAGTTGTATTCACCCAAGCAAGAGGATTTATGTACAATTCCTGTTCAACAATCAATTATAATAAATATCACACAATTTAAGAAACACACAACAATCATTTCATATTTAAATGGCAGAAGTATTTAAAAATTGATTTTCAAAATTTAAAAATATTTCAACGTAAGATTCATTACAATTAAAATAATAACAAGGAAAGGTTGAATGATAATCTCTTTCATAACCACATCTCATCTAGTTTAAAAAAGATCCATCTCTCAATAAATTTCTTTGTAACAATTTTGCTAGACGCAAAATAGCTCAGTAAAAATATTCATTTTAAAAAATAAATAAGGCGTAGAACGATTCACACCTGCTTAGAATCTTTGAGTCTTCGTGCTTTCACGCCTTTTGCAGTTTTAGATATTTCATACACAACAAGACAAAGGCGTGCCATTCGTGGAATGTTACACACTTGAAGATCAAAATGAAGTTCCTCTTCCCATTCGCACTCCCCTTCCTTAGTTACTTGCTTCTCAGATGTTTTCTGAGGCTCTGTTAGAGACTTGCCTCCATGAAACAATCCTGCTTGCACACCAACCTTAACAGGAGAGAAAAAATGCAGATAGCAAATGTAATAATGGGACAAGCACAATTCTAGGAATTATTATACATCTGAAACAAATGATCAATGAATTGAATGAAAGAATTAAATTATATCTGTAATTGTACTCGGTCCACGAAATTTCATATAAATCAAGATTTATTGAGTACTCAGTGCCAAAAAATCAATATTTTATTACTTACCTCAACAGGCCTAGTAATATCACAATTCAATTTACTAATGGCACTAATTTGAAATCTGAAGGGTTCTTCTATATCCCATGCCGAAATATGTTTCCCTTTTTTCCTCAAAGTCAATGTTGAGAAAGATGGCCTATTTGGTCTTGCTTCTAAATCTTCTGGGTTCTCATACACATTATCCACATCCACTATCAAAGAAATCGGATTCCATAACATACATAATGAAAAGTCACTCATCAAGTAAAACAACATTATGAAAGTTTAATAGTTGTTCATGACTAAAGAACTGCCTTTTAATAATATTTAAGTATCTAATAATGAAAACAAATACCTACCTAAAACACTATTCACAGAAACAGTAACAAGGGTCGGAATATCATCTGATGCCAGTGCTTCCTGTATGTACAAAAATTGCACCAAAGGATATTCACCAACCAAATATTCTTCCTGACCACATACTTTTAGCACATAATCTGAAGGGTGTTCTCCACGGAAATTCAGAGCTATAGCCTTCTTATTGAGAATGGTAAGTAAAAGCTGATGAGGAGTCATAGTATAAGGTATATTGAATTTGAAAGTTGTCTGAGGACAGAATAAACACCCGTGTAGGAAAATTTAATTAGTTCGTTGAGAAAAAAAGAAAAGACATAATAATAATATTTGATGAAAAATAATGGTAATCACAAATAAACGCAAATTAAGATGTGTAACATGATGCATATAGAAATATTCCTAATAAAACATAAAATGTTGTACCTCAGTGTTTTCAAATTTTGTGACCAAGACAAAGTTTCCATCTCTCAAACGATTCTTTATACAGTGAGATAACTGATCAGTTGGGGCTAGTCTAGGAGGGTATTGATATCGAACTTTGTCCATCCAGGATTTATTCTGACGACTCTGAGCAATTTCATCGGCTAACGCTTTCATTTTCCATCGAAAATCATTCACTTCAGAATTCTTGAGAGAATCAAACTCATGTAAACCTGGGAATTGAGTTAGAAATATCACTCATTTATGCACAAAAACAAAGATATCCATCAACTGCAATTATAAGACAATATTCAATTGTATCCAACATTTAAGTAATATCAGTAAACAAAATATACCTATGATTCACAGAGAAATAAACTTATTTGCTTCTTGAGCAACACCAATTTGATTCTTCTTATACTCAAAGAAAACAATGTATTATCAAATTTGTATCAGCATTAGAAACCCTTTAATGAATAATTACTTATTATTAAGTATTAAAATAAACAAAGTGATAACAAGTCTAAAAAAAACATTATTTCATTTTTAATTGCTGTAAGCATATTTTCCTGGACTTGTTCTGTTGTACATTAAGAGATCCAAGAAGCATGTGTAATTAAAGTTTATTAAAAACTACACTACAACAGTTATTAAAAACCAGCACTCTTGGAAGTGTAATTAAATAAATTTCTTTAGATAAACTACATAAAGTGCCTTTTATCCTGTAAGATTTATTTTAAGCTTCCCGTGAAAATAGTGATCTTTTTATAGTGTGACAATAAAAATGGACCCTTACAATAGAATAAATATTTTTCCCAATCAAACGTGTTTGGGAAAACACTGAATTATACAATACATGCAGAGATGTCATGGCGAATTAACCAGTGCTGGAATGCTGAAATACCCATACTTCCCAACAAAAGGGAGTCCCATGTCCCTCTCCCTGGAAATTCTTTTAAATTGATGTGCTAATTTGTATATTTTAATGCTTTCTGGAGTCAATAATTGGCATTACAGCTTCACCATTTCTGTAACCTAAAAGACAAATTTATTCTTGGGCCCATATTTTTCCAATCTTATATTTTTTTTCAATTGTGAATATTCATGACAAGTTATATTTGGTATGACACTTTTGACTGTCAGTGACATAAAATTATAATCAGTGTCTAGGTTTAAGTAATATGGGAATCCCTAAAACTGACATTTTTGAGCTGGTAGTTATGAGAAAACAGTGTACAATATTCACTATTTTGCAGAGTACATGCCGATATCAAATGGTATTGAAATAAAAACAACCTCATTCCTCTTATGCGTGGTCTAGGTCTCTTGCTGTATTCAAATTGAAATTTGTCATCGCATAAAATAAACTCTTATGTAGATATCGAAATAGAAAGAAAAAAACATTCTGAAACCACTGAATAGATATTAAAAAGTTGAATGGTAAACACCTTTCCCAGAGAATATACAGCATAGTTTTACTTGATATCTTTGAGAAAGTAGAATATATGAAAATGGTTTTAAAACATTAAAATAAAATTTTATCATAAATTTCAACAAATTTTCAGATCCTGAACTAGACTATACCTGGACCAAATAATTAATCACTAAGCTACACCAGTATACTTAAGATTTCCTCATTAACTATGTGTATCATTCACAATTCACATAAAGTTTTACAATTATTTTAACAATTTCAGTTTTCTTTAATGAATCATATTAGAAGACCAAGAAAGACAACTAGTAGACTTTGTGTGAATCATAAATAAAATTCAATGCACATAAGCACAGTCAAGTAAACAAGAAAAATTGTAAATATTTTTTTCTAAAAGATGAACATTAATTATTAAATTAATTTCTGGTCTAACAAATTTTGTTGTTCAAAAATTACCTTCTCGTAACTGTCAAATTACCTTTTTCAAGAATATATGACAATTAGTCACAATAAGAAATTCTTAGTATATTGTCACTCGAAACATTGCTTCATTAACATGCTGTTTCCAGAATTTATTTTGTAAATCAATAATCTGATATATTTACCTTTTCCAATCAAGTGACTAATTTGAATGTTAAGCGATTTTTCTGCCTTGTTACCCTTACGTTCAATAAGACGCAAAACACAACAGAAAGGCCTAACATCACATAAACGTTTATTTTCATCTTCCAACTCCTCATTCTCTGCCATAGAGTTAATACAGGCAAAGATATAAGATGAGAAATCTCGGAGGGTGCCATGAAGAGGATATTTACTAGCCTCTTCCCACAAATCCTGGAAATTCACCAACATCACTTTTAATTCTCAATCCTTTATAACACACACACACACCTACTCATATGTAAACTCTCGTGTAATACATTAACAATTTTTAAATCTTCCTTAGAGTAATTTGTCATTAGTAGCTGCAAACTTATGGTGTTTTCATGCAATATTTCCAGAGTTATAAAATTTTACAAACTAATACTTATAAAGACTTCATCATATATTAGATTTATATAATTACAGAAATACCTGAACATTACATTTTCTAATTTAAAAAAATTAAAATTGAGTTTTATTTTATTCAGATAGTTATTTGTCCCAATAAAATAAAACTCAATTTTTATTTTATTTTTTAAATTTTAGAGCAAAGTATATTTTAAAAATTAATAAATGTTACATAACAACAAAATAATTTATATCATTTCAGGGTAGAATAGAAGATTCTACACACAGAATAGTAAATTTCTCTGCTGTCAACAAATTTTGAATAGCCTTCACAAAAAAATAACTCCACAATTATTTCCAAGAAAGGTTGTGAAATATACATATGTAAAAATGTACACACCTCTTTAATTTCTTGTAATGTTGCATTGCGATTAACTTCAAGGGGTATAAATACTCCGTTGGGCATAAGACAGCTGAGTTCAACATTTGGGTCTGTGGTGCTGACGAGCCAGAAATTGTGAGTATAAGTACTTGGAATGTGCACCATCTTGAATATCAACAGATTGTTGACACTAAAGTAAGAAAAGATTTCTTGAAAGCATTACATAATGAATTCATATAACCTGAAAGATTAAAACAAACCCATAGGAATAAAACACCCAAAACAAAAAAAAAAGACAACATACATAAATAATATAAACAAACATATATAAGTAGACCATAAATCAACCTTTAAGTTTTATCTTTAATTAACAACTCATTTGAAACTAATATTGTAATTGAAATAAGTTTGAAAATAGTGAGCAATTAACAGTGAGCAGGAAAGTCTATCAGTCAAAGACTTATATCTAATTCAATACATATTTTGTTAAGCAAAACTAATAATACTATTGTCCCATTTCAAGTAAACAAGAGTACTAGTAATATCATGCATTGTGGTAGAAAGTTGTAAGGTATGGATATAAAACAAAAAGTCTATTTGTTTTATTAATGATATTTTAAAAGCCATTAGCATCAATACTAACACACTTGGGTCCTCCTTTCTTACACAATGCACATACGGGTATATGTAAGTTACAAAAAAGATCTCTTTTGTAAATTAACAGCAGATCACACTTTCCTGATATTTTAATTCAAATTAACGATTTCTTTTATGGGTAATTTCATAATAAACATGTCACTATTAAAACAAATGTCACATCCTAGCCACGAACAGCGTATTTACAACTGCGGTGGTAAATCACAGAGTGTTTACTTTTCCATCATCTTGGCTATATGAACGAAGACATTGAAGTGAAAAGCTACAAATTTTTCTAGTTCCACATGGAATGGAACGCAGGGTTTTTCTGTTGTAAATGAGTGCACAGGCACCAATTTAGACCACTGCTCACCAACTTTAAAAAAATCATATTTGAGGCACAGGAAATGAATAACAAAAACAATAATTATTTTCTCTGATATAACGGATGTCTAATTTTGGTCAAGGTACACATAACTTCTTAAAGTTTTGTTGCATCAATTGAATTAAAATGCTTGCTTAAATAAGTGTTAACAATTTTGTTATAATTAAAATGCATCTTATGCTTCTTAAATTTAAAAAATTGTCTATCATATATTTTTGTAACTTAATTTTTGTGACCATTATTTGATTATCTTATTCATCTTATGAAAAAATCACATAGTGGACTGCAGAATTTAAAATGATGAATTAAATGGTCCAAGAACCAAAAAGTTGGCGACCGCTGGTTCATGAAGGTTTATTACCAGTGGGTATATATACTGAATACTATTGCAATTGTACGATATACAAAATGACAAAAAAATTAAATTAATAGGTAATGTTGCAAGAGTTGACTGATACAGAAATTACATTATTACTTTGTATAATAAAACAAAAGGTAAGGAGTCAACTTTCTGCATGGTAGAAAAATTATCAGAACCCCACATTTTGGTTTCTGAACTTTTAGAACCCTACACAGATCAGTAATACATGCCAGCATATTATGATACACATCTTATGAATTTTCACATACCTCTTAGTATTTGAACAAAACTGACTTGAATAATGAACATCAATGTTTCAAAATTTACTTAGGTATGCTGAAATGTTTTTGTTTGGAATTTTTCATTGTTCTTTCTTTCATAATTAAATGTTTAATGCAAATTGCATGATGACTCTGCTTTATTAAAGTAAAGTTTCTCATAAACAAAACATTATTTTATGAAGTTTTTTCAGTAAGAAAAGTATTGATTGTTACTCCCTTCAAAACAATTGTAATAGTAAAATTGGTCATTTTTCCCCACTATCTCAGAATTTTTATGTTATAAACAATATCCTCCCCTTTCCAAAGAGTATAATAAAGTAGAACAATAATTGGAGATACTGATCATCCATGGCAATCTGCACAAACATGTGTCCATGACAGATGGACTCCCTCAAACACAACTCCCCATTATTAATTGGTAATTCTCAGATATGAGGTATGGGAATGCAGAGGTGTGTTGACTACCTGATTTCAATGTTAGTTTGTGTAATTTGTTGATAATTATATTCACTTGCAGTCTGAGAACATTTCACTGGTTTAAGGAATTAATGATTAAGTATATACCACTTTGAATTTCACAAGAAGAGATCTCTCATCACTTCTGTGGATGTATGTCTTGTACATTTATTAGCAAGGTGTGAATGGATTCTATCAATGTGAGAAGTGTGGAAATCGGATTTGCATATTGCCCCATAATGATTGAGCATCTATAACAAACTGTTGAATATGGTGTTAGTAAACATCAGCTACTCCAATAACTTCCTGAGGAATCTTATTCATACATAAATCAGAAATAACTATCAGAAATTTTTTTTACATAACTTTTACAAAAGGAATTGCCCACTGCTGCTCTATACATAATTGCAGTACAAAAATACTTTAAAAAATTATAATTTTGGTTGAAAACATCATTAAAGTTATCAAATAATGGGGTTCTACATTATGAATGTTCAGAAATCTGAGATTTCATTTTTACCTACTAACCCTAACATGGGTCAAAATAATTAAACATTCTCAAGATGCAATATTTTTCAAACAATCTGAATAAAAAAGAAAACAAATTGAATATTTAAAAAATACTAGTGTGTTTCAACATTAATACATGTCATATATATTCAACAATATTAATATTAGAAATAAAGAATCATGAACCAAAATCTGATAACAGTTTCTCAAATGCCTTTAACACAAAATAAAATTGTCTTATGAATAAAATAACTCATTAAAACCGCTCTACACTGAGAAAGGGGTACTTATATCATATTACTATTCATGGTATGTGGAGATCTGCACATAATGCTCAAATACATACACGCAATTTGCAGAAATGACTTACAATGAACTAAAACTGAAGAACACACTCCATAGATTCAGTATTCGTTAAATTATTAAAAACCACAGGATATATCACAATTTTTGCCATGTAATATTCTTGGGAAATAATAATTAGTTTTATTGCTCACAGCATAATAAAATCTACATTTTTCTTCTACAAAGCATGTTCTACATAGTTACAGAGGTGAACATAATTCCCGAGCATACAGAAACGTCTACAACGTCTACAACTATCCACATACAACCATCACAAACTATAACTAACAGCTGATTCATAAATTCAGGTTCAGCAACTAAATTCTCTTTACGTATCTGCATTTGACTTTAATAAATATGTAGAAACATCTTTCATACGTGTTATACAACTAAAAGTCGGAGGTTCCAAAATAAACTAAACGTGAAATGGTACATTAGGATAAACAAACTTGAAACAGAACCCTCGATCAGACAAACGAAATGACAGAAGTCGAACAATGAGTGCATGTTGGCAACATAGTAACGCCAAACAAATTACTGTCAAAAAAGTAAAAAAAAAATCGTGAGCTCAGTTCAAGAAGGCGATGTTTTATATCTTATGTTTTGGTAAACATTTATATTCTTGGATACCTTACATGCAAATATTCGATTGACTATTCAGCAATAAAGAAAGGACACGGTGAACAGCAAGAATTGCGCTCCATAAGAAAGGCAAGATTCTGCCCGCTTGGATATGCCGATATATATTTCTGACAGAAACCAATATTAATGAATAGGTGTAATAGTTATCACGGGCAAACAAGTTAAGCAGTGAGAATGGATTGAAAAAATAGAATATATGTGAGTATATTGTGATTGTGGCAAAGCAGGATTATTCTGCGACCGGTAGGGCAAACAGGCGCACACACAGCGCACACAGGAGACGGACCGACAACGTGACGTCATAAGTGAATCCCACACGGACAATTTCCGTGACGTCGCACGGAGACCTTTTCTGTGTAGTCGGCCGTGTGAATCACATGTTATGTGTGGATCCAAGCTACGACATTACATACTCAAAGTCATCTTACTTTGCCTCGAGAAATTCAACTTCAGAAAAAAATCATGAATGGAAACGTTCTGTTTATTAGTTTATTGTATATGTCGCAGTACATTACTTTATTGTCCTCAACATGGTCAAACGCAGTTTGTAATAGCTCTCTAGACAATAGATTATTTATACATTTATTTATTTATTGTCAGTCTAATTGGCTTGATGTTGGTATAGAACTTGTACTCAATGAAGTCACCGCTTTTACTTCGCCATCGTCCATAAGAATAGGCGTGGATTTACGAACTTCATTTTTTGGGGGTCGTAGTCTTTATGTAAAAAATTGTTGATCTACGCTCGTGTAAATAATTGTTTTATGAATTATTTTATATATTTTTAATACAAAGGGAAATTGATAATTACATTTCCATATATTTTATATGTTATAAGACAAAATATATAGATACTGACGGAAAATGCATTCTATTAATGAACATTTCAAATATTGGACCCCCGTGACCCCCCACCCTCCTGAATCCGCGCCAGCATAAGTGTAATGGTATGGATACCTCGCGTTCTATTGACGTTCGAACTTGAATCCATTGCCAACCTCGGACATCAATTCACTTGCTCTTGTGGCGCTGCTCTGTACTTTCTGCATCGAGCGTGTGGAATGAATATTACCTTGTGTCTTTGTTGTGTTTTTAACTTGCCCAGGTAACAGAGCAACGCATATGAGGCGCATTCCTGGTGCGCATTAAAAAATCGCTGTTTGTATGCACTTTAAACGCACTAAATATTTTTGGAATTATAATTTCTGTAGATTCCCCGGAGTTTATTCACGGATTTTGGGAGATGAATGTCAGGAGTCAAGTTCTAAGAAGTTTTGAAAACGCGCATAAAAATCGTGGTTAAGACTCTTTTTATTTGTTTAACGTAAATTCAGCTTCATTCAAAATACCTTCTAAAAAAGTTATAAAAGTTATCGTTCGTATTATTTCTTGTATTATTATTCTTCCATTGAATCGGAATTTTTATATTTTGCTTTCCTGTATTGAGAAATTCCGACTCGCTGACGAACTACTTTTTCGCGGAGTAGCTCAATTGAGTAAACGTCGTTGAACGGCGAACGTGGTCACAGGCCTCGTGAAAGGAAGCTTTTTCCCCGGTGGCCACGGGTAAGCAAGTTGAAGTGGAAAGAACCGACTTGTTTTGTGTGTACACGTGTGAATATGAACTTGGGTGTGCGATCAAAAACAAAAAGTTATACAATGACGCAGGTAAGATATATCATTGGCATCTTCGCACACGTATCCTTGTTATTGCCTATTATAGATATGGGGCGAAAGTAAGTGTGAAAATAAATGATTCGTTTTGTACCTGTCCGCATTATTACAACCCTTTACTTTCAGTGGTAATTTTAACATTAATGGAGTGGACTAATATTATCTTTGTCTAATATTATGCATATGCCTTTATCATACTGTGACATTCCATTTCAATTCTTTAATTGTGGAGAACTGCAACCTGATTTGAGGTTAGTTATCTGCTAAAATGTGTATATTTTAATGCAAATGTCGACTGTAGACATGTATAGTGTACTTATTTTGATGACAACTATCCTTATATGCGTACTTTTTTATTGCAGAGCATAGTTTTGAACTTGGTAATAAACGGACTGAGACAAATGTCACATTAATTGTACCCTTTTCTTATTTGTTGCAATAAATGTTTAATGAAATGAAACTGTTTTGTCCTTATTGTAATGATCCTCATCAACATTCTATTCAACCACGTAAATATTATTACTGGATTAAGCCTTGAAGGCGAGAGCGTTTTAAGCGCATAAAAAGCGCGTTTTAGAGACGCATATTTCCGCGCCTGAGTAGGCACCTCCAAGACGGGATACTGACGGCGCATTTTGTCTGTGTCAATTAAGCAGATACGTACGCGTCACGAATGCGCATCCTACGCGCTGCTCTACTGTCTGAGTGTATTTCTTTACAGCAAATAGTCGCTATTGTGACTACTATTATTTATTTGGATATTACTTAAATTCTTTGTGACGACACTTTTCCTGAAATTTTTCTAGCAAGATGTAGCGGAACGCTTTAAACTCACATTGTCAGCTGATGAGAATGACATTGTGCATCGCTGCCTGCACGCGAGTGAGTTTAGAGGATTCGTTTCGTAGAGATTGACATTTTCTTTATTGCAGTCATAATTTTAGGCAAAGTATCGTGACTTTGAATATAGGTTTCCTTCTTTTGCGTCTTTTCTGAAACGAAGTGGATATTTGCACAACTAGTTAAAATAGCGAACCCACTAAGTGAGCTCACTATTTCCACAAGTTGTGTGAATAGCGATTCTGACTGCCACTCTGCGGCTAGGTGACAGCACTTGCGCGCGAATACCGATGCAATCTAGTCTTAGACATCTCCTGCGTCGATCAATTAGCCTTATCTGCCATAAGTAACGGGAGTCTCGAGTAAGTATATTGACGGATAGTTATGAAGAGTACAGCGATTTCAACTCTCTTGGACGTATTGTAAATCTTTAAAGAAAACACCCGTCCTATGATAGAGGGATCAGCAGTTTCGAGGATTGGGATATTAGATATCGGAATTCTCCGAAATTATGCTCAGTCACTTGTTTATCTTACATGTAGTTCCCCACAAATTTCGCACATTTATATTTCTGAGAAACCAGAACGTACGTCAACGAGTTTTACATTCAAGAGCAGAGCAATACTTCGAGTTACGCATACGAACAAGACACTAGCGGCACCAACGAATGACCAAGCAGCTGTAGCTCTACTTCCCAACTCAGATGTGTGTGTGAGAAAGAGAGAGAGCAGAGATGACATTTGCTGCAGATACCAACACTTACTATTTAAGATTTACAACCCTTCCTCGTCATACCTGATTCATTGAACAGGGATGGAGGATGATAAATTAAAAGTCGTTTGTATATTGCTCATTGTTTTAACGTTAGAAAGCTTTTTCGGCTGCATAGCAGCCATCGTCAGTAACGTACACTGATACTACCTTTTTCAGTGTACGTTACCTCCAACAAATGCTAAATCCATTTTCAATATTCTTGCTATCTCAGTCTCGCACGCTTAAGTATTCAACTGCATGTAAAACCGTTATCTAACTTCCACCTCGGTACTAGCATCAGTACTAATACAAAATGACGGTCGTGGATCCTCACCACTGGTTTACAGGTCAGAACCGAAATTATTTGCTGACGTATTTGTACACGCTCGTCTTTCAACGGAACTCGTTACTTGTATTAACGAAGAATAAAGCTTTCGTTATTAATGAAAAGTTTGAAATGACGTCATGAAAATAAGCTAATCCTGTAATAAACTCACTTCCCTTCAGCACCGCACATCACCAGCAGGTATTTCATTACCAAGAAGTTCAACTCGCACTATGTAACAGTTTCAGTGAGGAACACATTCAGTAAGAAGCGAGTGGTATTTAACGCTGTCAAAACTTCCCAAAACCTCTCTATTTCTAACGGAGAATTCAGTGAGGGCGTCAAGATATCGTTCACGGGGCAGCAAATAAGGTCAAATTAGGTCTCAAGACATGACACGACCTGTCAGCAAACCTGATGCAATGGTTTCCGAAAAATCATAAAAGAGCATCACCAACCGTACATCAGTCAAAAGTACAGGGTTTTTTGTATTAATTTCATCCAAACAGCAATGGGTACATATGACAGGATTAATTTCTAATTTCGGAACCTTCGTCCTGTCGATAGTCAAAGCCACATTGTGTACAGTGTGGATTATTTCAGAACTCGAGATAAGATCGAGTATCAATCATTAGGGATAGAATGAAACGAAGTATCAAGACTAGAACTGTCACTGGCAAAGTAACTTTTTAAACAATCAAATTGCTAAGTACACCTAACACATTGACCTTGACGTGATTTGAACATGCAGTGTTGTTCTAATGAAATTAAGAAATCAACTCAGTACAAAGACCGCGGAGTGAATTTAACGCGCTATCTTCTGATCAGAAAAACAGACGCGCTATAATTTTGCCTCGACGCAAATTTGAATACATTATAATAGATGTAAATTGTGGGCTGAAACAACGGTGTCCAAAGCATACCTTGAGAGTTAGTTATATGGCATGTTACTTATCTCAGATTTCCGGAGACTCCACTGAAGAGGAAGCAAACACATACTTCGGCGTCTGGCAACATTCAGTTATTTTCAGGCACATTTCCTGACGACGGCACCACTACGTGCTTCCGCTGCGTATCGAATAACTCCTGAGTCCAATCCCGCTTTCGAAGGTGGCCGATATGCGATCGGAAGGATGATTTTCACGATACGCCATTGTGATGAAAACTTAGAAACAAATGTCCTTTCGTCGGTGACCAGCGTCTATGCCTGAGTGTCCCTTCTCACTCAGGCAAGCAGGTGCTCCCTCGCCCCCCACCGACGATCGCGACCAAGCGGTAGGACTTGCTTTCGTTTCCAAATACCTGCCTCTTATGGTATAGATGTCACCACCCGCTGCATCGATACCTATTACTTTAAACTTATTTTGATAGAACGTTCCAAATTTAACTTGACTTAGTTAATTACTATTATTGTTGAATTCTATTCCTGGTCTGACTCAAGTCTGGGCGTAGAAGCTATCATTTATACCAAGATGGCTTTATCCTGACGTGTTGTTAGATCCTTCTTTACTCTTTTTCATATTTCGTTCGTTTATATCTGACCCATATCTCTCGGTCGCTTGGTTCATGCATCCAGGTTGTAATTTAACTCTACGACGACTCTAGCATATTCTCGCTTTTTCAATTTTCCTTGGTCCATCGGAGATCGTTGTCCAGGTCATCTTCTCCGTCACTGCAGTGCCAGCGGCGACCGTCAAGTCATTTGATAATCGAGGAGTATTGTGAGATTTAGTATTCTCTCATGTATATTTCTCGTATCGTCAGTTCGATAATTTCATAAAACACAGTCTCCATGTTCACAAAATAGCCTCTTAGGATCTTACTGAGTTCGGTAAGGTACGCATCACTATTTTGAGTATAACGAGTTGTTCATCCCACCTAAGACTCATTGGTATTTCGTAAACTGCGTTAATGTTTGGCCACAACAAACTCCTCTGACATCACTTCATACCAAAGTCCGCGCTCGATTGCCGAGTTCTAACACATATCGGTACATACTCACTTTCACTCTTTAAGCACAAGATTTAACTAGGGTACACTTTCAATATTGTTTCCACGAAATAATATAGAAAATACGCCCACCTGGGCAGAATACCGAATGTGCAGATATGGCACCGGAAGGTTGTTAGGTGCCCAGTGGTTCCGTTCGCCCGGGTACAAATAACTTCTGGAGCTATTCAGTCCTCGGTAATTGCTGTGGAGATGACACAAGTTTAAGGAACAAACCAGAACGACACGCTCTATTCCTTGATATGTTTTATCTTCCCCACTGGCCTTTTCTATATGCTGAACGCTCACGTATGTGTTTAACGTGCATGGCAACCAGTGTCGGAGGAACGGGTGTCCTGGTAACTTGAGAGATCCATGCTACACCAATGGTATTCGCATGCTCGCGACTGCCAATACTCTTGCCTTGGCATCAGCCTCTTCTAGACGGGCGATCGGGTGCTAACCCACCCTCAATTAATTGGCTCGGACTAGATCTTAGGGGGGATGCAGCGGTAACCATCCCGCTAATCGGCAGCGTTAGTGGTAACCTCTGCGTATCCACGCTGTATCCCCTGGCACCCCAGTGGGATGTCCCCTTGTTTGGTGGGAACACGATGAAAAGTAAGTTCATTCGTATGGCAAATTTAACCCACCCTTTGCCCTCTTCTTCTCGAATTAGTTGGAGATGTCAACAGTTTATTTTGTAAGGATAACGACTAGCCGACAAACCCTGTCTTCCTTTTTATGAAGTGTGTAGAGGGAAATACTTTTAAGTCTGTGAGTGCATGCCGTCTTGCGAAGGCAATTGACGAGAATTAGGAAGCAACAGTCTGTCATGCGCCAATGGAATGGTGAAATTATGCTTGACGCACGCACAGATAAGCATATCAATATTTTGTCACTAAAGGAAATTATTGGTTTGAAGTTTTTACAGAACCTGAACTTGTGCAAAGGAGCGGTGAACCACGATGACTTTGCATAAGAATCTGATGATATTAAGGCATTATTTGAACCTGAAGGCGTGTTGAACATCCACAGCATTAAGAGGAAGGTGCAGGGAAAGTTCATCCCCACCTCTCACTGATTCTTACTTTCGAACGTCCCTCTCTGCCAAAGGTCATACACTGCTGTGTGCGCGACAATATGCAGGTTCGGTCACACATTATGCCATTGTAAATCATCCTGTGATGTTTGCGGTCAGCCATCTCACCATGCTCGTCGCCTGTGCCGTGCGTATTATAAGGGTCATCCTTCTAACTCTAATACACGCACAAAATATCCGATGGAGAAAGATCCGGGACACGGATAAGGTGTCTTTTCTGAAGCTAAGCGTCTCTATCTCGTTAGGCATCCTGTCTGTATGATCAAATCGTTTGTATAGGTGGTAAACACTCCGAAACTGACTATAGTTTTCTTTGTCTGTCACGCGCATTTGGAGAAAGTGCAGAAACCATAGATGTGTGATACTGGAGTTCAGACATCCTTTGATGATCCTGAAGCTTTAAAATAGGAAATTGTAGAACAATTACAGCAACCAAGTTGAAAGAAATTTCACAAGTCAACCTCAACTTCCGCAACCACATCCACCCAGGTATCGAAATTTGCCGGAAAACGAATTTCTCGGTCGTCCTCGGGAGGAAACATTTCGTTCACCAAAGTCCTGCAAAGCTGACTCGTTAAAGACAGATTGTGATCTTGTTGCATCAACTTCCTGTAAGCATCTACGTTTTCATCTTCTCGTTCGCCAAGGAGCAGAAATACTGGACTTTATAAATCCGATAGTGATCCTCTTTGCAGCAGAGAATACGACAAAACTCCCGGAGAGGGAACTAATGCAAAAAATTAAAAATCCAGACACCGATAAAAGATCGGATAAATGCCATTATATGGCTTTTTCAGGAATCTTAATGGTCTCCATGTACGTTAAGAAGACCTGAGGTTTTTATTCTTCCATCGTGCTCTTCAAATAGTCCGCCTACATGAGACCCACCTTGTACCAAAACACTTTTTCCCCTCCTGGGTATATCTGTAATAGGACGGAATTAGATGACGGTCTCAATTCACACGGTGGCGTCACTCTGCTTGTAAATATGGGTATCTTCAAATTTCACCTGAAGCTATCGTTGGGGAACTTGCAACGCACTACTTGCATCGTCTCTAACTCCTATCTTTAACCTCCCGAGAGCTCAAGCACTGAAGTGTTACTTGGATTTTTCCAGTTGCAGAAAAGAGAAATATAACATTCTTTTCTCATTGATAGAGCTACCCTCTGCCCTTGCGTCTTCGAAATATACTGACCAGTTTCTGATCAAATACATAATGCTATGCGGAAACATTTTCCAGAGATGGGTACGAGATTCCTTCTGAGACTATTCAACCGTATTTGGAATGACCATACCGTATCTGCTCTAAGGCGTGAAACCATACATATTCCACTTCCGAGGGGGTAAAAGATCGATCCAATCCATCGCACGTTCGACCGATATCTCTGACAAGCTGCGTTTTCAAATTGTTTGAAAGATTGATCAATAGTCACCTAGTTTGGTCTATGGAATCGCGAAACCTGACCAATATCGAATGTGGTATCAGAGATCAGCGGTCAACTCTGGATCACCTTGTCATCAGCGTATATTGAGAGAATATCTTGAGGCCATCTTCTTTGACTTGGAAAAGGCATATGACACCACCTGAAGGTATGTAATCCTACGCACATTGCACTCGTAGGGTTTTCAAGGTCTTCTTCCTCTGTTCCTGGAGAGCTTACTCTCTGAACGGTCTCCTCCCGTTTGTCTTGACCAGTAATCATCCAGTCACCCCTTGGAAAACAGTGACCCACAGTGGAGCATGTTTACCGGCTTACTCTTTACCAAGTCCAAGTCATGCTGTATGCATTTCTCTATGATATACCATGCACACAGTGACCCAGATATTATTGGTGGCCAAATAACTTCCTGTGTTGTCTTGGTGGCCAATGTGTTGACTCCGCAAACTTTCTGGGTCTCATGTTCGATCGCACACTTACTCGGCGCAATCACACATGTTAACTACAATTCCGTTGTAACTCATCCCTGAACCTCCTTCGCTGTCTAAGTCCATCATCATGGGGTGCAAGCCGCACTTGCTTTCAACACCTATATAGAAGTCTTGTTCGGTGAGTATTAGATTATATCAGTATTGTATATGCCGCTGTTTCACCATCTGCACTCAGGCTCCTTAACAGCATCCATCACGCAGGAGTTCGCATTGCAAAGGAGTTCCACATTCGAAGTGCTTACTGGTAGACTCCGGCGAACCATCACTCAGCAGAACACGCAATATCTTACTTGAATCTTAAGGAGTGAAACTGATAGGGATTTCAGATCATTCCACTAGCCCACACATACATTTTCCCAAATTTGGTTCATCTTACACTGCAAGACCTTCGTTACCCCGTCCAGCGGGTGTTCGCTTTAAAAATCTGATGGAGGAAAATGGCATAATCCTAACTCCGCCGGAGAAATACATACATTCCTACACCACATCATGGTTTCTCATTCAACCGACTTTCGACTGTCCCAACTTTCAAAGCAGGACACTCCTGCTGCTTTGTACCAGCACTTCAGAGAAATGAAAGACATGTATTTCGATCATTCGTTCATCTACACAGATGGGTTATCGATAAACGATTCCATGGGTACTTCTTTCCACTGCTGTAGTGGCACCCGTTCTTTTCGCTTCCATTCCTTTTGCTTCGTGAAAACTGCGGAGAAATATGCAATACTTGAGTCTCTGAAGTTCATTCAGCTACCTTCAATACGGCGTGTGGTTCTAGGCAGTGACAGTGCTCTTCATCCAGTGATCATCCACTGAAGATGTGATCACACGTCTTTGTATTGGCCACCGCTATCCTTTCCGTGGTCACCTCTTCCGCGGTGAACCTCCCCATCTGTGAGACTTACACCACAATACTTACCGTGGAACACTTTTTTTGGATTCTTCCAAACATAATATCCTACGGAGACATGATATACCCAATAGATAGAACGAAATGCTAGGATAAAAGAAACTTATGCGTTTTTAGATTCCAACAGGAATGTGACCTTTCACAAAATATCTGATCTTAATTTGTATGTCATGATTTAAAATTCATAAATGGTTCGGGACTCCTCCCACAAGTTCTCTGGAGGGTTATAATTTACATCCCTCTTTGTTTCCTTTTCTCTAAATTTCTTTCTTTTTGTATTTTTTAATATTAGGCAACCGTTGTGTCCATTCCTGTCACCTTTATATTTAGATATGAAGTAATTTCGGAAGGGTTTATTGGGTAAGGTTGAATTATTCGGTAAGTCTCACGTGTCTAAGGTGCGTAAAAGCAATTTTCCTACCAGTTCATAAAATATTTAGATATGTGACGGTTCTAATGACATAGACGTCGGCGAGCCATAAAGCCTCACTAAAAATCCTACTTGAGACGGGGTCGAAGATAGCAATAGTTAGCCAAGGAAGGCACGACAGGAATGTATGAGAGAATCAAGTATAAGCGGAAGGAATGCTATTACAACTCAAGGCCCCATGATTGCTACCAACGAACTCCATAGATGGGAGGTTCCTGAGGGGAGCATGGTGAGGAAACAGGATTGCTGGTGTCTTTTGGGAGAGAGACATACACCATCTCAACGAAGTACTGTTCATACGTGTGGTGAATTTTGTGCACCAATGAAACGAGGATATGCCGTCGCAAGCATCGCTACTGGTTGGTCCTCCCAAACCGGAATGTTTCAGTCGAGGCATGTCACGAAGCGTATCCCACAACGTTCAATCGATTCCACAACTTTCTAATACCACAAAAATCCCTTCCCTCGAACACATCCAATAGTTCCTACCCAATCCTATACCAGTCAGTCGGTTAAAAATGCGAAAAGGAAATTTCGTTAAACTATTAAACAGCAATGAAGTCTTCCAGAAATTTACGCCCGACTTTTAGGAAGGTCGAAGCGGCGGTAGGTGGTGTGCGAACAGGATAATAACACAGGAAGGAGGACTCACAAAATGAATCAGTAGTTTAAAGGATCAGGAGGTTCTTTTATAAACTGGCCATAGTCTGTTTATTCAATACGAACACAATTTTATTACACATATTAAATCTACATAAACAGAGGTACTTGAAGGATGTTACAAAATTGGCGACAGTCAATTACCGTAAAGTCATTACTACCGACGTGCGAAACTCGTTAAATACTGCAAGATGGGACGAA
This sequence comes from Laupala kohalensis, assembly GCA_002313205.1. Lineage (NCBI taxonomy): Eukaryota > Metazoa > Arthropoda > Insecta > Orthoptera > Trigonidiidae > Laupala > Laupala kohalensis. The sequence continues at coordinate 936,342 of NNCF01126653.1, read as the reverse complement.
ATAATGTAAAATTAAGATTACTTGTAATGATCCTATTTTAACTCAAATATATGAGAAATACGGGATCCAATGAAGCGCACAAGACATCGTGATAACAACTGATTTCTTTGCAGGTCGACCAACATCAGATTTGAGACTTATATTATTCAATGTCATCTGATACAGATTTATATAATACAACACGTAAATTGAAGACGACTCTGGATAAAGACATTACATTTTAACTTTTCCTTATGCCCTACCTATTTACTCTGTCAACACTTTTTTAATATGTCAGTAACCAGCTCATAAGTTTAGTCTTGATGGTCTCTTCACCTGTCTCCCTCTGTCTGTAGTATACTGGGTTTCGGCTACGGAATGCCTGATTCTAGGGGTGCAGTTCGATAGGCTAATAAACCCATATATAAATCTTCAGCCATATTAAAGATCTTTTTGACTGTATTTCCGCCGATTCTGCCAGCCCGTTTGCTCTAGCATGTTGTGGGCTGCAAATTTCTAGCCTCATGTTTTAGAGTTCCGCGAATTTCCGGAAGTCGACACTCGTGAATTGAGTGCTGCATCGGCTCTCATTACTAAAGGAATTCCTTGTCGAGCGAAGATAGATTTGCAGGTATCCATAACTGCTTTTGCCGAATTGTTGTGTAGGTTGATAATCTCCGGGTTTCGTGAGTAAAAGTCCTCCACGATTAGATAGCACTTTTGATTGCGGTAGCCAATGTCTTCTCCGACTAGTCTCCAAGGGACTGTAAGTAGCTTTGTTCTTATCATCGGTTCTTTGGGGTTGAACGCGCGTTTCAGATGTTACAGTCAGCGACATTTGCAGCAATGTCCTTATTTACGCAAGGCCACCACATGGCTGCCCTGGCTCTCCGCCGACATTTTTGTTTTCCATGATGGCCCTCTTGGATCCTTCCAAGCATGAACCCGCGCTGGCCGTTACAGATGTAGTCTATCCTCATATAGGATTCATCCATCCAAGTAAGCCAAGCTATCTCTAAATTTATACAGATTCATCGTGTTGGGTACATGGTGCGACTCTCGCTCCCAGCCATTTTTGATTTGCTGCCTCAATGACATTGGGTCCTCTTCCTGTGCTCTACGTACTCGTTCAATGTTTTCATCCGTACAATTCAATTTGATCGAAATACACGCTACGCTTGCTTCCAGATTTGTTTCGAACTTGAGGTCCCGATGTACTGACCTATTCACGGGATACCTTGAGAGGGCGTCGGCAGCGGCGAGCTTTCCCAGGTTGGTAATCTACTTTATAGTAAAACGTTGCTTCTAGGGCTTCTTCCTCCAATGGCATAGCTTGCTTCAGTTTGGCTCAAGCTTCTTGAGCAATATGCGATTGGACGGCTTGTGCAATCTTTCTGTCTGTTCCAGTTGTCCCCCGATACCATATCCGCACGCGTCCGACGTCACTCTTGTTTCGAGGTTGGGGTCGTATAGGGCAAGGATCGGCGACCAGCAAACTGTTTTTCAACCTGTTGAAGGAAGTCAGCCCAGCACCAATCATTGTCTTTCACTAATAGGTCCCGGAGTGGCTTTGAGTGCTGTGTGTAATCGGGAACAAATCTTGCATGTTGTGCTACCAAACCCAGGAAGCTCCTAATATCGGATACATTTTAGGGACCGATAATTGGGTAACGGCCGTTAACGTTCCCGGATCTGCAGCAATACCTTTCTCGGAGACTATATTTCCAAGGAACTATGTTCAGTTTGTTCCAAATATAGTTTTCCCGGTTGAGGGTTATTCCTGCTTGTTGGAGACATGCAAGCACTTTATGTAGCCAAGAGTCATGTTCCTCTGGTTTTCCCATATACCAATGTCTCGTCCTGCAGGCTTACTACTCCTTCCAGACCTCTCAGTCCTGCGTTTATAATGTTCCGAGGCTGATGACAAGCCCATTGGAAGCTTCTTAAAATAGTATCGACCGAAAGATGTTAGGAAGCAAGTTTATTTTGCCGAGTCTGGCTAAAGCAGGACCTGCCAGTATCCTGAGTTCTGGTCTACCTTGCTAAACACCTGTACCTTCTCCTATTAAGGCTAATGATTCCTCCACTTTTGGCTTTAAGCGTTCGCGTTTTATACTATCGTTCAGCTTCTTCAGGTCGACGCAGATCCTCACCTTACCATTAGGTTTTGTCACTGGGACCTTATCTGCGCATCACAGTCGGCTCGTCGACTTTTTCAATTACCCCGTATTCCAAGCCCTGCAACTCTTCGCGCAGTGTTTTCCCCCAGTGGTATGGGTATTCTACGCGACGTGATGGCGTATGGTTTGGTACTTTCTGACAGCTTAATGTGGTACGGCTCCTTGAGCTGTCCCATACCCTGGTAGACTTTGGGGTATTGCTGCAGAACAGACTGGTAGTTTTTAGCCTGTTCTGAGGGCACTTATGGTAGTCAGAACCGGTTCAGCTGATGACCACTTGATCTGCTTCATGGCCTTCATTTCCGACAGCCCCAACAGCGATTCATTCAGTAGCCTGCGACCCAATATAAAAATTTCCATTGGCCAATCAACCGCTCCAGCTGAATTCGGCGTTTATTCTCCCAGCTATGTCGAGCGGTTTCTGTCCGGGACCATATAGATTCATGTTCGATTCAGCCAACATGGCGATGAGAATTTTTCTGAAGTCGGCCCAACTCAGGAAGGAAGAGTCCGCGCCGGTATCCACCTTACATGCGATTGGGATGCCGTTTATCTCGTCATGGTCCACCCTTGGCTACATCTGGGCTGAGTTTTCCTGTCAGTAGCCATCATCCGGACAAAATTTTCATCCTCAGACGATATATATTCCTCGGCCATGTTCACATTTTTTGTTCTACACAATTTTGTTTTTAGTGGTGTGTCCCCTCAATTTGCACTCTTCACCTGTTACTGGGCACTTGTTAAAGGGGTGGCAGGGCTTCGCCACGCAACGCAGACACTGACTCCCGCACTCATTCTTATCCTTCCCATCGCTCGGGCTTCCGGCCTTGTAGCCACTGGAACTGGACTCCGTACCCCTAGCAAGGTAGCGCTTTTTGCGGACTGTGTTAACCTCAAGCGATTGAGCCTGGTCGGTGCCTCTGAGCAGACTGCTGTTTCTTAACATGTTCTGCCAATATCGCACGGATTTTTACCTTCTCCGTCAAGGCAGCGTCCATCTGCAGCTCTTGAGACGAGACTTTGCCTTCAGCCATGCCAACCACAATGCGATCTCTGATCAACTTTTCACGCAAGACTCCGTACGAAGTGTTTAGACAGAAATAAAGATCTGTTACAAAGGACTTAATGTCTTCCCCTTCAAGCTGCCTACGCCTGTTGATACTGCACGTTCGTATACGACATTGCGCTTTACTATGAAGTGATTTTCAAGTTTTTCTTTAACAGGTTCGTACTTCGAAACGAATTAAAATGTGTCGAAAATATCCTCGGCAGTAACTTCGCCCAGGGAGTACATCTACCTGTTCATTTTCGGATGCTCTGTTGAGCCCAGCGACACGGCGGTACCGTTTTCAACGCCTAATCCATTCTGGCCAGGCTTTTGGGTTGAACGAAAATTTCTCAGGAGGATTAACTTACGCCTTGGAAGACGACTCGCTACCCTCTGCTGCGATAACAGGTGGCGGAGGTGGTTAGTTCATGTTTTCGATGTATTTCCGTCTTTCCCCCTGCTGTCGTCGATCTTCTCACAACACGATTATTTCGTGAGAAACTAGATTTAAACATATGACACCATGTAATGATCCTATTTTAACTTAAATATATGTGAAACACGGAATCCAATGAAGCACACAAGACATCGTGATGATAACTGATTTATTTGCATATCGGCCAACATGACAATGTACAGGGTTGGGCAGGGAGGTATGGATGATTTGAAATAACACTTACACTCTCATTTTTAAACGAAACTCAAAATTTATTTTTTTAATGTGTACCTTAGATGTTGCCATTACAAAAATTAAATTAAATTAAAATTAAATTAAAGAGGAAAAAATTGATTACGTACGAAAAATAACATCTGTTAAATGCTGTCCGTTTTTGTCCATACACTCCTGTAGACGTTGTGAGAAGTTGTCCATACTCCTCTGAAGCATTGCACGTGGTACTGCTCGAATTTCTTGTGTTATTGTTTCACTCAGGGCTTCAAGTGTACGTGGTTTGTTTATGTATACACGTGCTTTTAGGTAGCCCCATAAAAAATAGTCACAAGGTGACAGGTCCGGTGACCGAGGAGGCCATTCCACATCTCCACGCAACGAAATGAGGCGCCCAGGGAAGGTCTGCCTCAAAAATTCCATAGCTGCTCTCGATGTATGGCATGTCGCCCCATCTTGTTGAAACCATACTGTGTTGAGGTTGATACGTCGTCTTCTCAATTGTGGCAGAAAAAACTCACGCAGCATCGTTAGGTAACGATCTGTATTGACAGTGACGGTTCGACCGTTTTCTTGGAAAAAGTAAGGGCCAATGATGAAGTTTCGACTAACGCCACACCAAACAGTCAATTTGTCGCTGTGTAGAGGTTTTTCATGGAGTTGACGTGGATTTTCAGAAGCCCAATACCTAAAGTTCTGCTTGTTTACCACTCCTGACAAATGAAAATGGGCTTCGTCACTCATAATCAAAACAATATCATCAGTCATGTTTTCCACCATTGTTTCTGCAAATCTGAATCGTCTTCCGTAGTCGTTTTGCTGCAATTGTTGGACAACCATCAGCTTAAATGGATGAAAATGCAGGTCCAAATGTAAAATCCGGCGAACTGATCGGTTCGACATGCGAAGAGCACGAGCATGTCGCACAGCCGAACGACGAGGGCTTGCTTCAACTGCTTGACGCACTCTTTCAATGTTTTCCGGGGTTCGTACCGTTCGTTCACCACCTCGTGCAGTTCCAGGTCTCAAGGAACCTGTTCGTTGAAAGTTATTCACCCACTTCATTATTGTTTCAAACCTCGGAACACGACCATGACGACCAACGTTGAAATGATTCCGGAACCGTCTCTGAGTTTGAATGACGGAACGGCCCGTTTCAATAAAGGTGTTGTACACAAACACGCGATGCTCCATCGACCACGTCTCCATTGCTACTAAAATGGCAACTCATAACAAACAGATACCCCCACTCTTTATCCGCCAAGGTTATCCCCACCTTGCACGACGCCCCGTTCAAATCATCCATACCTCCCTGCCCAACCCTGTATAAATCTGTAGATATCCGTACATTACTGGCTGTCTATAAAGGATTGCAAATAGCTACTTTAACAACTTAGAGCTGTATTACGAGATGTCGGGCATGATATGACACGAAGTCTCAGCCGAAGTTCCTCAAGGCTTAGTATTGGAGCATGAATTGTTGAAACGTCTACCTGAGGGAGCATCTGTATCTACTGTTGGGTTGTTAGTACTAGCTGAAGGGGAAAGGGTTACAGTGAACAGTACTGAAGCAATTCTTGTCGCAGACAAAAGGGAATTCTCATCCCCGACTCTAGTTTTGGAAAGGTTAGGTTCCACTGGCGTGGAGCAAGTCACTGTGATACCTCTGCATAAAAGAATGATGCACACATAAGAAAACTGAGGATGCACTCTCTAGCTTAGCAGGACTAATGAGACGAATGCCAAATATCGGAGGGCTCCGGAAAGGGAATGGAAATTGTTGACTAGCGTTATGCAAGCGAAAATGCTTAATTGTACACTTGTACATTCAAGAGGGTTTTTTCTGAAATTCCTTCGTAATTATGGAACATTAATTTTGTGCCCCTAGANCCCCCCCCCCAACGAAGGTACATCACTGCATCCATGGTCTCATTTGGGGTAGGTACACCACAAACAATGCATCACTTGTGTGTGTATTCAACACACACAAAAATTGTATCACTCACCATGTGAAAAGGCATTTATGAGGCAAGGAGTAAAGAGAGAAATCAAACTCTTCCTGATATTCCTTTTTTTAATATAAATATAATACAAAATAAATGTACAAGTGTCTTATTGTTATTTTGGTTTAATAACTTTCTTCGGCAATGAACAAGCATTATCTGGGTACTTGATTATAAGATGTTTACCACCTACTGGAGCTCCCTGAAGACTCTTCATGGCTTTTCCAGGACCAACAGCTTCAAAATAATTTACAAAAGCATACTGCCCTGTTGATTTTAAACTTTTGATTCTGCCATACCTGAAAATTTTAAATCCATTCAATTACAACAATCACAGTAGAATACAAATTCCAAACTTAAAAAAATTACTATTCATAATGTTCCTTTTTACATTTCCTCGATAAAGTATATTTTCAATTTTTATTAGAATTTTCTTGTCCTTCATCTTAAACTATTCAAACATATCAAAAGCTGTATTAGCTACATTCAGGTATTAACCATGTATGTTTTTGGTAGCACTGGTACAAGAACCAGAGTACTTAATCTCTAAAGTTCAGAACGCTATCACCTGGCCACTACCCAAGAACCTAACAGTGATAACCAAAGAACTCTGGTATGAGCACTAGTGCAGCTCAAATCATGAAGAGGGAAGTTGAAGAAAAGTTTGAGACAGTGACAGCTTATACAATAGTTAAGATGTTCACACAAGTTATGAGTAAAGTTACAGATAATACCGAAAGAAATTCTAATATAACACAAAAGATGTAGATGTAACAAATATGTGATATGAAGCAATAAATGTACATCCATAAAGTCCAAGATACTGAACAAAAATTGAGTTACATCTATAAGGATTATTTCTATGAGAAATTAATGTACTAAGTTACAAGGTCTAAAAGTTCCTGGCCTAAGAATGGAGGTTCAAATGAATAATATATGCATATTACTTTTTAATGACTCTTCCCTTTATTGCAACATATTTTTCAAAATATTTAATTAATAAACCTCAGAAAAATAATTTTTACATTTGGTTGCAAAATGTTTGATCACAACTTCCTGGACCTCTTTATTACTGTTAAACTTTTGTCCAAGAGTACTGACTTCAACTTTGAAAACAAAAAAATGTAACTAGAAGCCAGTCAGGTGTGAACAGTAAGAGAGGGAGATCTGTGAAGTTCATTCTTAAATGATAATCTTCACATGACAGACTGCGTGGATCGTAGCATTGACATAAAGGAACTGCGCTTGTGAAAGCTAACACTCTTCTTCTACTAAACAGTGTCCCTTAGCTTTACCATTAAATTGGCACAATTTTCTGCAGTTACTATAGAATTTCTGCCCTTGAAGTCAACCAGTAGAGAGAGTTCTTCACTATCCCACAAGATCATCACCTGCCCTTTTTTCTTGAGTATGACACTGTTGCTTTCTTTGGTGGAGAAACATTCCTCTGCAGCAGCATTCCATGGATTCTCATTTGTTGTAAGGATAATAGTACAAAACAAAAGGTCTCACCACTAGTGATGATAAACTCTGGAGGTTCATCTCTGTTCTCTTGACAAAGCTCCAAAACTAGTCAAGAACAGTTAACACATTCTTTTTCTGCATGGAGGAAAGAAGTATGGGCACCCACTGGACACAAAGTAAGTTAACATACAAGAGTTTTTGGAGAGTCCCAAAAACCATTATTTTTGACAATCCCAGCCTGACAAGTATTTCTTTGACTTAAATCTTCTATCTGAAAGCACTTCTTCCTTAACAATCATAATGTTGAGCTTAGAGCAGTCTTCTTCAGTTATCACTGTTGCCAGGTATCCGCTGCAGAGTTCATCTTCACAGGATTGTCTTCCACATTTAATGGTTTAGTCCACTGTTCCAGAGTGCAATATTTAGGAAAAGCTTCACCACACACATTTCGTTCATGAGTCTCCAATGTGCACCCTTCTGTTGTCAAAAAGTTTACCCCCACACGATATTCAACATTTGTGCATAAAGGGGAGGTTTCCCACTGTGCTAGGGGAGTGGGAGCATATGAGGGTATTAGGGTCTCAAATATTAAACTTCAAAGTACTACCACTTTCTTTTTCTGTGTATGAGCTAAGTAGGTTAGAACCTTCTACATACATTATTGCATAATGTAAAAGATATAAACTGAAGCACGTGTTGTATTTCATCAAATAATCCAACATAACAAACAATTTTTCCCCAAATCAATTCAAAAGTAAAACTTACTTGCCAAACATTGTTTTTAGAGTTAGTTCTGTAATATCTTTTGTTAGATTACCAATCCACAGAGTGCAGCACATAAGAGGATTATTTGGACTGTAAAATGGAAAAAAATCCTGATAAACTTCAAGAAATATTTTGAATAAACACACAATTCATCAACTTAATAAATCTCTAGGAGCATATCATATCCAATCTAAATTTACTTAATTACTAGGTAATTAAGGCAAGTATGGAACAACAAAAATGTTTTGCAAGTTCTTGTATGATTGATCTATATATCTTTGAAAGTAATCAATATATCAACAATATACACTCAATATATAAACTGAATCGACAGTAACACTTCGAACTTACTCCATCAGAGGATCATTTTCACTTTGATCACTCAAATTTGCACTTTCTTCATCTGAGTAATAAATAGCATCTTCCAATTCTTTGTTCATTACGTCCAATTTCCCTGATCTGAGTAATCTTTCAGCTTCCTGTTATCACAAATAATAAAAAAGTTAGTAAGAATACAAAAGTGAGTGTCTGAACACTGTTTTACATTTATAATTATAAAATAGTTATGTTTGTTAAGAATGAATTACTAATGTGCCATTCTTACTAATGAATTACTAATGTGTTTTCTTAGAAACTGTCTTCTTTATGAACACAACACTCAAATACAAATGTTTTTTTTTCTCTCAATATAATAAGAATATTGTACCAGATTGAGTTTATTTTTTTGTTGAAAGAATGAGAATTTAGTGCGTAAATGCCCTTTCCCTAATATCCAATGCTCAGAGATTCCCCAGTATGCATCGCTCAATAAATTTTAATCTGCAGCAAACATTATCTCAAAACAAGATCTCCAGAATAACTCTTCTTCAAATTATAATTTTTCTAAAACACTCATGTGAACAAACTAAGTTATATCATGGTTTATGTTTCTTGCAAAACTTTTCATAATGCAAGAACTTGAAGGCAACTGCTAGCAAATGACAAGACAAAGTTAGACTCTTTCAACTGCTCTTCCAAGTAACTTATTTAAGTTGCCAGCAATGTACATAAAAGATTTTTTGACACACCAAGAGTACTCATACAAAAAGGTGAACTAAATTCTTTGAAATAATTGTTAGCTGAAAATTTGTTGTTGATTATAAATTAATTGTAGGAGTAAAAAATTTATATTTGTGTAAATAATAAGTGGTCTTGGGGGAAATGCGTGCTCATTTTGATACATCTCATATCTCAGACTCTTCTCATATATTATCGATCATAAAATAAATTCTCTTATCCTGTCAAAATATTTAAACAGGATAAGAAGATGGATGATGTCCACAGAAATAAGTTCAAATATCTTTTATAAACACACCTAAGGTATCTCACACACAAACCATTTATGTGTTATATAAGAATATTTTAATGTAGCAAGATTCCAAAAGTTGCTTTGTTTATGATGAAGAGAGTTTTCTTTTAAAATAATAATTTTCTATCAATATTTCTTTTTTTGCCACTACATACCACAACACTGTCACTCATTCGCAGGGCTTGCATAATTTTCTTTTTAGGATATTTCCCCTGTCTAGATAATTCCAAAGATTGCACCTCCATCAATTGTCTGTATGTTTCTTCACATTTGGGATCTAACTTCAGTACTCTCTTGAAAGCCTCTTCTGCTTCCAAATACCTCTAAACAATTGAAAAAGCAGAAGAACAAAAATCTTTGTATCAGTAGCAATGTTAAGTCAGTTAAAAAATAATGAAAATTATTTTCCAAATTCAATATTTAGATGGGAAGTTTTAAATTATTTATTTATATACCTTCAAATATACCAACACTTCTCCTTTACGGAAATATGCTTTTTTATATCTTGAAAACACTAATGTCATACTTTCTGCATCTTCCAATGCTCTGAAACACCAACAAAATGAACATTTTTCCCCCAAACTTAAATACTATTAAAAAGTTGTAAAGTATTTCTGATTACATAAGTATTGCAACTCTGATTTATTATATTCATGACCTTACAACTACGGGTAAGGGACCTAGACAACATGGATATTGAATAACTCTAGGAGAAGTTGCTCCAATCACAATATAACAAACAAACCATTAAAAAATAAAACTATTATGAAATATTATAAATTTATAAATAAAATCATTTATTTGTTCATAAAAATTTTTGAATTGAAAATTATATTTATTTGGGTTTTTAGTTCATTTTCCTTTTCAGAGCAGACTTCAGAGCCAAAGCCTTCTGTGGTAATGTTTTCTTTCATAGTTTTATCACTGATATAAAGCAGGGAGATATTTGAGAACATTCTGTGTCAGTGTGCATCTGAACTATATATTGTCTTCTCATGACTTGAAAGCTTTTCTTGCTTCTGGCTAAGCTGACAAGCTGATTAGGTGTATGATTTTAGTCAAACAATTTTACAATTGAATAGCATATCGTTATTAGGTCTTCCAAAACTGGTTTCGTAGCACAGACTGCAACCTAATAGAGTAAATTAGTTTATTGTCCTCCATGTGGTTATATACAGTTTGTACTGCTCTTTTTACAATAAATTTATTATTATTAATAATAATAAAGCTATTCACTAAATAAATAGTTAAAAACTTATGACCTTTCTTTGGACGAATAATATTTTAATAAAATAAAAATAACATAATAAAATATTATTCATCCAAACAAAAGGTCATAAGTTTTAACTGTTTATTTAATTATATTACATAATGGACGTTGATAATAGTAGAATTAGTAAAGCTATTCACTGTTTTGCAAATTTTTCTTCAAGACTGATATAAAACTTTTTATAACGGTTTAATAACGTTTCAGCTTTCCCCTTCATCAGTCGTGTAGATAATGAACAGATTCATCTCTTTATGCTTTACTTTGAAGAAGTTACATGAATCTACCAGTTGATAATATTTCTGAGTGGAACAAACTGTATTCGATATCCTGAATTTTCTGGATAATTACTGTTCCTGCATCACCTTGACTGATCCTTATTTCTCTTTCTGTTGTTCTTTAGTAAGAAAACTTTCTTAGAATCGTCCAAATGTTTGTGTATTCATCGTTGACAGTGGTTAATATTCTTAGTTTTTTTATCTGACTAAAATTAATCATTGATATAAATTTGTGTGTGTATGATTACAAGAGCTACATTTCCACTCAATAACTATGCAATTATGTTGAGTGTGTTTCAGACACAGTCGCTAAACTAAGAACAAATCAGCGTGATCTCTATTTACACAATATCCTACTAGAAATAACTTGTAATACACACACACGCACCCACGAACATGCACTAAGCTAAATAATTACCAATAAATTTAATTAATCGATTAACTTTTAAGTAGATTTTATCTCTTCAGGTAGAATTATTTTATATTTGTTTCCTTCTCCAAACTTGTACTCCTGGCACATATGAGGTGACAGGCAATGTATCCATGTTTTACTATAAGCAACTATTTTATTATAGTTGCAACAAGGCAGTAAAATAATTTTTACTGAGGACATATTCTTGCAAATTTTATAAGTATGAATTCTGTTTTGAAAAAGCAAATGCACTATCAGATAACTGGGATATAATACTCTGCTACATCATCATTGAGAAATTGCTTTCTCATGTACTACTCCCAAAAACCTTCATTATCATTTTTTTGTCACAGCCTTGGATGTATCTGTTCTCTTTCTTATTCTGACATCTCAAACATATATTATACATTACGAATAAATCATGGACCAAAAACACATATTTTAATATAAACAGAGTTAATTTCATAAATCAACAGAAGAAAACAGAAATATGCTTGCACAGACTAAAATAGTAATCCAATGGAGAATTATAGATGATAAAAGGATCAATTGCCAATTCTATAGAGATGAATGCACATGGTGCATATATCGCATGTAGGTGATTTAAGATCTATAAAATTCAAATGGAAAGTCTGAGTAAAATTCCTTGACGACATGAAGTGTTTGATACAATTGCACAGTCGAATGTGGAGGTTTTTTTATTGCATTGTGTGGCAGATCCAGGAAATTATTTATTTATTTTTTGGGTGGTGGGGGGTGGAGGGGGTTGTGATATTCATGAGGGAGGTGTGGGGGTACAGAAAGTTTGGAACGAAATGATGTAATTTTAAGGTTCTCAATATCCACATAGAATAATCAGTTTTGTAATTGTTTAAGTAGTAAATATATTTCACATTTGGCTTTGAAATCAGCTTTTTTAAATCTTCAGTAGTTTGTTTTACTTTTTCATACTGAGTAATATTTATTGAATGAATTAATGAGTAAAATAAAAAAGAAACAAGATAAGACCACATTATTTTTCATTAAATTTTGACTAATAAAAAAATTACTAAAAAATATAATATAGTTTCACGTTGTTAAAATAAAGTTTACTTGATCTGCATATAATTTTTTTTAATGCTTTGGATGGAATTTTTGCAAACATGTCAACAACTTTTGAGGAATCAAGAGTTACATTACTTTCATGAATGTCCACGAGTGCGAATCCATTTTGTCTCTCTTCTGACAAAGGGAATCTCAGGCACATTTTCGTCAATACAGTGTGGAAAAACTTCTTTCTTCCTAACAAAATGTCACTAGTATCATGCAGAGTAATTGGAGAAGATCCTTAATATAAAGATAAAATTTGCACATAGGATTATAGAAAAGCATCAATTGCTGTCAGTGGTATTCCAGTTTTGTTTGTCCAATGTTCATTCCATAAATTAATTTTATTTGTGAGCTCAAGTTCACTTGTATCACGATAATACTTGGGTGCTGCTGTTTCTTCAGTTCTGTACCTCTTTAGAAGACAAATTGTTATATTGGTCAGACTGTAACAAAGCTTAATATCTACATTTGAGTCTGAGATCTCTGGAAAATCAGGCTGTCACATCAAGGATTGCTCCTAAAAGATGGAGCATCACGAGAAAGTTGCATCTTGGAAGGTGTAATTAAGATGTGTATAAATTAATAAATGACGATTCTGTAAAAATATATTTTCACTAATTGAAGCGAATAATAGGGCTACGTAACAAATACATATTTTAGAAAAAGAAAAAATCCCTTTTTTGGGGGTGGGGGCCAGAAAGCGGAAGCCTCGCCCTTATATCCTCACTGTTGTGTAGTGTGTCAACTGCGGTAACATCCACAAGCATTTGCGACACATACGTTGAATATGTTAATTCCAAGTGCAAGTTTACTGGTGTCATAGATTCCTATAGGTACCCTGATTCTTACAAAAGCTCGAAAAACATGCAGCACTTGAGAGAGTCAAGGAAAAAGTCCATCGAGTAAATGATCAGTGACACGATGGCGTCCATAGTATCCCAGGAAAACTACGGGTATTGTACGGGTCTCATTCCTGCGACTACCATTGAGTACGTACCTGCGCCGCTCCTCTGTGTATTTTTGCGTGTCCGGTGACATTGTTGTCTGCAGTTCTAAACAACAGTTTTCACGGCATCATGCGACGAGACCGCGAGTGTCGTGCAGGTTGCGTCTGCGATCAGCAATCCGTGTGCTGCGAGACAGTTTTCGAAATCACAGCAGGCGCGCACCAATAGTCCCCGCAATAATTTTCATGTATTACAGGTTGCGTCGCCAGATGAACAAACTTTTTAAATATTGAAAATAGTGTTTTTCTTGTGGCTCTGGAGTATTTTATGCAGTTTACTTTAAAACATTGACAAGATCTATTGATCGGAAAGTGCTTAAGGGCTTCCTCCGGGTCTTCCCCGAAGAGTCTGCTCCATGGCAGACCTCGGCGGCGGCTCCTGGTACGAACTACTCCGATGAAGCAGACCTTTCACAGAGGCCATCTCGGAGATACCAGGCCATTTGCTTTTCGCGAATGATCAGAGATTAGGCATCAAGCGGCAACGCTTCTCCGCGAAACTGCCTCGAGCCTTCATCATTGAGGTATGTCTGGTTTAAAAACAAAATTATTTACTGATCTCTTTCATCACGTTATTAAACACACACCAATAACCAGACTTTACACGCCTTATCGGCTATTTCCTCTCTTAATATTATATCTTGCTTCTCTGTAGCAACCATCCCCTCTATTGTTACGGAAACAACTAGTTTTTTTGCACTTTCAGGGAACCTTTACCTTCTCCACAGCGGTGCATCAACCACATAGGCTGATTTGTCCAACCACGGGTGGAAACAACGACTACCACCACTGCCATGGACGCTCAGTCTACACAAGTTCAGTCTTCCCAGGACTACACTCCAGTGGGTAACTCCCGCTCCATAAAGCGTGAAGAATGGTTTATAAAACCACGCTCCATAAAGCGTGAAGAATGGATTTTTTTGCCAAAGCCCTCTGGAACATCGCATCTTACCTCTGAGCAATAAGATTTGCTCCATCCTCCTCAGTCGTGACACCTCATTCCAACCCAACTCGAACACCCACACCAACTTAATCCTCCAATTAGGCAACCGCTGTACTCTGAGGAAGTGGCCCTCTTCCGATCTACATAGACAATTTATTTGACTCCCGCGAACTTCTCCGCGCTTTGCAATCAGCGTCAAATTCACCCTCACTGGACGCAACACTTTACAGAGCATGTTCCCACCTTTCACGATCACCAGACGCAATTAGGAAGTGTGAAGAAATTAGGAGTGTTAGGCCCGTTACAACCACCTCCAGTCAGTAATGGTTTCGCAATTGACAGATAGCCGTAACCGTCAGTCAAATAAGAAGTCGTATCGACCATCCATTCTTAACATCTGGATAAGTATCCTTCGGTTTTCTCGGAAAGTAAATAGTGTGGCAGCCCTGATTTGTGTGTTTGGCTCAAATTACAACAATGTTCAAACTGCTTGAGATCTCTTCAGCTTCTTGTGATTGTTAAATGTATTTATAGGTCACTTTAGTATGTGGCCGTGAAATGGTATATACGTTTGCATCCACGAAACTAAAGAGATTCAATAATTACTAAAGGTTTTTTTTTGCACTGTAGTCTTGAAGAAATAAAAACTCCTATTTGCAACAAGCCAACGTGAGTTTTTATTTATTCAAAACCACAACGCAAAAAACTTTAGTAATTATTGTTGTTGAAAATAGTTGATATTGATAATCAGATTAATAGAATGGCAAAGAGATTCATTAATAGAAATACGAATGAACCCTTGATTGAAACCATGAATGTGCCTTTAAGAAGCTTAGTATCATCAGCAAATAGAAATTACTGACTATGTTTTATCACTTGATGTACATTAATTATTAATAAAAAAGGATTGGTGAAATACATGTCTTGACCAAATCCAGATAAAAGTGAAGTTTCATTAAATAAAACATTATTGATTTTAACTTAGTCAGCACATACAGAATTACCTGAATTTATACTTCTTGTGATGTAGTTAAGATAGTTTATTAAATTACTCTGCAGAGTTATAAAACCATGTTGTTATGGTGTAAGACATTTATAAGTCAAAGGTTTAACTGTGTTGTAGACCAATTTATCAAACATTCTTTTAAAAACATCACATTTAACAATTTGGTGATAGTTATTTACATCAGTAATGTCACTTGCCTTAGGATATGAAATAATATTAGTTAACTTCCAAATACCAGGAAAAATATCCTTTGAGATAGAGTAATAAAAACGATTAGACAGCCATTCTGACTTAAAAGAGGCGCAGTCCCTGTTCAATAAGGGATGTATGCCACCCGAATCAGGAAGTAATTGAGGATCCAGATTCAAAACGCAGTCCATCATTTCATCCTTAGTACATACAATTCCATTAAAGCATTCATTGAAATCACAGTTCGTAAGAGTCGCACTACAATCAAGTTCCCTATACTCACTACTAAATTTATGACTAAATAAATTAGCAATATCTCTTACATTATGAACTTTCTTATCTTCTAAATGAACATATATGGGTATCGGACTATGACTCACCAATGTATTTACAAATTTGTAAAAGTTTTTACCATTATCAGATTATGATGCTCGAGATGTAATAATCAGTTTTTTTTTCATTCCCATCAAGTAAAGATTTACAAAGTGATCTTCCAATTTCTAATAAATTATAGTACTTTTCACTTCAGAGGGGTAGTTTATATTCTTTATTGTATTTATTTTCATTAAAAATAGCCATTTTTAATTCATCAGAAAATCAAGGAAATTTATTCGACTTTACAGTAATCTTTGGCACAAATCAATTATATGATAAATACTAGTTATAGCACCACTAACAAGCACATCAAAGTCTATATTAATTCCCATATATGTAGGAATTTCAAACTCCTCAAATTCATCTTTAATAGTATTATTTTCAAATTTTTTGAAATTATATACTTCATCAAATGTTTTGAATGGTTGATAGAATCTCCATGGGAATGTGATAAATCTACATGATAAAGATCACAGTCAATAATGGGTCTACATTAATATCCAACATNTTTTTTTTTTTTTTTGTGGGGCTTTACAGCTTGTCGACATTGAGGTCATTTGAGCCCTATAAACTTGTACAGGTAGGGAAAGTGCAGTTACGCACTAGGGAGAGCCAACACGACTCTCCCCGCATGTGGGACTCGCTGAATGACACAACCATACCCACTAAAAACCCTCCTGAATTACAACATACCAAAACATATCTCAAAACCAAAAATCAAAACATTGACGACAAAAAATGAGGAAAATGAAAGATACCCTAGCTCTAATAGCGTTGGAATAAAAAAGAACAAGCGGTGACCAAGGAAGGTCAGGAAAGAGAAAGGAAGGAGCCTTTCACAAGTAAGTGGAAGTAATGCCAGACTCAGCCCCAGGACCCTGTGTTTGCCAAACACATACTTACTAGATGGAAGTCCCCTGGGGAGTTGTGTAAGCTTAAGAAGTGAGAACCAGTCAGACATGATATTGGCAGCTTCACGAATACTGTGATCATTATGATCACCTATAGATTATGAGTATTTATTAGAAAATAACCATTTAAAGCCATGTATATTAAAGTTATCTATTAATACAAGTTAACAGCTATCATGACTATTCAAATAATTTGCAATTGAAGATTGAATGTTAATTGTAATTCATCGTAGTATCCAGAAGGGGGTGAAGTAGTTCTGAATAGGAAAATTCATTATTATTGAAAACTTGAAGAAAAATGAAAGAAAAAATTGTCAACTAACAGCAAGCCTACATAGTTCAGAAGGTCTTAACAGCAATAAAGACCCCACCTCCAGTTTTCTTGGTACTTGTAAGACTAGAGCGATCACATCATACAATATTATATTCTTTCTAACTAATTTCAGCCTTTTTTATATCACTTAGAACTTAGAAGCCAAGTCTCACTAAGAATATATCAAAATAAAAAACACAGTTGACACTTCCTCTACACTCACACAATCTTGCCTTATACTATTGATATTTTTATAAAAAATTGAAATAATTATAACATTATTTTGCAATCAATACTAGTTCCCAGATAAATTACAATCAGGTGTATCTTGAACAATTGTTGGTATTCCACATGTAAATTTTACACGCTGATTTGATTTGCCATTCTCTTTCCTTTGTGTAAGCTCCTTGATCACCACATTATTACCTATTTGAGATGTAGTCAAATCACCGGTAATTCTTATTAATCCACCACCAATTAAGTTCTTATTTTTATAATTCTAATGAACATCCACAGATGATAGAGAGAAAATTTAAGTGGCCTAGATTTAATAGCAATATACACTTTTCCCATAGCATTGAAATGTAATATTATTAACATTAAATAGTAAATTTAAGCCTCTATCTAGAAGCACTTTAACTACTTAAATGATCAGGTATGTGAGTGGATGTCAACATTCCTTTCTTTTAATTTGTTTTAATCACCAAGAAAGTAATTTTTAATAAAATGTGCTGATTCAATATCTTAGACTCTTTGCTCAACATCAATGATTCATTTAAGAATAGATACTTGGTTATAACTAATAACAATTTTTATCTATTTACATTATATTGATATAAAACCGACCTTTTTCTTAGACAATTATTTATTATCTCACAACGTTTCAGCAGAGATTCCCACCATCATCAGGTATTTAAACGTTCGTCCAACATTTTCCATAATATTCTAGAGTTTGAATCAAGATTCCTACATCATTAGCATAATTATCACCAATTGGTTTAGTTGGGCTAAAACTTGGTGATAAAAAATGTACTGAGTTCATTTACCTCAACATGTTACAATACCACCACTTGCTAGAACAGTTCTCTCAACACAGGACTGATGAAATTATTCCATATATTTAGTACACTGAATAGCCTTCATTATGTCAATAAATTATAGTTTTATGGGACATTTGGTAATTTTCTTAATATTACTAATAGCTTAATACTAGAACAGTCTCACTATCCTTTGTTGCAATGGTGTTAATAAGAGGTTAGTTACCGGTTACTACTAGTAGAGGAATCATAAACACAAAATATGTTTGCAAAATAGCAGAAACCACAGAAAAATGTTATAAAAAAGTATTGTAAGTGCTCAATAGTTTTTTCATGTCAGTGCGAAAATTTGAACTCAGTATTTTGCATAAACATTATTTTAGATATGCAGTATTTGTAACAATTAGTCTCTTTGAACAGTTTTAAGATGTCACCCCAATCCATGTGATCGTTATATATACAATGAGATATTACTACACTTTGTAAATGGTTAAGTATGGCAGGCGAGAAAGAGATGTCTACAAAAATTGTCCAACACAAATAAAATATTAAAAATGTGATGAATATTTACAATTTCTATTCCATTTAAAGGTTGTGGAAGTTTTTCAATAACAGTTATTAACTCTACTTCCCCATAAAAATATTTTTTTCGTTAGTGTTTTATACTAGTTCAATTTTTAATAATTTGGGTCCCATTTATTTTTTCATCATTACAGCCCCCAAGATGTGGTGGTGCATGGGGCAGTCATCCCTTTTGATATGCCACTGTCTATACTAACAACTATAATGCATTATTTCACTGATCACAGTATTCCCAAATCATATATCCACACTGACAAACTATTAACAAAACAAATGTAAATATTTTCAACAAATTCACACCAATATGATCCTGAAAGTAGAAACTGATGGAAAATAATATAAGATTTATCCCAGCACACTAATCTCGAGACATTTTGTTATAAAACACACACTACCCACTAGACTCATACACATGAAACTTAACTCAAATTAGGACAACAGTCAATGCACTAAAAAAGTATTCATAAATACACTTTGATATTAATACAGACACCAAGATAAGTATTAAGGGGGTGAGGAGTTTTCAAAGTTCAAATAATAATGTACTTTAATTCCATGGTTACAGACCTTAACAGCAAATATGTGAGTGGATCTGAATTTAGGATTTTTGGGCAAGAAATGTTGTGCACAGTAATAAGACAAATACATCAAAACCATAATAACACAAAACCATGATTGTATCAAACAATATAGTTATGAAACTGTATTATACTTCCAAATCATGACTGTATAGCCAACTAAATGGGACACGCAATGATCTGAATGATCAAAAACCCAGAAAATACACAAAATAAACATAAAACCATGTACTATAAAAAAAACTACACATTGTAAAATATTGGAAGGTGTCTGGCTATCTCCCTTAGTCTGTCACCACTTCTTTGTTCTGGGATGTTTTGACCCCGAGATGCTCCCTGACATACCATCTTTCCCTCACACCAACATCACTACCCTTGGTGGCCACAACGATACAACTACAGGATAATTCTTAGAGTAAATAATTTTTTTACCAGTGCACTGTTTAATTTTGGATTCTGTACAACATGATGAAAAAAATTATAGCAATCAACTCCATTTTCAAGTATTCTATGTTGATGTTGACAACAGCAATATAATACTCTCCGTACAAAATAAAAGGATAGCGAATGCTTGAAAATGTCTTTTATATTATATTAAAATACTTAAGAGAGAAACCTTTACATGAGAAAGGACACAAACATGGAAATTATCAGCCAATTTCTCTACTACCCACTTTCTCAATCCTTTAAAAATTTCTAGATTTTTTAAATCAAAAAATAACATTATCTCTGACAATCAACACAGTTTTCAGAAATCCTTTTTCACTACCAGCACCATACTTCCTTTTTTAAATGACGTTACCTTTCTCTTGGCCATGGAGAAATTACTCAAGGTGTTTTTCTTGATTCAATTCTCCAAAGAATTTGATGTCATCAATAATGAAATTCTCCTGTCAAAGTTCCAATCCTTCGGCATTCATAGACTTGCACATCAATGGCTAATTTCCTATTAAAAGATAGATATCAACAGTTCGAAATATCACATACTAAAAATAAAGTACTTCAGTATTACTTTTCAGAACAAAGTCACTTATTTGCGGAGTTTCCCAAAGTCAATTCTCGACTCCATACTCTTTTTCTTGTTTGTGAACGATAAGTCATCCTCCACATCATATTGCAAAATGGTTCCTTTTACTGATGACACTTATTTTCTATGTGAACACGCCAACGCTTAAAAAGTTTTGTCTAACCTTCGGCTTGGTTCTATGCAAATCATCTCATTGTAAACACAGACAAAACAGTTTCTATGTTACTTCACAATAATATCACACAATTTTTACCCCTGGTTTCTCTTTTGTTAAACAGAAAACAATAAAAAACTAATGTGTATACAAAGTTTTTAGACCTTCATATTCAAGACAACCTCCAATGGGATTGTCACGTTGACAATCTTAATCAATTGTGTTAGGCATTCTGAATCTTAGTTAATATTGTTAGCCCTCATTTTTCCTGTTGCGTATATTTTACTAATATTTACTCCCATTGTCTTCTGGGGTAATTCCGGACAGAGTGCCCAAACTTTCAGAATACACAAAAGGATTATTCGGATAATTTGTAAATCTCAACCCCCAAACTCTTGTAAACCTTTATTTCAGGAATTAAATGTTTTAGCACTTCCCTGTATTTATAGTTATAAAACAGTTGTGTCTGTTAAGATCGAATTAATGAAGCTCCACCCTTTCTTCATACAAAACTTTCATGTTCATGAACACAATACTCACAATAGGGATAATATTCATCGTCCTAGAGTGTCAACCAATCTTTGTCAAAAAGAGCTTTATTATTCGAGAATCATTCTATATGATTCCCTCCTCAAAACTATAAAAGACATTGATTAAATTGAATCTCTTCAAGTCCATGGTTAGAAGCAACCTACTGCACCAGTGCTTCTTTGCAATGTAAAATAATTTATTGATTCCAATAAAAGATAAAATTGTCTTGTACTTTATCACACCATTGCTGTAGTGCTTTCAAAAAACATAACAATTTCAAAACAATTTTCTGGCATGCTTGTATTGTGTCTTATTATTCACATAAGTTTAGTTTTATATGTTCTCAGTCTTGGCACGGTTGTGAACATTAATTCTGTAGCCCCATCCTGGCCTGGGTTTTTCTCAGGTTTCCTTCGGGTAGAGGTCGATCTTTTTACACAAACATACTCATGGTTAAAAGCTAAGCTAGGAGCGGCATCTATTGAAATAATTAATCTTGAATTTAGTGTTATTTAATAGTTACGATTTATAAACAATACTTTCCGAATAATCTACAATTTGAATAATATGTACTTCTGAAAGAACTATTTTGTGTTTTATTAAATACAAATTTGTGTTCAATTTTAACACATAATGAATTATTTTTATTGTTAGAAGTGTGCTGAAATGTTAAATCTGCCTCTGTTGTAGGGGATTGGTGGGATGGTCCCTTGCTTGCTTTTGGAGAGTAAATTAATTTAATGTCCTCTATGTGGTCTTATGCGGTTTGTAACAGAGTTTTTTGACAATAAATTTATTATTATGTATCTTTTACTTGCTCAGCAAAAAAAGTTGAAATAAGAATAATCCAGTAGGTGAATCATACCAGAAAAATAATGTTAGTGTAAGTGAAAGGAGGGCATCTCTTGCTATATGCATTTCAGAACAAAGAAGTCATGACAGAGTGAGAAGGGTAGCCAGCTGCCTTCCGATATTTAACAACCTATAGTTGCAGAGACAAGACTGAGCTCGATAATCGAGGGCTGGACAAACAAAGTTCTACCATATTTTACATAGTTATTGTGCATTTTCTGAACATTACTGAAAGTCATTTTATTAAATAAGCATTAGCTTTTAAGGAGGACCCTGTTTTTAACAATTTACATACAGCAACCCAACTTAAAAAGTCCAAAAGAAAATTCTAATATTAACCATTTCTCACACAAGATAAGAAAATTAATTTAAAAAATAAATCAACACACCTCGAGTAGTCTTTCAATTCAATGTAACACATACACCTGTTATTGAATAATCTTGGGTCATTTGGAAATCGTTTAATTGCATCACTGTACAACGCCACAGCATCTTCATAAGCACCCCACATTTGTTTTTGATATGCTTTCTTGCCCATTTCTTCAAGAGAATCCATGATTGACAATTGAGAGTCTAGAGGACAATGCACCGATAACTAACGTATTCAAATTGATAATAGGATTATCTCTCAAACCACGTGAAGTGCATACAGCAAGAAAAGTCGGCTATCGACTCACACATCTATCACCATTTTTAATCTGATGAATTCCTTCCAAAATATTTAAACTATAATCCACACGAACAAGCAGATATCAAGAACTAGATGTAACATCTGGCTTCAGCAGATATCTACCCAGCTTCTAGGCATATTTTAAGACCTATTACTACAGACAACTACAGACTAGACACTTGTTGCTGCTAATCAGATATCGGTATCAATCCTCAGGGACACAGACTGCTGTATACTATACACAAGAAAATAAGAATATTATTCGCCCATCAAAGGGCGTAAGGCTTTAATTATTTATTTAATTATATTCAAGACGACTATATACTGCTAAACACTGTGTACAGTCTCCTTGACTATATCCAATTATTTATCTGATATAAAAGTTGGCAGCGTTTGTATTTTGTTTTTTATTCAGTAAGGGAGCACAGTGTATGAGCAGTCTGTGGTAAGAGTGAGAAGTGGGCCGAACGTGCAATTCATTCCACAGATTATAGAAGGTACAGATAGTTCACTCCCATAATCCCATGGTTACCTTCGATACACCCCAGCGCGCCACGGGGAAGGCCAAGAACTATCGTCAAAATTGCGCTCAACACCCCTCCCTTTTCCTCGTTTTACATCGCATAACTTTAATCGAGTACCCGCTGCCATATTCTGCAGCAACCTACAAACAATTAACCTGCAGTGGAAACTCAGAACCAGCAATTTCTAAGTGCGTAAATCGAACTAAAACACACACAAATCAACATCAAGCAGAGCTCGAGTAGCTTCAATCAGTCGCAGTCGTCACATGAAGACCATATGTTGACCATGTGCTTGCCGCCAAACTCACTACGCGAGCAACCAGTTGAACGGGTGGTGAGGGTTAGTTAGTTCGGCGCCTTGCTAATGGAGCGCTGCTACGAGTGGTCCATCTGTTCCTAATATAATATGTGCCTGATCCTCAGTTTCACTTTGGCATAGTACCAGGAACTGCCGTATGAAATTTTCCTGATGTCGTTTAAGTAAAAGAATCGAGAATGCTTAGATTTTACTTTCAAAAACCGTACCAATATTGAGTGCATATCAAATAATAGCTATTACGAATTGTTAGAAACATCTGAGAGGTACTAGTTTTTACTGAATATATCGAAACAACTTAAATGAAAGTACTAAGCGATGGTCTAGTGGTAGCGTCTTCGCTTCCACGGTGCCACTGAGCGATAGAGCGTGGGTTCAAGCCCTGCTGGGCCGAATTCGGTGAGGTTTTCAGCTGGGGTTTCCCTTACCTATTCCAGACCAATGTCAGTTTGGTAGCATAAGTTCCCCGGTAACGCAACATTTTTCCCTCCCAATACCCTTTCTCCAAGAACGATTAGGTGGAAGAGCAGGCCTCATGGCCTGAACCTCGCCAAAAAAGGAATAAAATAATAAATAAATATTCTCACGTGACCACTCAATTGACCGATCGAGGGTCGTTATTTTAGTCACATGCCACCTAGATGTTGTCAGAGGAACAATGCCAAAATAATCACAGGAAATGGGTGTTTTGCTCACTTTACTTTTGCTGCTCCATGACTTGATCCCTGGTGAAGGGAGCTCAGTGAAGTTACTCGGAATAAATTTATTAATGTTAACTGATTCTAACGTTCTTGGGCTTAAATGATAGGCCTGACTTTGTTAAATTTTGCTCAGGAAATTTTATACTATGCTCACCTTTAGTTTTAAATTTTTTAGCAGTTAATAGATGAAATGTTAAAAATAAATTGTTGAGTTTCCGGCTAAGAATGTACTCTGTCAATTTGATTACGGAATAATGAAAATCTATTTCATTTATGTAATTGAACCTTCCCGTCTTTACGCACCCACTACTTTTTTCTGGTAACGTGTTTACTGAAAATAGCGTTATTTGAACTCTGCACATGAAGTAATATTATAATAGGAGGGAAAAGTAGGGTGGCACCATCTAAGGGGAGTTCCGTCAACTCAATCGACAACCATGCTGCGGGTGACCAGTATCAAAACTACTTGGTCGTTAGGTTAGCAGACCTAGCAGTTCTTTCTGACGAAGACATACTACAACCAATAGAAACGTAGTTAAAGCAAGATTAAGCGTAATGTTATTTAACGTACAATTTGAAACTAAATTGAAACAATGTAATATGTAGGAGTGAATTCTGCCATGAATTTCAACATGATAGAAATAAACTTAGGTTAGAAAATTTGAGAAAGAAACCCGTATGGAGAGACATAAAACCTCAAATGGGATTTCAGTTACTGGAGAAATACGCAGTGTTCATATTTGAATACTTAGAATCAATATTTTAAAAAGTCTTACATTAAAATAAAATAAATCTCAAAATATACACGGAAATTATACCATTTTATGTCGTCTTTTTTATCCTTAATACATGACAGTCTTCCTAGCTGCCACGCTGTGCCACAACTCGTACATATAATCACAGTCAGACAACGCCACTATGCGCTCACAATCCTAGGGGTTCACGAGTCGTGCGGTTTGCGTGTTTTTCACCTACGATGCCAGCTCCATCTCTGAACGGTGAGTAACAAAATGGTGTGCTCCGTATTTGTGCGATAAAAGCGTGTTGAAACCATATAGATGAAATAGTCAGGCGATACTTATGCGAGGATATTTTTCGAATTTTTATCGAAATTTGCAAATAGTTACTTGTGTCATGATAAACTGGTCTAATCGGACTTATAAGAATAGTGCAGATCGCAAGAAAACTGTGTACTTTAATAATATTTCGAAAGCTATTGCAAGCCAAGGCTCTTTAACACGCAGTCGAAGTGAGCGACGACGGTCACTTCGACTTTTAGGGCAAAGCAATATAATGCTCGATTCTAATTAAAATAAAGTTAAGGGCTCTAATGACCTTGAAGTTGACGAGCCCTATAGCCTCAATTTGAAACAAAATTCCTAAGCCATGATAAACGGTAGTTTAAACTCCAATATGGAACAAGTATTAGTGATCATAAAAATTCATACACAAATAATTCATTGCCATAACGACCGCCAACTTTCTGAAGTCATTTCTGAATTTGTCGGCTTGAACGGCCGTTTTTGAAGGAGAGGTACTCAATTAAGTACTCCCGTAACGCAACGCAACGAAGCGCAGTCGCCAAGTTGCGGGTAAATGTTTTCGCTGTCACCACCCCGTGTCCATGGGGAAAATCAAACCCAGAACAGTTTTAAAATAAAATCACAAAACACGTTTCATAAATAAAAGAAACGTGCTGTTGCACATTTACATAAAACAAATTAAATGAACATTACAGTAGCCTATCATTTACTTGTAAATTTTCTGAAACTGAGAAAGCAAGGAAAGTGTTGAAAAGAATCAGGAACTCTAAAATTCAAACTGAATGAAATATTTTAAAGTTACTCCGTAATATATTCTAGTGGAGTATGTTCTATCTCCAGAATGTATCAAAATTAAAAATCAATTGTAACTCAGCGGAGTCTTAACTCCACCTCAATAGATCAAAATTATAACAAACTCAAGTGTAATGCAGATTTGGTTAATGCAACCAAATGATACTGATATTCAAACCAGCATCCTGCAAGTTACCGCAAGTTAACACAGCAACTTAGAATTAATATCAAATCAACTGACGTGAGCGAAACATCAAAGTTTCTCTCAGGTCGCCCTGGACCTTACAATCTGGCATACGCCATGAGCATCATCCCTCGACATGTGAGCTATCGAGGCAGCATGATACCTCATCTTACATGGAGACAAACAGTCACGTGACCTGCTCATGCCCCCTTTGTTCCTAGACACTCAGGTGAGTAACGCGTCCCTTTCACTTCCAACAATAGTTCTACTGCATCTCCGGCGACCGAAGCGTCACTTTCTCTATTAAAAATAGAGCAGTCTCACAAACAAAACAAAGGACACTGGTGTCGAAGTAGCACTACGTTACAATCGCCCCTCCCCCCCAAAAAACCATTATATCAAAAAGATAAACCTGAATGACCAGTGGGGTGACAATACGTCAATTTATTCTCCAGAATAAAAGAAGGGACCGTCCCATGAATTCCGATCTAAAAGTGTCCAAAGGAAAATTGAAGAAAAGAGTACTGGTAAAATATGACAATTATGAATACTCAGAAAGAACAGTAGAATTCGAATATATTAAAAAGATGAAACACGAATAAGAACGCATTAAATAATTTTTTGTACTTTAATAAAATATGCTTAAAGGTAATGTAATAATAGCGTGTCAAAATGTACTAGAAACTGAACCATTGATGAATTCACATTAGTTTGGGAAATACTAAGACAATAAAAATATTCAGTGTGTTATTAAAAGTCATTCTACAATACGTAAGCAATATCCCGTCGAATTTTAAGTTCGTGTCTTAAATATTTTTCTCTCTACTGTGGTGTCAAGTCGTTGAAGTGAACGTAAAATATTTTCATCCCCTTTCAAACATTAAAACATGAAAATTGTAGAAACTAAGTTTTAGATTTTTGATTTAACTATATTAACATAGAAGACTGTGGCAATTTATTAATTAGCTCTTGAAATATGGCGAAAATACGAAAAATCAGATTTCACTTTTTTTTAAATCGGAATTTCAAAATATACCTTCTTTGTGGTCTAGACAATATAAAAGCAACATTCGGTCGGAATTTCAAGCGCCTGTCGTTAGTAGTTTTTACTCTGCGTTGGTGGATGAGTCAGTCCGTCACTCGCCGCTCTTAGATATACCAGGGGGAGGGATTTCGTTCATAGAGAAAAGATAGTTTTTTCGGTGTCTACAACGAGATACTAATTTAATGTAATGTATTTCTTTATGTCGCGTTTTCGGATCCCTGTCTAACTAACTGGCTGAGCGAGGGGACCCGAGCGTGACCTTCAGACTCGAAGAACGTCTTTCTGAGGAGTGGGAGCTCATTATGGGAGGGGGTTTCCTAAGTGGAGAGGAGGGGTAGATAGGGGTGAATCCAGTGAGACTCTGTCTGAGATGAAAACCCTTTTAATATTTACTCACACATGATAGCTTGGGCGGCGAAGCGTGGGTCAGTTCCGAGTGTCTCCAGCAGTTATCATCCTTCGTTGGCTCCAGGCGGCAGAGAGAGAGAGGGGCCGAGATGAGAGCCACGGCAGTCTTCTTCTTCTTCTTCTTCTCCTTCTTCTAAGGGACTACAACATTCCTTTGTTGAACGTTTTGGTCTGCTCTATCACAGCCTTCCATTCCTTTCTTTCCATTATTTTAGTGGTCAATTCTTGATTTTCATGTTCCTGATATCTTTCAGCACATCATCTCTACACCTGTTTTTTGGTCTTCCTCTCTTTTTGGTGAACAAGGGGAACCAGTTGAAGATTTTCTTCACTGCTATCACTGTTCATCATGTGTAGATGCCCAAACCAGCTAAGTCTTAGTGCTTTTTTAAATTTATTATGTTTCTATATTTCATTATTTCATCTATTTCTCTATTATTTCTTTTTCTCCAGGTGCCATCTTCTAATTTTATTGGGCCGTATATCCTTAGCAAAATCTTCCTCTCAAATATCATTATCCTTTGGATGTCATTTGCTTTGAGAGTCCATGTTTCGGCTGCGTATGTAACTACTGGTCTTATTACCGCTGTACGCAGTTTTAATTTGTCACTTTTAGAGAGGTTTATTTTTAAACAATGCTTTATGAAAAAAGAATGCCGTTTCCAGTTACTATTTTTTCTTTAATTTCTTCTTCAATTGAATTATCTCCGTTTACAACAGAGCCAAAGTATTTGTATAAGTTAATTTCTTGATACACGACATCATCAATTGTGATATCTGTAAGATTCTGATCCCCTGTCTTACACCTCATATTTTGATTTATGCGTGTTGATGGATAGTCCATATTATAAGGAGTTTACCTTGAGTTCAAAGAAGAAGAAGAGAAAGAAAATCATGGGACAAGTAGAATATTAACTAAAATGAGATTTCATAACGTAGGACATCTAATTCGCAAACATGGAGAAAATACTAGAAGACGTTGCGGTTTATGCGAAAATCATACCATGTTTCTGTGTGTCAAGTGTAATCTCCATCTCCATCCAGGATGTTTGAAACTTACCACATCAAATGAAAATCTGTAACATAATTTGAAATAAAATAACTTCGAAAAGTTATTTTATTTTTCTTAAACATTATTCCCATGAAGACCTCGTAAATCAGTATTGGGGCTAGAGCGCATGCTGGGACCCCTCTCCCGGCCACTGGTGCGTGAACGCACAATCCCGTTTTATATCATCCTCTATAAACAAAATTTAATGATAGTGATATTGAAAATAATGATATTCGGGTTAATTTAAAGGTCATATCTGAAAATTGTTGAATTCTGAGGCTCGATCCACACATATCATTGCCAACAGGCAGTACGTCGGATCAGCAACGCAGCCTTGAAACTTTTCACCTGTCCGCGCACAACCGTTGCTACCGCACCGAGCTGTCAGCAGAGGTAAGACTGCTGCATAGTCGCGGCTCTATGGAGTGCGCATCATTTCCACCGGTGATTTAGTTTCCTGAAGGAAGTAGAAAAAAAATTAAAATTGCTCGCATGTTAAAGACTAACGGTGTTCATCAAAATAATATTGTAATTAATTTTCAAACCATTATATATTATTTCATATAGATGAACGTAAATGTTCCAACCTATTGACATTAAAAAGTTTTCACATAAGGAAAAACTGTAAATGAAAATATTGGAGAAGGAAATGTATTTAACGATTTACATGGAACCTTTTTCTCTATAATGAATTGTTTGATTGGACCAAAGTAATAAAATGAAAAATGAAATAAAGTAATAAAATGAAAAAAAAACTTTCGGATCTGATTTTTTTTTAAGAAATAGTTTTCAACTTCGGGACATCTTTCTCCCAGTGCGAAAAAGATAAAAAATTGTCTTTTTTTTAGACAAAAATAAATAGCACAAGTAAGTCAATAAATTTACTTTAAAAAATAATCAAAAATTTAAATAATGTTAAGAAACAGCGTGTTTCTCATTCATTCATAATGAATTCACTTGTTACAGCCCCATTTATTTAAATATTATTTTCCATCTTCTAGTTAAATTATTATTTTGTCTTCCAATTCCCTAAGTCTAGCAATATTCTTGAAAGTAATAAATTAGCTGCAATAAAAGCTATTTTTACCAGTGGAAGAACTACCGCCTGAGACTTCAAAACTCACGGTCACCCCTGCAACTCGAAGCCTGACTTCCGTTCGGCGACCGCAGGCAACGTCGAGCGTGGGAAGGCCGGCACGGTCGATGGCGACCTCGAGGGATGCTGCGATGGCCATTTTGACCAACCAATAGCGGCGGATGAGCACCATGACATCATTCTAAATATATCCCATGGTGACATCATTTTAAAACTAAGCTGCATCTTATTGGGCTCCCCTCCATGACAGACATTTTCGAAAACTAAAAGGAATCCTCCACGAGACGACGAGCAAGGTAGTGGGAGCTGAGACCCCGCTCCGGGCACATGTGAAAACGTGCGCTCGTGAAATTCGGACTTTGGACATTTCACTTGTACTGGGAATTCTTTAATATGTATTGTTCTGTATATTATAGTGTGTATGGGTACACACTCCGAGACGCACGTGAGGGCGCGTCTCGTGAAATTCGCACTTTGGTTACTTCATTTAATTCTTCATTATTTCATGTGTGATTAAGCATTCTTCAGATTCTTAAGAGTAATGTATTCACGATCCGTTTGATGTAACCTATGTTTTGCTTACTATTGTTCAGATGCTTTTGGTGGCGGTATTCATGGTTAATTTTATTTATCCTGTATATTACCAAGTATCGTCCAGATACATTTCTTACTGAGTTCACAATCCGTTTTCTGTGTTTGGTTTTGTATGATATGCCTTCGGGGCATCAGCTAAGGGTTCTGACCGTATCATTGTAATGTAATAGATTAGTTAGTAGGTTAAAAAATGGTTAAGTTGACTTCCTTGCATTTAAAATATGATCCTGGCTCATATTCATATCCTGATCGATTCGTCCTCTCACAACATACGGATGTTACAACGCATAGCCAAGAGAGTAAGCTTAGTCAGTAGATGAGCAAATAACTTATTAAATCAAGCCCTAAATTGGGTTGTGTAAAACATACTAATTCTTGAGTAGAAGGCACTGCTATTTAACAATAGCAAGTGGATTAATTTTAACTGGTGGAGACGTCGAGTGTAGATCAATAGATATGGGAGGATTGTAGTGTTCTAGGGAAATGCTGGGCAGATACCTTAGGACCCCCAGAAAAGTAGCTTGTAACATTTGGCGAAGGCGCTGGGTGCTAAATGTTGTTCAATGAATAATATTGAGTAAGAAAAAATAACTAGCTATGAAATTAAGCCAAGGATCTTTAATTGCGTATGTCTAATGATGATTTTTATGTTTGTAACTAGCAATTGGGCAGACTGACTTGTATAAAGCCGCACCGAGTACCTGCGGTGCACAGTTTATACGTCGACAACGCAACACGAGTATTTCTTGCGTTCTACGAGTGACGTGTGCGACAGCGCGTGGCAGTCGACCGTAGACACCGCTACCGACATCGCCAGGGAATTTCGGCCTGGACAGCAGTGAGAATTCAGTTTTGACCATGAATGAGGAAAGCGTGGTAAGATTGGCTGACGGAGAGCGAATAAGTGGGACAATGCAGCGCATTCCTCGAATAGCACCGCCATTATTTTCTAGAGAAACAGATCCAGAAGAATATATTAGTCATTACATGAATATTGCAGCTGCAAACCGCTGGGATGGTTATACAAAGGTTTTACTTTTTCCATGTTATTTAAGCGAAACTGCACTGAAATGGTATGAAGTGTATATGATGCGGTATACTGAAGGGGAGATAAATTGGGAAGATTTGGCTAGGGATTTTCAAAACGCTTTCAGAGCAGTCGGAATGGAAAGGTTGGCGAAAGTTGAGTTAATTCGCCGTACATAAGCGGCGGGGGAAAGCATACAAGCCTTTACATTTGATTTATTACGGATTTGTCAGAACGTAGACCCGCAAATCACTAACCGCACGAAAGTCACTCATATTTTGCGTGGGTTAAGACCACATATTGTAAGCCAAGTAGTGCCTATGAACGCCTGACGAGGTCATAGAATACCCTAGAAGAGTACTTGAGGGGCAAATGTTTGCTGGACAACCTTTTTTATACGCGGGCGAGACAGCGCCGAGTGGGAAGGACGAGGAATTCAAAGCACAAATCGAGTATGTAATAAACTAGCAAGACTACTGCGAGAGAATGAGCGCCGTCCTCCCGTCATTGCTGACGATGCACGCCCGAGGTTCCGAGAAGAGAGGCGCCCGCGGGCTGACGACAGATACACACCTTAGGCGCAGTGGGAGGTCTGGTAAACAGATGGTCATAATGGCCCATGCCGGGTCGCAGCGGACAAAATTTTCAGCGCACTAGATTGATCGTTAATGGAATATAAAGGTGTTAGTTTTTCAAAGAATGGTAGATTTTTACTTAGAGAAATGTATGGGAAAAACACTATTGCTCATTTGAATAATGTCGTGTTTTGACCGTACGTTTGAAAGATTGTACTTTAGAGAGTCAGTGTTGCCACGCCTATCCTGACTTCGGAATTATCACGGTGCAAGGAAAAGAAATTTAGGAATAGGTGATATGTTAAGAGTCTCCACGTTAAACCAGGGTAATGTAAGAATTATGTGTTAAGGGGCTCTATTTTGGCGCGTGTAAAATAAGTTAAATAAACAGATGTTTCAGGATGATGGATAACAAAAATAGGGGACAAATAGCATTCTTGGTAGGCAGAGTATGTAAGAAAAACACGAGAGATTGACGTAATATTGTGGTGCCAGTAGTCGTAGAAATCATTTTCGTATAGGTTGGTGAGGTCATTGTTTGAATATTAGCTCTATAGTCTCTGGAAGGTAATTGCATTCAAAGTGTACAGTGTAATAACCTTTTGCATATTGTTTTTAAAGCAATTAAAGACTCTTGTATATTTAATAAGTAAAAGTGTATCTGCAACATCATAGCTATAGTCAGTGAACTCATTTGTTACTTAAAAGATGTGCCAATATTGAGACTGATTTATCGAATGGTACTTACAGTGGTTTATTTTAAAAACATTTGTGTCCTTTTTTTGAGATATACCATAATCAAATTTGGGACATCTGTAGATTTTGTGGGTCCGTGATTTTGATATAGGAATGCATGAAGTATGAATGCTAAAAATTAGAGTAAATGTTTATTCTCCAATCGAGAGTTATAAATTAGGAAACCTTGGTTGATAAATAGAAAGATGAGAAACCGGAAGATTGTCTTCATAAATGACTACGAACACGGTTGGACTTTTAAAATGGTTGGGGAAGTACTAACTTAAATATGCGGGCGTGCTCAAATGTTTTTGCAAGGTGACTAGACGTGATTCTGATAGAATGAGTCGTGGCTAGACTATTAATAGAAAGATGAATGTTATTCTTGTTTTGATCAGACTTGTTGGTTTCATTTTTTGTGAGTGTGGAATAGGGAATGGAGGTTTAAGTGAGAATTCTATTAAAGATCTTATATCAAAATGAACTTTAAAAAGTATACCTTAGCTATAATGGAACTGTTGGACGATATTATTCAGTTTCCCATTTTATCAGTGCATCTTTGGTATTCTTCTAATGTGAGGATTGGTTGTGGTATTTAACTTTTCTATTATGTTGATGGTCTCCATATCTACCAAATAAGTATTTTTGCCATTTTATAGTAATTCTTTAAACCGTGTATGGTTTTCTTATTTAAAATATTTTCTGTGTTGAGGTTTCGATCGGGGAAGTGGGAAACATGTTATTAGTGAAGCCACAAAGAATTTAAACTGTGAATTCTCTATTAAAGTCAATGAAGTTACTTTAAAGATATCACGAGGTTGTTGGAGTATTGGCTTGGTATGGATGTGGTGCACGCTTATATTGTTTTAAACCTTGAAAAGAGATTATCTTATTACCTGTTGTACGAGAAAGTTTTTATTGAACATTTTTAGGTTGAGCTTACTGATTCAAAAATGTTATTTTGACATATCAATGTCCCAGGCAGACGGTCCATCGATATGAGAATTATGTTTCTAAGTGACAAGCTGATTAAACATAGCCGTAAAGGCGGACTGCTGCGTTTCACTTTATAAATATCTTTTAATCGTGGAATACAGTGTAATTCTTACCGCTCTTAATTTTGTATTGAATGAAGACTTAGTTCTTTTTAAATAACTAATTGAGATTGGTATTTTTCTTTTAAACTTGGAAGATATTGTAGTAAAGATTTGGGGTGTCATAACGCTTTATTTATTGAAGACGTAGTCTCGTTGAATCTTGAGGGTGCTGACCATACGCATTCCACTCCCCTCAAGGTCCTCCCCTCTCCAATACTACATCACCGACGTGGCGGCCGGATTACTTTGACAAAAGCCTCCTTCCCCCTTTTCTCCTGTCTACGCGTCCATTCTTCCAAGCGTACTCGACCTCCAGAACAGGTGCCACGTTGTAAACAGAAATGGCGACCCCATAAGGTGTCGCACGGCATCCCCAAACAAATAGGACATCCGTTGGGTTGTGATGAGTGCAAAAGAATTACCAAATTTTGAAGATTGTATGAACAAGTGGTCTCATTGTTAATATCTATGAATTCCGATCAAGGGCCCTAGGGCAGAGGCGGATTCAAAAATTTAAGCAAAAATTCCTAGATAAGATAGAAAGTAAGCTACAATTTAGAATACTAATAGAATATCAACATATTCGTAATTTAACACAAAAAATTTATTTTACATATACAAATTTCTATCAAACTATAGATTATTCTAAATATCGTGTTTAAAAATAATAAGAATTGAAATAACATGATTTATTGTTACAATAAACATGCCTCTAGACAAAACCTAGAGAACTTGTATAAGAAATCTGCTTCTACCTGAAGGAAAGCCAGAGCAAATCCCGGGCAAGGATAAGGCTACAGAATTAATGTACACAACCATTCCAAAGTTGAGTACACATAAAACTAAATTAATGTGAGCCATAAGACAACACAATCATGCAAGAAAATAGTTTTTGAAATTGTTATAAGTTATTTAAAAAGCACTACAGCAATGGCGTGATAAAGTACAACACGGATTTAACTTTTGTTAGAATCGATAAACTGTTGTACATTGTAGACGCACTGGTGGAGGAGGTAGTTTTTAACCGCGGATTTGAAGATATTCAATTTCATAATGTCTTTTATATTCTTGGGCAGAGAATTATATAGAACGATTCCCGAATGATAAGGTCCTTTTTGGTAAAGAGTGGTTGACACTCTAGGGCGGTGAATATTATTCCTATTGCGAGTATTGTATTCGTGAACGAGACTGTTTCGTATAAAGCAAGGGTGGTGCTTCAGTAATTCGGTCTTAACAAACAAGACCGTTTCATAAATATAAATGCAAAGAAGTGATAACATATTTAATTCCTTGAATAAAGGTTTAGAAGAGTTTCGGGGGTGAGATTTACAAATTATCCGAGCTATCCTCTTCTGAATTCTAAAAGTTTGAATACTCTGACCGGAATTACCCCAGAAGGTAATGCCGTAACGTAAATGGGAGTAAACGTTTGCAAAATATACGCAACGGGAAATACGTGGACTAACTGCGTTAACTAAGATTCGGAATGCGTAACACAATTTGCTTAATTGGGAATTAAGATTGTCAATGTGACAATTCCATTTGAGGTTGTCTTGAATATGGAGACCTAAGAATTTTGTATTTGTAACAGTTTTTAATTGTGTTCCGTTTAAAGAAAGAGAAACCTGGGGTAAAGATTTTGTGATACTATTGTGAAATGACATAGACACTGTTTTGTCAGTGTTTACAATGAGACGATTTGCATGGAACCAAGTCGAAAGATTAGACAAAACGTTTTGAGCATTGGCGTGTTTACATAGTAAATTAGTGTCATCAGCAAAAAGAACCATTTTGCAATCTGATGTGGATGATGACATGTCGTTCACATACGATAAAAAGATTATAGGGCCGAAAATTGATCCTTGTGGTACTCCGCAAGTGTCTTTCAGTGTTTCTGAAAGACAACGCTGAAGTATTTTATTTTTAGTATAGGATATTT
>NNCF01126653.1:836333-899602 GCA_002313205.1 Laupala kohalensis | reverse complement strand
AGATAATATAAACGGCGTTTGTTTTTTGAAGAAATCCTTATCCCTTGGGTGATCCATCTATTGTATTTCTTTGTGTTAATTAACTTGCGTTTTATGGGAAAACTAGAGTTGTAATGTTTTAGGAATATTGAGATAAATAAATTGTTATAGTCGTCGGTGTTTTGGCAATTTTAAACATCTTTCCATGTTTCTTCACGCAAATAATTTATAAATATTGATTTATTTATGTCATTAAACTCTTGTAAATATGTAAAGGTTTTTAAGTGGTTTTAGTTTATTATTAATAGTCAATACTTGAGCAAGGTTTCACTGTATCCGGCGATAAACACTTCAGAGAGATACGAGATTCCATTGTTGACTATAATTTGATCTAGCAATATTTGAGATAAACTGGAGAGGCGAGTGGGGTCGTTTATCGTAGTAATAAGGTTGAAGGAGTCGATAAGATTCTTGAATCGATTAACTGGTGAATGTGCAGAGTCGGATGTACTCAAGAAATCGATATTGAAATCACCACATATAACGATAGATTTAGTAGATTTATGTGCGATATGTTCTAAAACATTTTCGAAGTTCCGAAAAAATATGTCAAGATCTGATTGAGGAGGTCTATAAATACACAAAACAACAATACCGGTGTCGGTCAGTTCAACTGCAGAAATTTCGAACACACTATCTACGCAGAAGTTCTCGTAGCCTGTCAGTGGAGAAGATAAAATATCATTACGAACGTAGATACACGTACCTCCGTGGGGATTTTTGCCTTTAAAATTTTGCCGACAGTAAGAACTTGCTAAATAATAATTAGAAATAGCAGTATCGTTGATGTTGTTAGTTGAAAGCCAATGCTCTGTGAGGCATAACATCGAATCGACTTTCGTGTACCAGATTTTCAATGTCTGTCAATTTGTTTGAAAGGGATTGGACATTATGATGAAATATAATTATTTTATTTTCGCAAAAATTTTGTGACTCACAAGAAATGGAATCGACGTTAGATTGTGGAGAGGAATTTGAAATTGGTACAGCTTCTAGTTCCGGATCAACTCGCACACTGCACCTGAACGCAATTGTCATCTTCGAGTACCACATCGTACTCCTGAGCGCAAGTTGTAACTGTGTATGGGGGCGGCAGGAGGAATAGATGAGGACGTGCATGATGAGGAAGCAGTAGGTGAAAGAACGGGGAAAAGAGAAGAAATGGGTGTCGAGATAGGAAGAGGAGATTGTGATGAGGTAGGAGCAGAAGGAGGAGATGATGTAGGAGCAGAAGGAGGAGATGAGGTAGGAGCAGAAGGAAGAGATGAGGTAGGAGCAGAAGGAAGAGATGAGGTAGGAGCAGAAGGAGGAGATGAGGTAGGTGCAGGAGGAGGTGTAGGAGTGGGTAGTGGGGCAGGTGGATGATGTGAGGTCAGATGTGACGCTAGAAGAGAACCGAAGTGCTGTTTCCCAGACGGTCTCAGGTGTAAACCATTAATGGGTCAATGAACTTTCTACTAAATGCATTGTTGAAACCATGTGAAATTTATTTTACATTTTATATTGTTGTAAATTTTGCTGTATTCAAATGAGGATGCTGGGACTTACCGCTATCATTCAAACAGTTATTGACTTGTCACATTTGTGATTTTTTGAACTCAGCAGGTTGACATTGTTAATGGTTACGCATGATTCAAAGTTGTTATCTTGATAAATTGGAGAAGTTTACAAGCCAAATATATATCCAGTAGGTTGGGAAATACAAGTTAGGAAGATGGTAGGTTGCGTTGATGCGAGGATGTGCAGAGAAGAGGGGAGAATTACTTCGAAAAGAGTAGGAAATCTAAAAATCGAGGCAGAAAGGTGGCGATGCTTGCCAAAAATAAAATTGAAAGACAAAGAGGTTCACAAAATTTTGTTTTTTAGAATTTCCCTACACAATCCGGGTTTTTACGTAAATGGTACAAGAAGAGGAGGAAGTCAAGTGAGAGCACTAGGATTTGAAAAAGGAAGCTGAAAGTGACTGACCGGAATAGAGCGACAGTATTCATATGGTGGAATGCCGCAACGTGCGTCACTATCACCATGAATTTATACAGTATGGAACTGCTGGGAATAGCTACGTGATGAAGTAGACATTTTTTTTGATGTTCTAAGCAGAAAATTGAAGTACACCAACCTGATGTTCTAAAGTGTTCACACTGGAGAAGTTGACTATCATGCCAGACTGGGCACAAAAATGCAATGGGCAGTTCCAAGTGTTAGGTCAGACTAAATGAAATGCCTAAATGTACATGTACATCAAAAAGCGTATGTAAGGTGCTCAAGGTGTTTATAAAGGAAAAACTATGTTATATTAAATTATAAATGCAAGATTTTACTTAGTCTACAGAACAGAAAACTTCCTTTGTTACATACTGATAATCCATACTAGTAATCCATACAATTATTATCGTCGTATAAAAGCAGCAAATAAATTATCAATTTTTTAAAATAAAATAATTTGGGACTTAATAGGTTTATACAGAGGTGCTCACAAGGGGGTGGTTTCGTGACGCAAACTGAGTCATTCAAAATTTTTTTTGAGGGTGGGGTTCGAAAAATGGAGGTTTTTTGGAACTTTGGAACATTTAATAGTCAAATAATAAATATAGTTTTAAAAATAGCATACGTTAAAATAAAAACCAAACAATGTTGTATTAATTTTTTAACTTTGCGGACATTTTAACATGATAAATAATTTCAATTCATTTTCTAAACTGATGAATAAATAGTAAGTCATGCCGAGCAGAGATCTAGACCGCTGAATAAGCAGACTCGAGCGTGGGATATGGGTTGGGGGTTCACCTCCTGTGTATCAAAAGATCGGGAGACTCATCACCTCGCGTAAACGAAGAAGTGGCAACAGATACGTGTCTCTCTATCTTGCAATGGTAAGATTACACAACATGGCCGATCTAGAAAACGGCGTTGCACTGAATGTTCATTGCTTTCCCTTAGTGTATTACTTTACTGTGCGTGACCAAGGTCGAAGCTCAATTTTGTATCTTATCTTTTTCCCATATATCGCCGTTCGGGAACCTGCGTGTTTTTGTTACAGTGCTTTACCCGATTTGAGAGAAATTAACCAATTTTTGCTGTGTTGACAATAGTTTTTCGTTTCTTGTTAGTGACAAACTCGGGATATGATAAGTGGAAAGAACTTTGCAAAAACTATTTAAAATTAATGTGGTAATCAAAATATCTTAAGTGATGCGCAACGGTAGTGGTTCTTCTGAGCCGTAGTCTAAGAAAGCGTCAAGCTCTGGTCAAGCGTTACTGGGTGCGGTTTAAGGTAAGAAAAGAGGTGAAAGAAAAACTGTCGTTTCTTGTATTCTACGTTGATATTGGTTTCTATGATGTAAATTTTGTTCACGAATATTTGTAGTCACGCAAAAACCTGACTTATCTCGTTACAAATTATACTACATTTTTCTTGAGGATTTTCATGGCGTTTCTTAAAATCGAGTGACAAATCTGCTAATTGTCTCATTCTCTTGCTTTATATATCTTATAAGTGAAGAAGGGGTTATGTATCTGAGGTGCTTATCCAGTGAAATAATCCTATGAAATGTAAGAAACCTCGTAACCTCAGTTTAGCGCATATGAATCTGAATCTATATGGAATCTGAGTATGAGACTTTGAAAATTTTAAAAATTGAAACTCTGTTTTTGTACTTGCCTTATTTTTAGCTGCTTAAATATAAATTAAAGCCTAATTATGTATTGTAATCTCATTTAAATTTATACTTTATCAGTAAAGTGATATAAGTGATGAACATTCTTTTCATTTTGTCATATACATGGTCTAGAGACATGCTAACCAAGAAAAAAAAAATCGCGAAATATTGACGGAAATATTCGTTTTTAGTGTCTCTGATACTGAATTTTTTTAAAATACTTCTAACTAGCCTCCACCACTCGTTCAACTGGTTGCTCGCGTAGTAAGTGTTGACGTTGGCGGCAGGGGGTAATAACTCTGGTGACAAATCGTTAGTTCCCAGATCGCCAGATTGAAGTAGGTAGCGCCACGGTGGCCTCCGCAGCAGAGTTGAAAATGAGTTCGCGCTGAGCATCGACGGTTGGTCTAATGTCAGCTTATGTCTAATGTCATGTTGGAGGCGGTATGGAGCCTAAAGTTAGATATTCGTGCCCTGTTTGTGCCTTAATTCTAGTTTGTGTATCTGTGTTCATGAATATCATACTACGGGAAAAAATGCCATGTCAGAAAGCAAGTAGTGGTTGCCCAAAATTACCCTGCTGATTCTTTATGGTGAGTTATTAACACAATTTCTTTCACTATTTTCACTGTTGAGTCTTATCACGTTTATTACAATTGTCATAGAAATTTTGCAATTATTATTTATTTCAATTGCAGAAAACTCCTATGCTGATGACAAGAAGTACATAGTTCATCTGGAGCATTTTCCAGAGGAAATGTATGTTAGACATGATTTAAAGGAATTTGCTATGGCAACTTAATTAATCTTATCAGGATAGTATAAGAATACATGGGATCAAGCTTGAATTCTGTAAGTATTCTCGAAGAACTTGATAATGGAACAATTTTCTGAACAATGGCATCTATGGGAAGCACTGTATTTAGAACAAACATTTGTGTTGAAATAGCGATAGAGAAGCAATCTTGTGTGTTTGATATTGAGGTGTAAATTATCCTTGTTTCCATAATTTTTTGTTACTTTTAATAGTATTATTTTTTTCTGTGCTCATTCTAGACACGGTTATAAAAGTTATTTATAATTTATTTGCAATTGAAATATTTCTTTACTCTGCTTCATATTGACATATTTATTTTTCAATTACTGACATCTAATACAGCTGTGTTTGTGCCCTTTGTGTCCGTTACTTCATTAATTGCTATAGTTATATTACTTATCTGTACAGTCATCCCAGTGAAATATGAGTAAAAAAATTTAAAAACCTTAAATCGTACACAATTTTTAAAATTTTGTTTATCATAAACTGTATTTCGCTAAACAATTCCAAAATATATTTTTAAATTTAACATTACAAAATAACACTGAGAAATAATTTCTTGAATCAACATTCTGGGTTTCATTTCCTGAATGAAAAATTAAACATGTATATGCCCCCAGAAATTATTCTGATTTTTTAAAGATTTGTTTACCTAAGACATAATAACAAAATTCTTAAATAAAACAATCTTAATTATTATCATTATTGATTTTTTTACATTATACCTCATCCCTATTATTCTTAAATGTTCTCAATAAAGGCACGAGTGTGTATCATCTCTTTATCCACAATTATTTGTAATAGTTTCATTTCTTTTTTTACTCTATTTAGAGTTGTCTTATGTATATCCACAAATAGTTCATTTTCCCATTTGTAATGACTAGGCACAGTAGTTTGCATTATCTCTGTATATATATTGTATCAAAAACGTGAATTAATCAGCTTAAAAATATGGCGTAGTGGCTCACACTCACCTTTCAAAAATCTTTATTTCCTCGGCTAGCTCGTTCTACTAATTTCATACATGGGTTCTATATTATTTACATAAGGTAAAACACATACTATGGTTCCTCAAGGAGGAAAACTCATGGAAACAAATTGACTTATTAATTTTAATTACACAAGATGACATTAAATTTGATTACATTAAATACAACCCCCAAAAATCACACGTTATTGCCATTCATGCCAAATTTATACCTTCGTTGACAAGAGAAGCCCTTTACTTAATTTAACACCATTTCGAAAATTGAATATCTTAATAAATTTACAAAGTACAAATATAATTAGAATTGCTCATCTTCAGATAATGTCCAATTTAAAAATTATCACTGAGTTCAAGAGTCTTGAGCATGGGCGTTCATTATTATCTTTGACGCACTGTCTCTTCTCGCTTTGCGCTTAACCTTTGTAGGCGGACGCAGCCGGCCCTAAGGAATACCTTGACAAGACAATAGATCAGTCTTGTTGGAAAAGGTGCCGAGCCCCAGACGGTCTCACAGCTGGTCCACCACACCCCGGGATGTCGTCCTAGCGTATGACGTCAGCATTCCCTCCAGGAATGCGGGTCCATTCTCCGAATTGCTGCGTTTGCAATTTCCAGGAACTCCGTTGCTCATCGCGGTACCGATTGGCTTCGAACCTTTCCGATCGAAGAAAAGTTCCAATAACTCCTAAGAGTTGGATAAACGACCTGCTGCCACCTCGTGGCAACTCGAACTGACTGAATGTTGACAGAAGAGGTCATAAGTCCTCAACGTTAGCTCAGAAACAACTTATCCGAAAAGTGACATTATAAAAACAACACAAAGTTCCAAAATGTCCGGACTGATACCCGACTCGCTCTCCGATCGAACGTCTCTGAATGAATATCTCTGAATCTCAAATCGACTGAATCGAAAAAAGTCATGTAATTCCTCGACTGAACGTAAAGTAATCTCTTCTAATAGTCCTGAGTTCGTTTCTGCTGTTCTATAATGAGTTTCGCTCCCTTTCTGCCCGTCTTCCACTTACAGACGTGATCTGTGTCTTTGAAAATCATGTGACTGACGCATCCAATACACTCAAAATCCCTTCCCCACGACGTCATTTGTCATAGGCCAATTTTGACTTGATCACGCACGCGCCAGGTCAACCCCACGCGCTGCGTTTTTGAACGTTTCTGTGCTCAACGGTGTTTTTCTCAACCGTTTTTGAGCGGTCTACACTAGGCGGTTTTTAACCACAAAGACGCAAACTTCATTCACTTTCCATTTTCAACGACTATGCATCCCTTTAAAATTTCCAGTTCTCACAATCTGGTGTACCGTCGACCGCGCCCCGGCGCTGGTCGTTTCGTACCCTCTCACACCCACGCACGCCCACGCAGCTCATTGTATTCCTCTTAAAACCTTTCTACTTGCCGCGGCTGCGTCTAGTCGCTTCTTGTCTGAACCTGCCAACTGATGTGACCTCCTTTTCCTTTTAAAAACACTTGGTAAATTTCCGATGCGTTGGTATTCTCTTCCCATGAACTATGCTTTATTTTCCAAAACAAATACGTTGCGAACCTCTTCTGTTTGAATTCATTTCTTGGAATGAGGAGACCCATCCCAACGGCTGAAAAACTTTCCCTCGTTTTCTCCTCACGACCTACTCGTAACGGCCGCGGAAACCATCCGCTCAAAATACATTCTAATCGAAAATAGTTTAATAAAGTTGATTATTAACTTGTAATTAATCAAATCTTTCAATAAGTATGTTTAATTTGTAAAGGAATTATTTCTTAAATATTCTCACTGTAATCAGTGGGTGTATATTATCTCTGTATTCACAATTATTTGTAATATTTTTATTTATTATCTGTACTCAATTTAGAGTTGTTTTTGTGAATGCTCATAAAGTACATTTTCTCATCTGTAATCAGTCTAGGCAGTATTATTTGCATTACCTCTGTATTCACAAGTAGGTTTAATTTTTTTGTGGGGCTTTACGACTTGTCGACATCGAGGTCATTAGAACCCTAAAATTCTGTGTGTACAGGTAGGGAAAATGCAATTACGCACTAAGGAGAGCCAACATGACTCTCCCCGTGTGTGGGACTCGCCGAATGACTCAACCATACCTACTAAAAACCTTCCTGAATTACAACATACCACAACATCTCAAAACATACAAATCCACAACATTACAACGAAAATGAAAGATACCCTAGCCCTCGCAACCTACTAGCGTCGAGATCGAAAAGACCAAGGAAGGACAGGAAAGAGAAAAGAAGGAGCCTAGCACAAGTAAGTGGAAGTAATGCCAGACTCGGCTCGGGGTCTCGTGTTTACAAGATGAGAAACACGTACTTACAAAATGTAAGTCCCCTGGGGCGACAAGTAGGTTTAAATTATAATAGAATTACAAATGTTCTCAGTATAGGCACTAATATGTATATCATCTTTGTATCCACAGTTATACGTAATTTGTAATAGTTTTATTTATCTATACTCGATTTAGAATATTTTTTGTTTTATGTGATCCATCAAAAAGTTCATTTTCTTATGTGTAATCAGTCTAGGCAGATTCGTTTGCATTATCTCTGTATTCACAATTAGGTTCAATTTGTACAGGAACTATTTCTTAAATGTCCTCAATATAGGCACTATTGTATACATAACCATTATTCATAATGTATTTTTTTTCTAATAGCTAATTTTATTTTCTGTTCTCCATCGTGGAACCATTGTGTGTATCCTCTTTGTATCCATTTATATACTATCCATTTCTATAATAAATACTTGCTTACAATAAAAATTCATGTGTTGGTGTAATTTTATTACCATTTATTCCATTTACTTATTAATTGTAATTATTATACATTGGTTGAGGATTTATTAGCAATTTGTTGCTTCCAATTGTAATTGCAGTTTTTTTGTAATATTCCTTGGTTGATAGCAAAAATGTACATTCAATGCGAATTTAATGAATTAAGATCTCGGGCTGAATGCCCCGTTTTGAAAGAAGCACCATGCGTGAACGTGACGTCATATAATTAATTCCCCAGCCTGCGAGAGCGAAGTCGATGGCGTTTGTACCCCCTGGTTGGCGGGAAGCACAATGTCAACACATGGTCTAAATGTGGCGACCTACTCGAGCTCTGCTTGGTGTTGATTTGTGTGTGTTTTAGTTCGACTCATGCACTTAGAATTCCTGGTTCTGAGTTTCCACTGCAGGTTAATTGTTTGTAGGCTGCTGAGAATATGACTGCGGATACTCGATTAAAATTATGCGATGTAAATCGAGGAAAAGGGATGAGTGTTGAACGCAATTTTGACGATAGTTCTCGACCTTCCCCGAGGCGCGCTGGGGTGTATCGAAGGTAACCATTGACCTTATGGGAGTGAACTATCTGTACCTTCTAAGATCTGTGGTTGG
Source organism: Laupala kohalensis (assembly GCA_002313205.1). NCBI lineage: Eukaryota > Metazoa > Arthropoda > Insecta > Orthoptera > Trigonidiidae > Laupala > Laupala kohalensis. The sequence goes on along the minus strand of NNCF01126653.1, from coordinate 890,686 downwards.
CTACCTCTCTCACTGACACCACTTTCTCCCTTTTGCTCTCAGACACAAAACTTTTCGCTCACACGAACATCCTTACCCTATGAGGTCGGAATGATTCGCCTACTGGATATTTCTTAGTGCAAACTATTCTTTACTGCGCTTGTAAAAGACAAAAATAATTTTATTCTGGATTCTGCACTAAATTTCTAGAAAAAATTGTACCAAACAATTGCCATTTTCAAGCAATCACTTTCCCTTTATTTTATACGCAGGAGATTAAACTGCTGTTGTCAATGTCAATATAGGATACATGAAAATTTTTCTTTGTAAAGTTGGTTTGTGCACTATATAGATGAGTCTTAAAAGTGTATGAGAAAGCATGTGCACAGGTTTTGCAAACATTATTATTTGTAGTTAGGGTAAATAAGAGGGATAAAGTAGTAAAATAGGGGGGTGGGCACCTCTGGTTTATTAGTTCAAAAAACAATACTCAATAGAAGAATAGATGTGTCATTTGTTAATTCATTGATTTTATTTCACAACACTATAAAATACAATATTTGATTGAAATTTCCTGTCCATATGGAGCAATAAAAAGAGCAAATTATTTATGAATTAATAAATTCGTAAAATGAAAAACTGAATTGAAAGTTTCAGTTGTATGCTTACTATTCCCATAAAGGATTATAAAAAAGCCATCATGAATAACCAATACACATTACACATCAAGTTGACCAAAGAGTTGAATAAATACCTAATACATTCACTGAAAATAAAATAGTTTTATAGAAATACAAAACAATTTTCTTTGTAATATTCATTTAAAAAGAATCTTCCCCATTGTCAGTACACATTAAAGAATTACTGATTATATAAGATAAATAACTTCTGTATCATTATCCCTTTCCTGGGATATTCTTATTTATGGGTTAAAATGAACACAAGGCAAGTTTGTGCTTGAAAATATGTCACCTTAAAAATAATATACATATTCTTCTTCTGAGAAAACTTGTATTTTTTCTTCAAGGAATTAAGATAAGTATGTTTAAAGTTAAGAACACTTATCTTTTAACAGAACTAGAAAAAGACAAACCATTAATATAGAACTGCAAGACAGTAATTTCAATAATGCAATATACATACTTTAATAACAAATAGTATGTTAGTAGCCGTTTTTTCCTATTCAAATTTATCATATATATTACACTATTCTTTTCAGACAAACAATGTTATTTCATCTTACAAGAAAGTGCTCTAACAAATTTTGATATATATTTATCATGTTTTATTGTTAATTTTTAAAACATGTCAAAACTTGTTAGAGGTCTTTCATGTGAGATGAAATTACATTGTTTAACATGTGAGATGTAATAACAATAAAACATGATGAATGATAGCATCAGCACTGTTTAGCAAAAATGTCGTGTAAGACTTACAAAATTAATTGACTTGAAATACATTACGTAGGAATAGAAGAAAGATATAATCCAGCTAAGAAGATGAACTACATGAAAATAAAATTTTTAATAACTTTGGGCAACTTGTGTTTAATGTTCTATGATTGATCATATAAAGGTTTTAATGTCACATCACTTTTGTGTGAAAAACCTGCACCAAGTCAATTTCTTCTGGAAAGATTTGGCAGTATAGAGAGTTATTTATTTTGACACTAAAACAAACACTTAAGAAGTGTTCTATAGGTTGACAACGTGAATAGGGAATTATATACAAAAGGTCGATTATTTTGTTAGGCCAACAATTGCATGATCACATAAGGAGATGTTTCAGTGGGAGAAAACAGAGTGCGATTTGTTACTTTCCTACTGTGATAAGACAATATGTTACAAATAAAAATTTCCTGAACAGACTAAGAAGATAAAAATGCTTTTACATCAAAGCTGCTCTGTATCATTTTAGATAAAAACACTGAGGAAGGTTTGCAAGTTAAACACACACCTTTAGAACCATTTAAGATCCACTGTCCTAGAAGTGAAAAAATGTTTTCAAATTGCTCCCCAATGAGAAATAACAACAAATATACATATCTCTCCCAGACTGAACATCTAATGGACAGCACCAAGCTAAATAAGTGAGACACAATACAAGTGAGATTAAAAGAAATTCTTGTCATAGAAGTTAAGTACACAATACACAAAATACAGGAATGCTGATACAAGAATCCATTCACTTACAATAATACATTCATTTTCCTATGAGATAAACATTATATTTTTACATTACTGCAATTCGATTACAATAAAAATTCCCAGCTTGGTGCTGGCCACTTCTTAGTTGCATCAATGTTTCAATCAAAACCGAAGCTACACGAGTGCACGACATGTACTTCTGACATTATCAGTGCTCGGTTTACATGCCATAACAACTTACAAACTTTCTAATACCATTCACTACATCCTTCTACAATACTTAAGTTTCTATTATATTATCCGACACACAACGGGACACAAAAACTGTCCAAACCCAGGAACAAAATATTGTTTACCACTCAGTTTGGATTTCATGACCCTTTGTTAAAAAACAGGAATTATTTCACTAAATGCTACAGAAATCACAATGATTTGAATATCATCATTACATTGACTTTTCAATCAGACTTTATATTTCATGATGCCTACAAAAAAACAAAAACAAAATGTATACCAAACTACATGAAATTATACAGAAATAAATTCTCCATCCAATGTCATTTAAGTCCTCAAAATATGAGGCTCAAAATGAAATTAAAACATATTACCCCACTAACTAAATATCTTTGTACAAGAAGATATTTCAGTAGTCATGTATATGTGCTTCATATCATGAGACTCGAACTTTTATGTTATTATTAATAGAGTCACTTCCGAATAATCTAAAATATTAACGATTCAATTCATGAAGAGGGAAAAAGAAGAAGAAGAACTGGTAATAAAGTTACAAGCAAGCTTCACTCAATTTAATGTAATTCATAAAGAGGGGTGATGTAAACATATCAGTTTACAGGTTCTGATTTCCAAAAGAAATTAAATCAATTTTAATTCTAAAAAATACGATTCAAATAGAAAATAAGCATATTTATTAGATGAGGAATATATGACAGAAAGTACTGAAACAAAAGCTACGGGGAAAACTATTCATATTTCAGACATATTTCCAAACATTAGCAAGACAGTACTGATACAATAAAAGTTAAATTTACAGCCATGACAACAAAAAATGTGTTTCCACTGTTGACAAACTACTGTCATCCAATATTGGCACATTGAATTGTCCCAAAAATCAAACCATTTCAAGGATTTTGCTCAACTTACATTTCCAAATACAATACATTCCAGGTATAAGAAATTGGTAATAAATACTTTGTATCTTATACAGTATTATGTGTATGATTGATACATAACGTATAATAATTGAATTTTCACCATGTTTATCCAATAATATTTGATACATTAAAAAGCAAAAACAGAAGAAAGATTTATATGAAGTCGGATAATGAATCTTAGTGAGACTAGAAATAGCAAGCTCTTCATATCATACAAAACATTATTAAGAATAATCTTCAGATTATGAAATATGTTTCTGGAAATAACATTTAAAACTTTGAGTAGAAAAAGACAATCAGAGTGTTGATTGTATTATGGGCAGTGTTCCTGTCAAAACCAATTTGATTTGATTTCTTTGGCTTATATTATTAGAATTGAAACTAAGAAATAACTATTCAGGTTCACAAAGTTTCTACATTTGAATATCTGAGTTGGTGTTTTTCCAGCTTCTTGATTAAATTAACTCTTTTAATAAAGTTTAATTTATATGAATAGTTTAATCCAGATGGGTTTCAAACAGAAAAGTAAAAAGGCTAGTCAATTTTTAGCAGGTATTTTGTCAAATCATTGAACAAGCTCAATTTAAAGGTTCACAAGCACTTTCAATTGTATTTAGGTAATCTATTCTTTGAAATGAGAGAAACAAAAACAGTGATTACGGAGGCAGCTTAATGAGGAAAAGTTTCTTACAACATATACCAATACATAAATATAAATTTGTCATCATTAATTCAAACAAATAATTTACCTACAACACATTGAAAAAGTTAACAACAAAAATATACTAATTAATTTTTAAGAGTTTAAAAATATAAGAACAATCATGGATCAAAATACATTGGATTACAGATACCAAAGAAGTTTCAGCTGGAGTAAAAGCAGAACTCAGTGTTTAAAAAAATCTATAATACGTCTTTTTCAAGGAAAAGTTCAGAGGAGTAGAGGAGTAGAGCTGTTATTAAATGGATAACTAACAAAGTATCATGTCATCTTTAATCAATTACTGGTATATCTAATTCTGGGTTTGTAAGGACTTGTAACATCACCAACTCAAATAATACAGCCAAAAAGTGTGAAAGTAAACAACAAAGTAGTCACCAGAAACAAAATTAATATTTAAAATTTTGAAAGTTGATGAACTGTTACTCAAAATAAGACATATATTTTAACATTTTACTTGCCAGTAAATATGTTTTAAACATTCTTGGCTAGTGATAAACATATATTCTATTTGAAAACAACTTTAATAGTGGCTTAAGAGCAACCTATATTAAAAAAGTTTCTCAAATATAATATAGAGTATATCTCTTTGCTTAATATTTGGAAATTTTTAGTCATATGGCTACAAAAAATTATTCTACAAAATAACATATTTTGAAATAAAGCAACTCCAACAAAAGATTTCAAAAATAAATTATAAATTTTATATTATGTAAAGAATCAAAAGGCAAGTATTGGTATTAGGAACAAAGATTCTGAAATTTAATTTTAGAGGAACTTATAAGAAATGAATTAATAAATTGCTAACCAATGTTCAGAAATTACAATATGCTGCTGTTAGGCAAATAATAAGAATTGACAAAAGAATTCATTTTGGATATATTTTCTTCTCATTTATGAAGATCTTACAGAATTATTTTCCAATTCTTTTATCAGATTCAAAACCCTTTTTTGCTTTTCTGCAAGTCATTACCCATTTTTATTTTGCTAATTATATTTAAAAAAATTATTTTCATTGAATTCAACACACATTTTGAATACTGTTCTTCAAAATTATCTATCAAACATGATAGATACAACATAAATTTTGAAAATAACATCTAAAAAAAGAATGGGAATAAAATCTACATGTTTACTGCTTTTTTCACAATAAACAAAAGCATTAAAAAAACTAACAAAACAGAGGAATGATTTAAAGATATCATGAAGTCACAATAAACTACAGGTTAAAAAAGATACCAAGAGAAAATGTATAACAGGGTAGTGAGGTGGAGAGGTTTAATTCAGTGTAAAGAGAAACTCACAAAGAGAGTATGATACTTAAGTAAAAAGAGTAGCAAGGTCTGTTTGCTGCCCATGTGCTGCTTTTAAAACATTGTGACACATAGTAAAACCTCTTCAAAGCCTATTAGCACAAAGCCCTGCTCAATTGTCATGCATAAAGAATCTGATTCAAGACCATACACATTGCATACCATCAATATATCTTAAGACAAAAATGACATGGGAAAAATTCAAAATAAAGATATGTGTGAATGTATGTATGTGTGTTCATTACTTAATTATGATGAAATAGCACAAGAAGAAGAAAATGGAGTTTACCATAAATTGTTCAGAAAGGAAATTCCAAACAATCAAAACATCCCATCTTAATACTTATGGTCCTAAAATACTTTTCCCCCATTTACAAAATTATAGACTTTAAAACACTTTTTTTTTATTATATAGAACAACTATAATTGGATATTCCTTCCAACATACAAATACTTCCAGTCATAGCACATTTCTCTTCTATATCACGTTTCTAATACCGTACACACTTAAATTTAATTTATTAAAACTCATGAAAACACTGGGAAGTCAAAAACCAGTATCGACAATGTGAATTACAAATAAGATTACTATGACTATAATTATTGTGAATAATTTGACCTGCATTCAATATTCTTTAAGAACTAGACCTGAGGAAGACACCATCACTTTGTTTCAAGTATTTTCATCAGGACAACTAAAATAGTATGTCCCATACATGACAATACCATTTTCTCATTCCACAGAAGGTAAATTTCACTCAGATATCAAACTTAAGTTCTTAAAATTATTGGGTCTAGATACAAAAATAATGGATTGTACATATTTCCTTAAACTAACTGAAAAATTGGAATGAATATAATCTGAACACTTGAGAAAGCTAGGTGAAATTAAAAATTTAACAGTGTGATAGGAATATTTCATCAAAATTGACAAAAGAAAGAAATATTTAATAGCTTTGTGAGTTATTAAATCAAGTTTATTTTCAAAGAAAACAAAAATTAGAACAATATGATGGTCAAAAACTTATTTTCATAACTTTTATGTTTAAAAGAGTCTGAAAGTACAAGAATGTACTGTGTTGGAAAATATATTTACTCTGAAACTGATCTGCAGAGTATAGAGCAAAGTAAGAAGAAAAAAAGAAAAAAAACTCTAGTTTTAAGACTATATGTTCCACACTACTGCTATTACATTCCTTAAATTTAATCCTATACATCATGTCCTTTTCATTACAGCAATATCCTTGACAAACTACAGGATTATTTTTATATTCAATGGCGCAAAGATGAAAATTTCTTAATTTTTGTAAATTGCTGATTAGTAACAGCAAACAGCAAAAACAACAATTTCATAATCTTTCCATTTCTCCATTTAATACAGAGATTCATAAAAACATTAAAATCTACAAACCACAGTAATATTTGATGAATCATTCATACAATCATTAGTGTATGTTTCCAAAGTAAGATTACTTTACATATATGCAACATATTAATATATTGTAGTTATATTTTAAGAATACAAAAGTATTCAATGACACAAATTAGAATCTGAGCAATTGCACCCAATAAAACAGAAAAGCACGAAGTATTTCATAAGAGAGTCAAGCACCATTAGAGCACTTTTTGTTTTGAAAAGCAGAACCTCCATTGAAAACAGAGAATGTGTTTCATCTAAGGGTGAAGGCCACATCTCAAAAACAACTTTTGAACTTATTTGAGTTAAAGAATTTTTATAATAATTAGACATTTCAGTGGTGAAATAAAATAGGTCAAGAGTTAATGTAAATGAAGTAATTAAAATATAAAAATAACCAACATTCAAAGAAACATATTTTCTACAAAATAACTGAAATAAAACAATAAAACTTCCCAATTTTTTGTGACATTCAACATTAATTTTTTTAAACGTGATCCTTCTCTGAACCAACTTGAAATGATGAAATATCAATATAAAATATTTAAATGCACCATGAAGAATTAAATTTTTTCCTGTTGTTAATAGAGACAGGATTTCCTTACATTCAGTCATATGGTTACAAGCAAATTTCAAATTTATTTACACTGTGATCAATTCTAAAGAATATTTCATTATATTACAAAATAGCCGATGAAGTAACTGGGAAACATTTTCAACACATATTTAATAATAATAATAATTTAAAAAGAAATAAGCTCCTATATAATCCATTCAAAATATGACAGGGTACCATACAACAAGATTTCCACAAATTTCAGGGTTATTAACACACCAATATTAAACTTTCAAATTCATAAGTCAAGAATTCAAGGATATTGTTAGGCCTATCAATACTGTTAGTTCATTCTGTGCTTTGTGAACACTATAAATCCTTGCCATGATTCTAAAGAGGTCAAATCAGGAGTAACACATTACATTGACTAGATAATATGAATTTAAATAAAATGTGTCCTAAACTGGCAAGATTAGAAATATGAATAACTCAAAAACTCTTCCAGAGTTTAATTCTTTCATCATATAATTTTTCCTACAAAATAAGGTAGAATCTGATATTCAGTAGCATTCTTCAGTCTTTGAAATTTCTTTCATGAAGCCTCTTTGGTATTTTAAATGAAAAATACATAAAATTAAGTAATATTATACATTCTAGCACTAAAAAAATATGGCACACTCAACACCACACACCTCGGCAGCTACAAATATCAAATCCACAATCTACACAGTTGACACCAAAACTTAACAGTTTTCCTGTAACAATTAACTTAATTGTAAATAAATATCTCATTATTTTAAAAATATTTAAGCTTAGTTATTAATATTACAACACCCAAAAGTCTATTTCTTATAACAAAAGATCTAATATCAAGTTCCAATGAATAAGAAATATCTCCAGCTAGAACTACATTGATGAAAATTATATTGGTCATGTTATGCACAGCAAACACACATGGTTGTCCTTGTCAAGACTAAAATGGTTGTAAAATAGTTTTCATACAAATGTCAAAGTCAAAAATTTAGAATATTGTACATATCATTATAAATTTGTAGAGTTATTAATAGTGCATTGCACATTATCCACAGTTTGCAAATTAGTAAGTTATTTCTGGGATGTAACACAGTAGGAAAAAGGATAGAGAAATTATCATTAAACTGAACCATTTGTATGTTTATCTTAGCACAAAAACTATATGTTATGAAGAAATATATTGAAAAATTATCATACATTTCAATATTACTATTAAAAGGGTAGAATGTTACATCCTTAAAAATGACACAGTAATTTGCAGGGTTGATTTCAACAGTTTTGAAGTATGCAATATATTTTCTATTGGTCTTTTTAAGACCCAACAGTATTAATACTAAAAAAATATATTCCTCAAATTGAACTTTTTGTGAGAGAAAAAAAAAATATGCAGAAGAAGAAAGTTTAAGGAAGAAAAGAAAACTGAGAAAGTATGAGTAAACTGAAGGAAAAAATTCACTTATTTAATGCACAACATATCACAGAAGAAAGAACTGTATATAGCTTCAGCAAATTTCATTAAGAAATTAATATATTATTTACCCAATATAATTACAGGTTATTCAGTCCCCATTAATGTATCAAACTCCAATTCAATTAACATCATAAAATAAAACCAAGCACATCATGTTATTTGCTACTCATTGTTTAAAAATATTAATTATAAAAAAAATTCTTAATAAAAACTTCATGCGAAATATAATAAAAACCTAATCAAAATTAAATTAGAAAAAGTATTTAACACATAACTCAAATTAATATCAACTGAACTTGAATTTTTTCACTTTAAATATTATGATAATATATAAACATGATATTTTGGCACATTATTCTAGCCCGTAAAATACTTTTCACATGCATTCTAACACTTCTTGTCTACAAGAATGATTACAATGCTGAACTGGCTTCCTTTACTTCTTTACCTTTCACACTTGCAGAAGAAACAATCCCACTACCTCCATTATTTTCTTTATCTTTGTTCCGATCTTTCTTAGACTTTTTACGTCTCTTTGAACCACTACCTTTTGGTGAACGTTCAAGGAGAAAAAGAGCTTCATGAAAATCATCTGAACTCAAATTGCTTTCTTGTACATGAAGCACAGAACTTAGAGCACCATCAGTCGACGATTTAGGAAAACGGAACATCTCACGCTCCCTCTCAGGTTCACTAGCAGACTTTGATTTTGTTGGAGCACTAGTCCCAGAAGGAATATTACTATTAGAAGCATTTCCATTACTGGCTGTGAGAATGGGAGATGGAGCACCAGACCTCGTGTGACACGATCCAGCTGGAGATCCAGGAGGAGGAAGCAATGGGGGAGGAGGAGGAGTCACAGACACAGGAGTAGGAACCCTCTGTGGTTCAGGAGAAGTCCCAGGTAGCAATCCAGCATTGAGGGAAATGGAAGAAGAACCTAAAGTGCTAGTAGCAGATACTGCATTCAATGGAGGAGGAGGTGGCACAGTTAAACTAGAAGATCGTGACTGCCTACCACCAGATCCACTGGCCGCAACATTTGCCACAGCAAGACCAGGTGATCGGGGTTCTGGTGTTCGGCTAATAGATACACCACTTATGAACAGGGTGGGAGATTTTGGGATACCAGTTTCAGATTCATATTCATTAGAACTATCCGTTTCCAGTTGACGACTTACAGTATCAGAGCCTCCAGAGCCAGGATTTGGAGATTTACAAATTCGTATTCTCAGACCGGTTCCAGATGAATTTGCAGTCCCTTTGCCACCAGATGCTTTGAAAGCTTTGCGGTGAGCTTCGAGAAGACTTATCCCAGTAACAGACTTATTGGAAACAGCAGAAGTACTAGATGCAACATTTCCACAACTTCTACTCTTTTCAGAATTATTTTTACAAATATCCTTTACGCTGTGCAAAAAGTCACATTGATTCTTCACACTAGCACCATTAGATGAATCTTCTTGAATATTGGTTTTACCTTCATCATCATCTTCTGTTGTAGTGCCTAGGATTCCACATACCTCCAAATCTGCATTCAGGGAATCGGAAGTTGTGGTAGTATCTTCAACTGATGATTGGCCACCAAAATACAAACTCGTTCCATCTTCTGAAGTGTTAGAGGCTTCACCTCCCCCCACTGTCCCCCCAGAGGAACTTTGTTGGTGGAGAAGCAAAAAGTGGCCTCCCCGACTTCCTCCTGTACCAGACCACTGTCGAGCAGACCCCATTCCTGTTGAAGCTGGACATGCAAGCATACGCTTCACTAAGTCTTCTGGTTTCTCCTCATGTTGGCTGCTGTGATCAGAATCTAGATGATACCTGCCATGAAATATTAAAACACACATACATAATCTGGTAGTTTAAGAAGAAATTCAATCACGAAGAATAAGAAAATTTGAGTGCAATATACAAAGTTAAAATATCAAGTAAAAATTAAAAAAAAAAAAAAATGAGAGCTCAACTTAATTTATCCAAATCATATCAAAAGATTCATTCATATACTGATGCCTCAAGTCTCAGAATAAGTATATAGACATACTAATACTATACAACAATTTCCAAGTAACTACTTATCACATGAATTACAAAAAGAAAATTTATACTCAAGTTCTTAGTACTTCAGTAGTTTTGCCAGTGAAAGGAAAGCATTAATGTTCTCCGGAGTAAGAGGCATGTTTAATCAAAATTAATACAAATGCTCTAATTTGATTCTTAATAATTTTATCATAACAAATTCAACATACAAGAGAACCTTAAATGTCTTTACTGTAAATGATATTCTTGAGATTTTCTAATAGTAAAGTTTTCGTAATATAATAAATTACATTTATATGTTTTTAGCATTCCCCACTCAATTTTACAATAGTTTTCAGTTGAAATGAATATTATTGGGAATATGAGTATATAGTTAGTCCTGCGAAATTGAACAGTTTTGGTAAAGAGTTGATTGACAAAAAGATACAAAGGTATAGAAAACAAGGTCAACTTAGCAATTTTACTTGAATAACAAACTATCACAAATGTAACCACTTTAACTATTGAGAAGAACAATTTGTATATAAAAAAATTACTTATCCTCCAGCCTTTCACAAGAAATTTTAGAATATCCTCCAGGAATAAAAAATTTAATTGGACCTCAAAATAATTGAAGAGATGAGTTGATGAAGTATAAGTGATGGTCTATTTGGAATACTGACAAGTTCTGTCCCATTGTAGAAAATGGTTAACATATTTAACTTTTTAGTTTTTGCTACTGCACTGTTTTTAAAATGAAATCAAGACTATTAGTACTTAAAATAATCTCAAAACACTATCTAAAGAATATCTTTCTTGTGACTTTTAAAATGGTTAATTGTTATATAATAAATTATTATTATTGTTATTTTAAATTTGAGAAACAAAATACAATGAAAAGCTTTCAGTCCATTAATTCAAAACTTACAAAATGTTAGTTAACACCTTCCTCTACTGAGCGATTTAATGTCAACTTTTGATCAAGGCAAATTACAAGGATACAGAATCCTCCAGAAAAAAATTGGGTTTTACAAAATTGAAATGTAGTGATTGAAACATATTTTGCAAAGAAAAAGAAATATAAGGATTAGACAAAAAGAACACATACACCAAAAGAAATGACAATAGTAGTTGAAAGAAAAACATGAATTTGAAGATGAAGCAAAATATTCACATCAATCTATTAACAAATCAACTTTTTTGTTAAATTTAAACTAAGTCATGCTAAAGTTCCAATGGAGAAGTACTTGATTGGATGGTACATCAAGCCACCATTCTGGAACCCCAGTTATATTTGTTGAAGATGGGAGTAATGTTTTCCAAAACATTTCCAACCATAAACTATATTGTGAAGTGTGGTAAAAACAATATGAATGTAATTTATTAAATCATCACTGCATGTTCATCCTTGTTGCTTGTGACATATAATGAAAATATAATGAGGAGAAGGAAAAAGTTGTCTGCCTCCTATTTTGATTTGAAAAGTTTTAACATGATTTTTTTCTTAGTTTCAGGAAACCTACTTTTGCAATTTGTATTATTATACCCTTACAAGTTATTGTATACTAAGTATGATTAGTGACCCATAATCTCATTAGCTCTGCGATTTTAATTCATCTGAGCTTTCTAATACATAAAGGAAAGTTTCACTTGTTTTTAATATCCCAACTGAGCTCCCACACTTTCACTTGTATCAGGTTTTGAACTTTCTTCTTCAGTAATCATTTTTGAATCCCTATTGATGTTACATCATAATTCTTTCGACAACCAGGTTTATTATTCATTTGGTTCTAAGTGTTAAAGGTTTTGCATTACCAATAACAAATTCAAATTTCCCTTTTATATAGTAAATAGATAAATAATATTAGCAATATGAATTTTTCATTATAATAATACCAGTGGTTTAAACAAAAAAACAAATTTAACAAACTAAACATGTTTGTATCTTTTTTTATCTTGTTTTCCCAATTCTGCAAATGTTGCCACTCCTGTCATTTACAGTCTAAAATGAGGTCAATGAATTTTACTATTACATAAAATTAGGGTCTGTAAAAGCATCTTGAATATTTACTAACAGTGTCATTGGATTGATCACAAAGGATGTACTTCAGAAATCATTAGTAGACATAATTAAAACCAAGATAAAGTAGTTATACCAGCCAAATAACAATGTACCTAGCCTCGGGCTGTCAAACTTTATGTATTTAATTAAGTGCCACCACTTAAATAATACAAGTACCTACACTTTATTATAGTTTTTGTGTCCCTAGAAAATCTGTTCTCTTTGCAACAATCAACTATACAATCTGCTCCTATCAAACCCATCAAACACAAAACCAAATTGTTAATTTAATTCTAAAAATCTCTCATTTATTTTACTCCTTTTATGACAATACAAGATTTACCATTGAAAGGTATTATCTGTTTCTTTTGGCAGGTTCAAACAATTTGTTCTGCTAAAAAATGAGTGTCCAGTGAAAGGAATAATGGAGGTGAGAAGCATTTGTCATAAAAGGTATCAGACAATTTAATCTGGAGTCCCACCATTATTACACTGAAAATAGAAAATATTTGAAAAGTTTTGAAACTTGGTAATTAGGTGTAGAATGTAGTATTGTTCATGATTATTAACTCTCCCTCAAATTTTTTGAGTAGAACAATCAATTTACAAGTTAAAAAAATAAACTTACAATTTGAAGCTCCGGGACACAAGCATTTAGACCTCTGAACACAGATGAAACATTAACAATGCACATGCAGATGAAATTTGTACAGAATACCCAGTCGCTGTCTATTCGCACTGAGACTAGTTTTTCAACCACATATTGAGACAGATTTTTTGTTGTGTACATCACAACATTTGGATTCATAGTTCTTTACTTCTTAATATGCAAAATGCATAATTTTTTTATTGAACAATGATGAATAAATTGTAAGTTTGAGAACTACCCCTTCATTTGGAGAGCTCATAGCTCAAGAACCAATACTTCTAACTCAAAAATGGTTTCTACCTTTTTTGATGGAAATTTGATGAGGAATATAAAATATCTTTCTCAAAAACCTGACAGTTTTGTGACAAAATGGCAAAAACCATGGTCATGCACCTTCGGGGTGGCTTTTAAGGGTGCGTGGCTCCCAAAAATTTTGGGAAGAGTTAATAGTTGAGAAGTTTCAAAACTTTAAGAATTTTTCCCCCTAAGGGTCTGTTCTTTGTCTTATTTCAGTGTACTACATGGATACAAATGTCAGAAGCAATCCTAACCCTACCACATAAAGTTCTCTGATACTGCAAAGGTAAAGAATGCAAATGATACATGCCTGGTAGCCCCAGATTTCACAGTTGAATTAACGTTTCAATAAAGTTATACTTGAAACAGTATTTACCAAACTTTTGATTCTAAAAAAAAAAAAAGAAAGAAAGAAAGAGCAAACTAATGGACCAAGAGCAATGGTCCTACTGAATTAACAAGAAAGGGAATAGCACTGGGGCTACCAGGTAAATGTAACATCTGCATTCTTCACCTTACAGTATAAGGGAACTTGATGTGATTGTACACTGGTCGGGGTTGGGTTAGGATTGTTGCTGACATTTCCATCCTTGGCAGGAATTCTTGACTCAATTGTCTGTTACCTTCTTTCTCTTCTCTTCTGTCCTCCTTTCACTAAACACTTATTATTCGGTAGAACAGGTTGTTTGAACTTTGCCACAAAAAAGAGGATGAAAAGGCCTTTCTTTGGAAAAATTATTGCACTTTATAGACACATGAGGTGAAGAGGGAAAAAAATACCCTCATGGCACAGTTGCATGTGAGGTATCACACTCACATTTTTCCAAGTTGCAATGAGCACATAAACTTAATAAAATTTAATCAATATATTTCCTATTGTATCCAAAATATGACTAAACAAAAGATAAAAAAGAAATTATTCAAGAAAATTTAGTTCAAGAATATCAAGCAGTACAATATAAAAAAGAAATTAAATCTATTTATAGAAAATATATTTGTCAAATCTCTACTTCTTATATGTTCCCTAAAACCTTCCTAAAACTTTTTCTATTGAACAATAAAATATTCTAAACATAACAATAATATACATTCCAATAAAAAAAGGAAGTTACTTGCTTTTAGAGGAACTATGTGAAAAATTAAATGTAGAGTAAAAAACAACTTACCTCGGCTCATCACCACCAGCACCTCCTCCAGCTAGCATACCGCGTCGACCTCGCGTACACAGATCCCCTGTAGAGTGCGATCTTTTCAGCAGTCTAGCATCAACATCTTCATATTCATCAATGTCATTGAAACATCCGTTTTCATGAATATCTCCAATTTCAAAACGACCATCTTCTGCAACACATGGTTTAAAACCACATCCACCAAGAAGTTCCTTATCTGCCAGATTTTTGCTTAGCCCACAACCCCACACAGTCCCAGTTCCAGAAACACTGCTTTCTTCCGGAGAGGAGAAGACATTGTTATTGGAGCTGGGGCTAAAGTTCTTGAGATCAATATGTCTTCCTGCTAAACTTTTCAAAAAGTAATCTACTGTTAAATCGGCACTAGTCTTATGGTAACTGGATAATGAATTAATTTCATTATCTTCATTTTCATCTTCGTCTCCGATTCCAGGACCAGATAATTCTTCTTGGCGAACAAGAGAGACAGATCGCATTCCATCTTTTGTCTGATTTTCTTGTAAAGACAACTGAATGGCCAATTTTAGTTGGTGATCATCACCAGCATTTATTGTGTTTTCTGAAACAGATATGTATCATCATTGTGGGTGACATTACATACTGCACGAATAAATATTTTCAAAGGTTACATAAAAATTTTTAAGAACAAAAATTATTTTCATACATAATTTTAAAGTATGAAGAAAATAAATTTTGTTATTTCTATTAGAACATATACAACGGAGTAACTTAGTTTATTATTCCTCATGTATCTGACATCACATATTTGACGAAATACACACTACTTCCTTTATATAAAACATTAAACACATTATGAAGAAAACAAGTCTGAGAACTTACACTGGAGTCACTACAATTAAAAAATATATTGAGAGATATTGGCCACACTCTCCACTTATAATTTTCTTAAGACTAGTTTTGAGAGCTATTGATCCCATCCTCAGCTTCTGTCAACTAATTTATTTATTTATTTATTTATACACCAAAAATACAAAAGTCATCTTTCTTTTAAATGTAGTTAAAAAATTAAATAATAATGGGTAGAAAAAAGATGACAGAGGAAAGAGTGATGGAAAGACGAAGAAGAAGAAAATAATAAGTATAAAGCAGTTAGAATAAAGAATTGAGAGAAAGGATACTTACCTTGTGTCTCTGGATTCCCACTTGTACTCGCTAGACATGGACCAGCTGAATGAAGCAAGTCATTATCACCTGATACATGTTGTGAATCATGATCTTCAGCAGCTCTCTGCCTCTTCTTCATTTCATCTTCAATCATTTGAAGGCGAGACATTTCCAAAGCAATTACAAGATCCATATTATAATCAGCAGTAACATTGACTTGATACACTGAAATCAATAGTAGTTCCATGAAGTTCAAGTAAAGTGTGCCTGACAGCAACATTCACGTTGAAAATTAATATTTGAAGTGGAGGAAGATTTGTTGGCACTGGCACACTAGACATTTTTAAATCACACCGAAAGACTACACATACAACTACACAGGAAGATACAACTACGTTAATGAATGTAGAAAGAAAATAGTTAAAGAAAGGAACATGAAATTTTGATGTGCTTTCATATTGTTGAGGTTCACTAAGAAAAGGTTTTTTCCGATTTTAGAAGCGTAAATTTTGATGAAATGAGGTTCCTTGACTTTTCACCATTTTCACTATATCTCACAAACTAATTGAGATATCATCTCGTTTTCTGTACATAAAGATTGTTGAATGAAGTACCTAAAAACATATTATGGTAAGTTCAATATTTTACTATTAAATGAGTGAAAAAATTTGGTTCCATGCCCTGAATTCATTAAAGCAGAGAGAAAAATATTCAAGATAGGAATTTAACATTTTGATGGGATGTTACATATGTATTGGAGAAACTCACCAAAAAAGGACTTTTTGAAACTCTGATTTTTAAGACCATAAAAAAACCCGGTATGAATCAGAGTGAATTATTTTCTTTTTTGAATTTTCTTTCATTATTATGAATTAAATAAGATATCACCATGGATTTAAATGTAAATGTGTTATTTCAGACTACACTAAATTATAAAGAAGAGAAGGCATATTTTACCAACAAATTCTCCCATGCACAACCGGGGAGGTAGACTAATATTAAGTAACACTGTGATAATCTATACGAACATAGAACAGAAGTTAAAAAATAATGAAATTATTCTAAGGAAGAGACAGCTACACAAACTCACAGTCTTCTGGTGCAAGACGAGAAGCTTGAGAACATCGTAAACTGCAGAACTCGTGAACTGCTGCTGTCCTTGGGTTACGAGCTCGAGGACGCCCACAACCAGCTCTACTGCATTCTCCCAGGAGGCTCACAGCAAGAGCTCGGCTCACTTCTGACTCCTATGCATGTGTATGGGTCATTAACAACAACAATAATCATGAGAATAAAGCAATTCCCTACACTGCACAACCTTCAACTTATGTTCAAGGAATAACACAATGTATATGCTAACCAAAAACCCATTAAATTATCAACTCATAGGAGTACACAGTATACATGAAGGAAAACTATACGACATTGAAACTACACAATTATTCAAGTGTTTTAAGTCAATTAAAATTAAATTTAAGTTTCTTGGAAGTTAATTAGTAATAGCAAAATCTAAACATACTTTCACTTCTCTGTATATAAAGAGTGGCATAAGATATGTAAATAAAATAATTTATACAATGAATATAATATTCTAATATATTAGACAAGAAAATGTAATAAAATAGATATGCTTAAAACATAATTATATGTAGTTTGAGCATGGAAGATTACAAGGTTTCAAATCATCATCTCTCTCTTCCTAAATCCACATATAATAACTCTACATATAATACCTAAAAGTTTGTTTCTCACTTGTCTTCACTAAATTAGTTCACACCTCTCCATTAATTCATTCACAATTCACGTTCAATTAGTTCATTGATATTAACAATCAGGATACAAATTTTTAATAATAAATAGTATGAATGAATGAATGATATGATGTGAAAAAATTTGGTGAAGGCATATGCGAAAAAAAATGTTTCAATTTTACATTACAAAAACTTCAATGAGTAGAATTCCTCAATATCAGTATAATCCTTACCTCCTCATCAGAATCAAAATCAGGCCAATCATAAATAGCACTCAAATTTGTGTGTCGACCTCTTGAATCCTTCACCCATGGATTATTAGGATCTAAGTCTTTAAGGGATGCAGCAATAGCATGCGACATTTGGTCCTGCAAGAAAGAAAAAATATAAAAATTAAGCATAAATAGGTAACAAATAAATAAAATGTAAAAATAGGAAAATGCAAACTAATACTGTCAGACTTTTAAATTTAATAACTCAGTAAGAACTTTGAAAGAATTTTATGTTCAATGTAAGTTTTCCAAATCACCCTGTTTTTTCCACAGCACAGAAATTTATAGAGAAAATCTTGTCAATGTTTCAACAATCTCAATCAATATTTTTTGGAATTTTCAACTTAAGTGTAAAAAGGAAAACGTACATCGTCAGCGGGGTCAACACCCAGCAGACCAGGATAGCGGCGTTTACGCACTTTGCGCAGGGTTGGAGGAGTCTCTGGAGGGATGAGACCTTTAGCCACAGCCCGCACAAACTCATGACGCTTCCGTCGAGCCAAAGCCGTTGTTTGAATAATCAGAGAACGAGGAGTACGTAGGTAAGGTCGTGCAACTTGTTCTGAGAGCTTCTCAGTAACTTCTTCTAGCTCATTCTAAATTTGAAAAGCAAATTAACATCACAATAAAGCCCCCCAAAAAATTATCTAAATCACTAATAGATCAAACAGAACAACTAAAAATATAATACTTGCTTGCATGAATTCAAAAATTGTTTTGTTATATCCATTATCTTCCAGATAGTAACCATACACATAAGAACCACAAAGAACTCTTCGAGCTTTGAGTAATTCTCGAACACCATCTTCCACAAATCTTGTTCCTTTCTCAGCTAATTCTGCTACATAATTACAGATTCAGAAACAAAAATATGAAGCATCCTAGGAGACATAGGTCACAAGTTAATAAAAAATCAAAACATTAAATACATATTTTATTTTCAATAACGCACCATAAAAATTATATTTCTTCTCTGTATGAAATTATTCATGATGTTATATTGTCATTTTTATTACAAACTTTTTTAACATTATCCATCATCTTTACCTGTTTATATCTCCACAACAGGTGTACTTTTGTTTTGCAATGTTTCGGACGTTCTGTCAACGTCTGTCTTCAGGTGTCCGGCAGCACGGGTATTCGAACCAGGGTACCTTGGTTCTTAAGGCGAGTGTTGCAATGGCCCAATGGTAATGTCCTCACCTTAAGAACCAAGGTACCCTGGTTCGAATACCCGTGCTGCCGGACACCTGAAGACGGACATTGACAGAACATCCGAAACATTGCAAAACAAAAGTACACCTGTTGTGAAGATATAAACAGGTAAAGATGATGGATAATGTTAAAAAAGATTGTAATAACAAAAATAAAATAAAAATTATAACTCATTGCTCAGTCAATAAAAATAATCTTTTTGGTGATAATTATGGATCAAACTTTACTGTATGTATATTTTAAAAGTTTGCATAGCAACTAAGATTATTTATAATTGAAATCCTAACATGATGCAGGTGGTTTCAAACTAGATACTAATGCTGAAATATTCCCAAATCAGAGGAACCATACCTTAATATAAAATATCATACAGTCTACAGATAAGGACATTGAAGCCACTTCTACAACAAAAAGTTCAAGTTCAAGTTTATATTATGTTAAATGACAACTCTTCGACAATAATACATATATTTATAACAGATTAACATTGTTAACTTATGAGAAAAAAATTCTCTTCTTGAACACATTTGTAAGGTACATATGTATTTTCAATGGTTGTCATAAGTTACAGGCGTTCACCAATATTTAAGGACAAAAATAGTGACCTGGTATTGATTCCAGTTATAATTATGTAGGTACGCTACTGTAATTAACTCATTGGAACAGGGTGTGCGGTAGGATTAGTACAGGCTGCTATGTCCGAGGGTTAGCCAAACGTGTGATGGAGCAGCGGTAAAAAATGCTTACTTTACTCTCATAGCCACACATTAGATCCAGCATTATTGCTTGGGGCAATTCTTTGACAATCTACAGAGTGTCAAAGAGAAACAAAGAAAAGTGGTTTGAATAATAGCAAAATCTTATATTTAGGACCTCTTGCAGAGGTGCATTTGAAGAATTAGGAATGCTCACACGCTCTTCATTTTGAAGGTCAAACTCTATATGAATACACATGATCCAGATAAACGAAACAATATATATGGATAAGCAACAATACACACTGGTCACTTATTTTACTAATTAATGCTCATTAGATCTCTAGGGTCTTAATTATAATATTAAATTATTGTTACTAGCACACATGAATTAAGGGAGAAGTGTTGATTAGCATCTAGTTTTATAATTATTTAAACTTTAGATCAGTATTATTTAAGTAAGAGAGATGATTATTCTCAAGGAAAGAAGCCTTCTTTGAACTTTACTCCTTAGAAGATGATACAAAATCCATATGCACAGACTTGAAATGTGAAGGCACAAGTAATAGATGATAACTAATTTTTTTTACCTGAGGAAAATGCAACAAAAAGAAGGTAAATAAGAGGAATATTAGAAAAAACACGACATCCCTGAAAAATTTCCTTGCAAACTACAAGGTCAGGGAGAAGCAACAAGTTCTTAGTGTTCATTTTCTGACATTCAAGATTAGTGTGTAGTGGTGAGTAATAATGCATGTGCAATAAGGTAGAAATGCATGTTTGTGGTGAAATACATACAAGAATGTAAATGCAAGAACATGTGAAAATAGAAAGAGGCAGCAGATGCTTAGGGAAGAAAAAAGAAAAGGACTTCTGTGAAACCCTTTTAAAAGATAGGGTGAATGGAAATTTGTCTCTTATAAGTGGGATCTCTTAGGAGTGGGAAATGTTTTCCTTTTTTTAACACGTTGAACCAAATTACATTTTTACACTGAATAAGGATAGATGCAAAACATCCTAGTGCATTTTTCAATCACACTAGAGCTAAATACGGGTTGGATATTGGGATTAATTATATCTCCCTTCTACATAATCTCTCCTAGCATGGAAATTGATGTATGCAAGTTTTGCCCCACAGCTCACAAAGTAATTCCATACTTCTCAGCTTCTCTAATTATATTAAGTTCTCCTCAGAGGAAAATGTTTTCCACATAGATGTCATATTTCTTTCAAAAATCAAAAATAATATACAAAAATTAGAGAAAATGAAGTTTGCTTAATGAAAAAAGGGCAATAAGACACCTATTAATAACTTAAGCAAACACTCATTTTGCAGAAAATTATCCAGGGGAAATATGATACATGCAGCCACGATAAATGAAGATAAAAGAGTGTCCAAACACGTGACTAAAACATACCGGATTCAACCCCGAAGCAGAAAAGTTATACACACAAATGGTGATGCTGAAGCCACGCAGATGGCAATGTTGACGCACATTTGGAGCATCCATTGAAATTCTCTTAGAATTTTCATGAAAAATTATCTTGTCTCTCACATAGGAGTTGGAATTAACTGTGAGGAAATATGTTGTCCACTATAAGTGAGAATATTATAAACGGCTACCTTTTATTTTGGAAATAAATGCAAATGCATTCTTTCTCGGGACCTCTGATATTGTCCAATATAAGTGGGTTTCTCATAATAATGAAAGAAAACACAAACAAAAATAGATTCAGTGAACCATTTTAAATACAACTGAATATATCATATTACTTTTCAAAATACAATACATTTCAAAACATTGTAGATAAAACTGTTTAGCAACAAATTTGTTACCATACATAATTTTATGTCTATAGTTTCAATATGTCCATATGAGTAGCAGTAGTAGGTGCTTTCATATGCAAAATTCTTGAAGAAGAAAACAAATGGAAAAAATTGTGGACAAAAAAATTTTCAATCATAGATATATGTACATAAAAAACTTTTGGGTGTACTGAATATGAATTAGGGTTAGTATTAAGAGACACAAATAAACTATTTACTTGTTATTGGAATCCTGAGACATCTTTTGAAAAACATCAAGGACTTTTGGTTTCAAGACTTTTTATGTGATACCTTCTTGGTGTCAGTACAAAAGTAATCGGGCCGAATCGATTTTTGAACAGTGACAGATTCAGATTCACTCATTGGCAAAAGCGGTTTTCTTCTACTGTGGTTCAGTTTGAAGGTGGATTCATGGCCACTAAAGTTAAATGTTAAGCCATTATCAAGTAGATGAACTTTCAGAATATGAAGGAATTTCTTTCTTAAAAAAAGATCCCAGGAAAATTGGAAGAGATATATCTTGGAAAACTTGGTTTTTGAGCTAGATGAATGAGGAGAGAGTGGTTTTCAGTTTTAACTAACCAGACAATTGTTATGTAAGTGATGAAAATTTCTAATTTAGACCTTTGTCATACCTTCATAAAACAAACAGTAACATTTTTATAGTGTTAATATTAGTAGGAATTAAGTTTTATATTTCATGCAACACTAGCCGAGTCGATGTTGTGTAATAGTCATGGTAGGTAGTGTGGTTTCCAATATTTTGATTTATTGATATTCTTTTGTTCATTGATATTCTTTTTATTGACTTCTTTAGATCTAATTGGGAAAAGAAAGTAATACAATGTAGCTTTCAGGCTATTTTGTAACAATAATTTACACACGTTGAGTAAAAGAATGGAAAATAAACATTCCAAAAATATAATTATTGTATTGTGGTACCTTTTAATATCAATACTTGATTGGTATAAATAATTTTTATTAAATCCAATAACAAGTACAATTACCTATTGATACTTTTACAGTATCAGAACAACCACACTTATGATTCAAAAATTTCTTGATGATGTCTACCACAGAATTTGAAAACCAATTTCAAAGGAAAAAATCATAAAAGAGACTAGTTCAGAGAAACAATTTCACTTGATATCTGCCTTCATGGTTGCTTTAGTGGAGATTTATTTACAAAACTTACGTATACCTTCAAAGCAATCAATTTCAAAATTCTTTCCAGAGGTTAGCATAGTTGCCATTTTAGCAATGATCAATTATGAGAAAATTACAAATAAAACTTTATCAAGCTTCAGTAATTTTAACTCTCAACTTCCTAGTACCTACTCATGGAGGAGTGTTTGCAATGTCAACAGCCAGGTGAAAATTGCAACAGATCGGGGCTCAAATCCGGGACTCCCTGTTCTGGCTGCAAGTGTGCTACCCACCCGGCTTGATTCCCAAGTCCGTATGCAACTTCCATCTGGCCTGATCTGGTGAACATGGGTCACATTCCCCTTCAGGGGATAAGTGACCACAATGCTAGTAGCTCTTATCCCTTGAAGGGGGATGTGACCCAGGTTCACCTGAACAGGCCAGGTGGAAGTTGCATGTGGACTTGGGAGTTGAGGCATGTGGTGCAGTGCATAGCACACCTGCGGCCAGAGCAGGCGGTCCCGGGTTCGAGTCCCGGTCCATCGCAAATTTCACCTGGCTGTTGACATTGCAAGCTTCAGTAAGTTTCGAAACAAGTCACAAATTAAATAATTAAATAACTTTCTACTTTTTATTATAGAACCATTTTCTTGACATTATCCTGAAGAAAAGGAAAAGGAATAGCCCAAAAATGATTTATAAAGTTTGTACACTTCCATGAGAATTATGCTGCTGAGGAGACAAAAAAACCTAGATATTTTTGAATCTCGATTGATTTGGTAAATGTTATTTAAGTCAAGTGGACACAGATGATGTTAGTTTTCATATTGTTCTTAAACAACAATTAAGTTCAAACAGTAATCTCCATGTCCACATTTAAATTTAAGGAAGTGCAATTTTTTTAAATTTCATCAACAGGTACATCTAATCTTTTTGAAAGCTGATCCATCCATCCATGTCTCTGTATTATATATAACACATTGAATGTTCAAAGACAAGTGTAATAATGCAGACATTCCATATTTTCAGGAATTTCCTCACTAATCTACATAGCTGACAAATTGTTGGGAAGTCGTGAGATACATTTTTGGAAATGTCTACACTTGATAATGTTGTGTACTATTTTCCATTGTGTCGGAAATTTTGAAGCAGTTTAGAAACAGGATAATTTTGTATTGGGATTGTATCCAAACTCATAATTTTTTAAAACTATATTAAATAATGTTCCATAGTGAAGTTTCTCAATGTGTTCTAGGTTTCAGAAAGGTAAAAATTCATTAAATTTTTCCTGAAATATTTTTTTCTGGTATCATCATTACAAAATACATCTTTTAAAGAATTCAATCATGTTTATTTCACCATGAATCAAAATAAACATTGAGCTGCTCTGAAGTTTTTGGTTGCTAGCATTTCTAGTCATTTTGTACCCTAACCAACAGTTCAATTAGACAGATATATAAAATATTATGTAGAAAAATTTCTTTTATCATAAGTGTAATATATAACATTTTTATAATTTATATTTACTTGATCAACTGTATTACCTAAAAGCTTGGCAAGAAACATTAGTAAATAAAAATATTAATAAATGAAACAATAAACAAAACAATTAAAAAACAAAAATGAGTTTTAAAAAAGCATTATGTTATTTGCACAAGTGAAAGCAGAGAGGTGGTACCTTCCCCAGGGTTGGCCCCTCCACGGCCCAGGGAGGACGCCAGAAGTTCCATCTTCTGACGTACATTAGTAAGCAAAGGTTCCTCCAGGTGCTGAGAATTCTCGTGGTTGCGGAAGCGAGTGTAATAGTGCAGAAAGCGATTCAGTTCTTGTACTTGCTGGTTACGCATTGTTGCTTCACTAATCAAGATTCCTTGCCTTTCATCTGCCTTGTGTACAGCTTCAAATCGATTACATCGAAAATATCCTCCAGTTGCGGAACTATGTTTCTTCCAGTTCTCCAGGCAGACCCAGCAGAAATCAAATTTACACTAGAATCAAAACAGTAATTTTTATATGATATTTCAAAAAGAAAATGATATGATATTTATAATTGACGAAATTGGAATTGGAATTCAAACATTTTTTTACCGACTCCATTATGAAAACTGTTTTGTTTTTTTAAAAGATTTTTATAATCTATCTTAATTAATCCAAGAATCAATGTTTTTTTTATTGAATCATTTAAATCGTTTTACCTTGGAGCATTTCATATGATTGCAACCCTCATTCTTCTGTATGGGAGATTTGCAATTGGGACAAGGTTTGGAGTTTGTTACCAGCCAGAGACAATTGGCAGCATCTTCTGTTTCTACACATGAAGCCTTTAGTTCTTCTGGTTTAACTTCTGAGATTTTCTTCTGCCATTGTTGCCACTGAGTACATCCACAAGGAGCATGTGCTTCTCCAAGGCATTCCCTACACATACACAAGCATTACAAATAAGACATAATACAGCAATCATTTCTCTGAAGAAAAAATGGTTTAGTATAAAATATTTCACAAGTAATGTCAACTTCACTCTCCACTTTCTCTTCTTCTCCTGAAGAAAGCATTTTGGAAGTTCTTGCTCCCATTCTCAACTAATTGACTGGACTCTGACTAAAAGTGGAGAGAGAAGGCCCGACTTGTATAATGTTTTCAAGTTGTGACTGCACTAAGTTTCCTAATACAGGAAATTGAAATGCTACCATAAAATTCATTCTACTTACAAGATTAGAAATTATTCTGAAATAAACATCTACTTAAACAACTAGCATTTTTGGAATGGATGTAATATGTACTAACAAAATGGAAGTACTTTGGAATATTTAGGAAAGATAATAATTTTAATAAGACATCAAAGCGAATTGTTTTAACATAAAATTAACATTTAGATTGGTTAATATTTCATTTAATAGGCCTTGTAGATGTTGTGTGCAGGTTTTTGGGAGTCAAGGCAGATGGCACAGAGGTAGCACACCTGCGATCAAAGCAGGAGGTTCCAGGTTCGAGTCCTGGTCTGTCACAATTTTCACTGGCTGTAGATGATGCAAACTTCCCTCTCAGAAGTTGTAAGCTCAGGAAAATGAATATAGTTTGGGATATGAACTTGAAATTGAATGGTTTAGATAAAGAGTTGATTGACAGAGAGATACAAAAGTTTAGGAAAAAAATCTATCAGAGATATAACCGCCTTAAATATTAAGAAAGGGAACACAATATTCAATTGGTATCACAAAATATTGTAATGATAAATTAAATCAAGGTAAATTATAAGAATACTGAGCTTTATCACCACATTCAAAAATTGTGGATTTGCTGAATGTAGTGATTGGAACAAATTGTACATTGACCGAATAGAGAAGATATATGATCATTAGACAAAAGGAATTTCAAATTTAAACAAACAGAAAAATCAGCAGTAACAGCACATTTTTGTCTCAAAAAAATGTGAATAACATGACCAGGAAAAATTACTAAGACAGGTCCACTACCTAAAACTCAAAATTAGGTAGAAGATTAATTTTGAATACTTAAAATCCTGACTGTTGCATTTTGAAGTTCCAACAGAAAAATTTAGTGGAAACATCAACCCAACACTTGAGTCATATTTAACTGATGATAGAAGTAAGGTCTCTCACAAGCTTCTGCTTGCTAAAAGGTAACTAGTAGTAAAGTGTGGGAAATAAACACACTTTTGAGAGATTGACTTATTTCTAGTTATATTTAGAGTCTATAAATTTGTGTTTCAATATATTGTAATTATATAAGAATGTCCACAAAATGTACACAAAATAAATAAACTTTATGGTAAAAAAAGCACTATATTATTCCAAAACTTGATAAACAGTCGTTTTTGTATTCACTTTTATTCACAAAAATTAAATTGATTACCAGAAATTAAATTAATATGAAATATGATTTGATTAATTATAAGATAATGAGATAAAATTAAATCAATAGAAATATGTAAAATTAAATTAACAATTTTTACTGATCACATTTCTAATTTGTTGAACACACATGAAGTATGATACATACCAACAGAAGAAATGTCCATTTCCACAATCAACAGCATGAGATGTAGCAGGAGGAAGTGAATGTTTTCCTGACGATCCAGGTGATGAAGAAATGTGGTTTAATGGGCGAGAATTCATTGCGGTGGATAATTGTTCAGTCTCTGGGAGACGCACTGCTCTTCCACAACCAGGCATGGGGCACCATTTAATACTACGATTACTATCAACAAATGCCTGTATAAAAAACATTTTTAAAGCAATTAGTAATTCTGGACAAAATAATTTTCTTCACTCTGGAAAGTATTATATTTACAGCTATATGAAACCTCTATTGTTTTATCTCAAAAATAGCATAAGATCCCTTGATCAGCCTACAATAGCAACTAGAACAACTAGAATTTACAGAAAAATGTAACAAACTTTCAAGATAAGAATTTTTTTCTTCTTTTGGTCTAAATTGAGCTTTATTTCTCCAAAATAAAACTTCAATTAATTCTGTCATAAAGAATTAACATTGTAATTATTACATTATTTCCTTAAGCTGGCCACAAACATCCAAATTTCTGATTTAGATTTCCAAATGAACCCCAGAAATGAAGCTAAAAATACGCACCTAATGCACACATTTGCTTTCATTCCCGTGGGAAAATATTATCTTTCATTCCAATGAAAAAGTTTGCATTGAATACCCTGATACACAAAAAAGAAACAAATCTGTTCTTCCAAAAGCAATACTTTGGGTTCATTATAGTGAAAGCATATCCAGAAATTTTTCATCAGACAGAACCACACTGTTATAGAATCACAATATGTAGCTGCACTTAATAAGAAAATATATGTAATAATACGAAATTAAAATAAAGGAACAATGAACAATTAGGGAAGAACAATTAAAGAATAATTTTACTTGGTACATAATCTAATTTTTCTCTAATGTTTGTATTATGTTTTATGTTTTATTTTCTAATAAAACTACTTATAATTAAGATAAGCCTTCTGTGCACAGGCTCTTCGTATGTCTCCACAGTATATCCTGAGTAATATT
Source organism: Laupala kohalensis (assembly GCA_002313205.1). Taxonomy (NCBI): domain Eukaryota; kingdom Metazoa; phylum Arthropoda; class Insecta; order Orthoptera; family Trigonidiidae; genus Laupala; species Laupala kohalensis. The sequence goes on along the minus strand of NNCF01126653.1, from coordinate 862,588 downwards.
TGTATATTATATTGTATGTGTTTCTCAGTAACCTAGTGAATACATAAATGAATATTGAATGAATCTACAAATATTGAGCTTTTTGTCTGTACAATCCTGTTAAAATAAAGTAGATCCTGCAGTGAAAGTAATTATAGTTGATTTTTGAGACAACCATTAACTTACTTCAACATAACAAAATTACATTTTAACAAATTAATTTCAAAAGCACCACAAATTTTATAACACTGGCATTTTGTTGCATCTATAAAATAATATTAACATGAACCCACATATATCCAGGGGAACAGATGTTATTTTAAAACAAATGTCTCACAATAAAGTAAGTTCTGTACCTTGATGTCAAATTGTAAGTATCTTCTTGCCATGTCTGGGCTAACTAATCGTTCAATTAGTTCTACAGGTACAAGAATATGACACTGATAAGCAGGACACAAAATATGATGAGCATCTCCATCCTGAATTTTAACTGTGAGGTAACTTTCCCAACAAGATGTGCAGAACCTATGTCCACATGACATAGATACAGGTTGATCCCATACAGGCATGGCCAAAGTACAAATCTCGCACTATTAAAAAAATGACAATATTATTTAATCTTTCACATGTCAATACAAATATAAAACAAATTTACCTAACACTGAATAAGTAAACTCAAATAACTCTTATCCAATATTTCATTCTAAAATAAGTATTTAAACTAACTGATTTTAATAATATAAAAGCATTATTATAAACCAACAAATAATTTTAAAAAAAGACTGACTACAAATACAATTGATCAAGAAGCAAGACAAGAAATGGAAATGTTTATTTTCCATTTCTACTTACAACTGCATCAGAACCAGTCAATGAACATGTATTCAAAGAAGGAGGTGGCAGAGAACCACTCTCTGTTGTTGTACATCCATTATTTGGAGGTGAAGGGTCCAAATGCTGCAGGGCTGAAGCTGGAGGTTGTACTCCTGCAAGCTGGCAACACTGAACTGGATCTTTCATCCATTTCTCAAGAAGAGCTTCCCGAGACCACTCTACAAGGCAATTGAATCATGTTTTAATTTAAATGATCATTAACAATAACCAATCTCTAACATCAGTGACCAGGAATACTGGATAGAAGGCATCAAACATACTAAGTTAAATATAGATAAAACCCTGCTATTCTAAACTCTACACTTCAAACATAAAAATAAACTAGCATGGATTTTCTGAACATCAACAGTCAAAAGAGGTTTAAAGTACTTGGAGAACTGTCCTTTGCATAAAATACATACCGTTATCTCTCAACAAAGCCTCTGCTGTAAATAACGGTATGTGGAGCATATCTGAAGTTTCAACTAAGAGCTGATCTTTGGCTTCTTGAAGATCTTGAGTTCGCAGACCAGAGTACACTTCTTCTTGACCAGAAGAACCATATAATTCTATTTCATTGATTGTATCCATACTATCAGCCTATAATGAAAAAGATTAGAAAAAATAGCATTTGAGGATACATCAAACATAACACTAAAATGTTACTTACAAACACCATTCTTGATTCAAGCAACTGAGCTATGTCATGATGGTTATTACGCATAGCCATATCACAAGGAGTTAACTTGTCCAAGTTTTCAGTAAACAGAGGAGAGCCGTGAGCCAATAGTAGTTCAACACAACGCTTCAAACCAGACATAGCAGCACAATGTAGAGCAGTATTACCTTTCTGGGGAAAAAAATGTACTAAGAAAATATAAATGAATATTAAATTGTCATAAAACAAAATGAGTAGTGAAATAACTTAGCAACTTGATTTGAATCAGCTTGTGACATAACATTTTCTAACATGAGAAAAAGATTATAGTAGATNTCTTATGTACATTTATATTTTCCAGTGTATGTTACTGACGATGGTTGCTATGCAGCCGAAAAAGCTTTTTAACACCAATAATAAAAAAATGAGCAACATAGAAACGTCTTTCAATTTATCATATTCCACATCAGTATAGATAATTTCTAAATAATACAGAAACTTCACAAAATATTTGAAATAACTTTTATTAAATTCTAAAAATTTACTATTCAAATTTTCATTATTATTCTGAAAAGCTTGACTTGAAAGACGAAATTTTTGAAATATAAAAAATGAAATATTTTTAAGACAGAAGAATACACTTAAGCATAGTCTCATTTATAATAAAAAATGGTCTACATGTGACAAATATGTAGCAATATAAGAACAGAAGCTCTCATTCCGTGGCAATGACAAACAATGCTGAAAATAATAAAGGTTTCATGTGATCTATTTTATCACATATCTTTAAGATATATGATTTATCAGTTCAAAAAAAAGTGAGGGAATAAATGCTCCTTCATATTCAATTTTCATATAAAAAGGTATTCCTATTAAATGATGCATAAACAATGATTCAAGAATACTACCCAAATCACTTTTCTCGAAAAAATATTTATGAAAGAAACATACAAATGAGAAATGCTAAAAGAAAGAATTGGAATTTTTAAAACATTTTATCTAACACTAGCAGAACTACCCAGCATTGCCCTGGGTTTGAAAAGAAACCTTGTTACAAGTTTCATTACCAGACATTCAAAACAATTCACACATAAAACATAAAAATTATTTATTTGTATTGTTAAATAAATACACAAAAAATTACATTAACATTCAAAGAAAGATTGATATACTTTACACTGTAGAAACCACCTAACCTGTCAACAGGTCTGGATTTTTTAAATCTAATTTTCCCCAGTGTTGCCCTGGATTCTTATATAATATTCTAAATTTATAATTTAGTTTTCATATTTCTCTACTTTCATATTATTAAATCAAATACCACCAAGAAAACCTACAAAAATACACATAGTTTTCAGTATTGTATGCTACTGTATTTATCCGAATAAAATCCCCTGTAAATATAATACCACCCTTCTTTTAGAAGACAAAATTTAGAAAACAAATGAAGTTGCCTAAAATCAAACTGTTTCTGAGGGGATGATGCTCATTTAAAATTCCATTAGAAATTGCTCTGGTAAGTAGAATTATAAGGATTTTAAAATGAAATGTTAACTGGTGCAGTTCAACTTCTCCTCTTCAAATCACCAGATCCACATGGACTTTGGTTCTGCTTCGAATTCTCATGCTGCTGCTTTATTTCCGTGTGTCTGAGCAGTTTTAAGTTAGCGTCGAAGCAACTTCGATTGGCTAAGGTTCGTTGTACCAAAGAAGTCGTGTCTCACAGTCAGCATAGGAAAGATATCTTTTAAGTTCACAGAAAACGATGTTCTTCACAGCCTTTGTATAATTTTGTTTCTACAATTCAGTCATATAAATTTTACATTCTGTGGATGGTCTGCCTAACATAATGCAATTGAACTTGGACACATCAGTAAGCTTCATAGTCAACAGTCATGCAAAATAAGATTCATATCTACTCATTAGCCACCTATTAATTGTTTTTCTGTTCTTGTACTTCATTAATATTAGTTATACTTTTCATTTTAATTGAAATAAGCCTTAAGAAGAGTCCTTTGAAATTTCAAATAATTTCATCAATTACTTTTTCAGATTTCCATGCCACAAAATTCTGTAGAAATTAATTTTATTAGAACAGATGACAATAATAATACAAGGTCCTGAAAAACAATTATTTATTTAAATATCAAAAACTTTATAATTAAAAGCAAGTGCTATTTGAATTAAAAATTATTAGAGTATTTGTCTTTCAACATCACCAATAATTCAAAATAAATAATTTTACAAAATGATCATGCATAAGACTACATTACTACATGAGGTGATCTATTTCCAATACATTGCTAAATAGTATGATCAATTTTTCTCAGAAACACAATTTTATGTCCAGTAGGTTACTGGAGATGTTTTTTATAATGTCAAATATTTAACTGACACACAATACGCAGATATGCTTATGGGGTAGATCTATGAAACAGACAATAGAATTCCTCAATTTCTTGGCCTTGGCACAAGATGATGATAACGCCAGCATCTCGCTCTGGTAGATTTAACACATGGTTCTCAATCACAGTAGGCTAGAGACTCTGTCTAAATGTTGAGATATGAGTACAACTGGAATTAAGCTAGCAATTCTGTGCTTAACTTATGAAGCTTCTCAAGTTCCCACAGTTTGTTCAAATAGTCATGCTTATCCGAGAATCAAAGTAAGGTCTTCTGAAAGTCATATATGTAGACACCCACATACACATACATATACTATATTACAAACACTTCACTGTGTGAAACTTTTTAAGAACATTAGGTTTTTTATAGCTGCAAAGGGTAAACATTCTAGGGAAAGAAAGTTTGGTATATTAATATGCAGTCAATCTCACGAACCAAAATTCATTAATTATATTCAAAACAAGAATAACAAAAGCAGGCACGTTAAATTAAATATAATATCAAATATATTTCAGTTACAATCAATTTTCTAACTCTCTCAATACTAGTGGAAGAAATTATCCATTCTTCCAAATGCTCGCTGTCAGCTACTATTTTATCCAATAACACACATCAATAATGATAAGTTACATTATTTGGAAGCCGTTTCAAGCGATATCATATATTTGTGTTACAATCAATTAAAGCTAAATTTAGCCAAGAATGTCCCACATGCACAAAATTCTCTAGAAGGGAAAAATAAACCATACAGAAAAATTATTTTAAAAATTACACTAACCACATCTTGTGCTTGAAGATCAACTTTTTCTCTGCCTCCTGAATTCAATTCAACTCCTCGCCACTGCAATAATAGGGCAACACATGCAGCCCGTCGTTCTTGAGCTGAGAAAGATTTTGTTTGGCCCAATTGACAAGCTGCATGTAATGATGATTCATTGCACCCATTCTTCTTATTTGGGTTACCACCCAAATCATTCAGAAAGGTTCTGTGAATTACAAACAAAATGTATTATAAAAAGCTTCTTCAAATTAAATTACAGCACACGACTATCTCCAAATTTTTGTGAATTGAATGATCATACAATACTAATATTAAATGATTCATATTATTTCAAATAATGTGATATAATAATAATAACCTCAGAAGATGCTTCATGCCATGTTTTGCAGCATAATGAAGAGCAGTATTATGTTGGTGACTATCTCCATAACTCAGATTTGGGTCCAAATTCTTCCGTAATTCAGGTGAACTCTGGAATACCTTTAAAAGAAAGAAACTATAAAAGGAAAAAAATTCTTATGAAAAGATAAAACTATGAAAAGAAGTAATAAACCATTGCAGATTTTCATTAAACACTTCAATATAGTTTTTACATAAATCTTTTTTAAATGGCTTCAGGTATATTTTCTTAACAAGAATAATAAAATAACAAAGAAATCTTTATTTAAAAAACTGTAACAACTTTTATTAAACAACAGAAAAATATCTAAAACAAATTAACATAATTAAAGAAAACCATATCTCACACATTCAAAACTTCATAATTTTCTACTCACTTCTGGAATGACATAAAACTACACACTGAAGAAATATGTTATTCTGTACTTGCCTGCATTGCAGCGAATTCATCTCCATGTTGCAGGTATTTCTTAAATTTTGAAGAAGAGCTGCCCATGCTGGCGAAGAGGGGCAGCTTTTTGTTGAATAATGAAATGTCATCTCAAATTTCCCTGAAATAATTGTAAATAAAATAGGCATACTATAGATTCATTACTTAATAAAAATTTACCAACCCCTTTGTTTTCTACAGCTGTCTATTAAAACAAAACAAATAAATGAAGAGAAAACAGAAATATTTAAACAATTATAAAATATTTTTTTAATTTATATCAATGGATACATTTATGTTTTACAATACTTTGTTTTTAAGAAAAGAGGCAATGTAAGATTCAACGGAAATTTATGACTAATACAAAACCATACTTGAAATTTTTATTCAAATTTTTCAGTATTTTCATACATAGTCTCAACAGAAACTAGAATGGTACCTGTTTACTCCCACAGGAACAAAGAAGAAATTCCAAGTCCTAGAATTAATTTTAAATTTGACATTAATCAGTATGAATGTTTATTGCACTTTATAAATATAACTGAAAAATTTGGGGGAGAAAATAAATAAGATAAACGAAGATAGTGAGCACAGTAAAGCACTCTTAACTCACTAGCTAGTGGTCTGACATTTTTTCGATTCATCAATGAAAAAGAGGTAGAACAACTTATCGTTCGGCACAAACCTAATGAAAACCATGGTTAGGAGGTATTATTTTTACGAAAGCGTAGGTAAATGAGTCGAAGTGGTAAGTAAACGTACGTGTTAATGAATATTCGATAATGGATCTAACATCAGGAGTCATTACTAACAAAAAACCGAATTCGCGTTTGACTAAGACCGAAGAGAGAAATATTACTAAAGGCTCGCGTAAAAATGTACACATACCTTCATATCTTAACTATATCTTCACTTATATATTCGCCTTCAAATCACATCCAACCGAAAATATCTCCGTCGCTCAAGTTTATTCGATCGATTTCTCATGCGCTGTGCGAAAATGACAGCTCCGGCGCAGCTGACTACGACAAGCGGCAAATTCGAAAGAACGCGTAACAAACGAATAACATGATGCGCGGCAAATAGATGTAATACGAGGCAAGTGCAAAACGAGAAGATGCCGCCCGGCCTAGCTTGAGAACAGCTTGAGAACAAGTAGTTAGAGAAGGTCGGTGTAGGTAGTTATCATCTGCTTGCTGCTGTGTGCAGGCTTTATCTGTGTATATAATCCCGCGAATGAAGTGTGAGTTCCCGTATTCCTGTTAAATAGCTGAAAAAAATGGTGTCGTGGCAATATTCGATGATTTATTGAAGATAGCTCGTAGAAGATATATGTGATATATTTGTTTTTGTGTGTGATTTATTTTTATAAAGAGGAATTTAGTTCCCTCGCTTTCTTTGTGTAGCGTTAGATGGTGTTAACATTAACTCGTACAAGTATTTGAAACTTTAACTGAAAGATCAATTATTTTATCTTTGTGAATATATCATAAAATGATTTCCTATGGTAATGTGCATCGTCGATTTTTGCAATCTTTCCTGTATCATCCCACTCAGACGGAGGAAGAATTAATTCGGACATACAAACTTTGCTGTGAAGAACAAGGTAAGTTATTTATTTGATTGTGTTTCTTCGAATACAAAGTGAAGACATTTTGTTGTTTTAGAACAACAAGACACTTCAGAGAAAAGCATTGAAGAGGTGATAGACAATGTTAATAGGGTATTGAGAAGTCACACTTCATTAGAAATCAAAACCACTATTTGTGAGTTAACTGGAACAAAGTATTATGTTTCGACAAATACTGCAAATATGAGCTGGTCCAAGTAAGTTGGAAAGAGTATGTGTATCTAACATTCTTCTCTCCTTGCACTTATTCTTCACAGGGTTTTGTTATACTATAATGTTACAGAAATACTTCACCATACTCTAAAAATGAACAACTGCTTTTCAAAAAGGTCATGGATGAAATTATGAAATCTGAAGAAGGATATGCTTCATCTATTGTGTGTCTCAATAATGCAGGATCTAATATATCAAAAGGAGATGCCACTAAGTCAATTGCTAAATTCATTGATGATGGTTGGTTTACTGAGAAGGTAATCAATTAACTATTTTCTGCTTATAATTGGTCAGTTATAAAGTATATAAAGTAAAGTATGGACAGTTATAAAGTATTGGATCTCAATTTGTGATGTAAATTTGGCAATCCCAATCTCATTTTTGGTCATACTCCTGTCCCTTCTTAGGATATATGGTTCTAGGATAAGTAAAAAATATAAAAATAAGTATAAAATGCAATCAAACCCCTTATTTCCTTTATTGGGACTGGAAGGAGAAGGCATCTGCCTGTAAGAATAGTGTAGTGAACATTCTACAATATAGTTCAGTTCCTGGTGTTAACTGTCTAGTTAAAATGGTTGGGTGCAATTTTTCTATCCCTGGTTTTCCTTGGACACTGTGATCCAATTATCTTTTATGTATGGTCTCAGGAGAGTAAAGGGTGTATTTTCCTTGTGGTCATATGCAACTTGAACTGCTTTAATCTTAATTAGTTGATAACAGTAGTAGCTAGAATATGAACTGAGAAATCATGATTATTTTATTTGGGGCAACAAATATTTAGTCTGAGCTGAATTGACTTAACCGAAGTTTTGCCATTTCATTCTGTATTTGCACAATATTGGAGCAATAGACAGCACCATTCTTTCCTCCTACAAATGTTTGCCACTTCAGCCTTGAAAACAATTCCTCTGCAAACTTGGAAATTGGCTCCTGTTTTCCTTCTATTGTTTAGAATATGTTCAGTTTGTTTGAAGAGCTCTACTAAACAGTGTAAAAGAGAGAAAAGCTGATTATGATGTATGCAAAATGCAATTGTAATAATTCATTTTCAATCTCCAGTGAGGAACTTAATTTTCTTTTAGGGAGGGCAAATATATGTAGGTGTTCGTAGTGCAGCAGAATTGGAACCTCTGATTTTAGATTCATATGATGGTGCCACAAGTCAGTGTCCATTGTGCAAAAAGTTAATTTTTTGGGTAAGTATGAATTTTGATGTATAATTTTCTTTATAATTGTTTGGGAACTGAAAAATAGTAAATTAAATTATGAAACAACTTGAAAAATGTAGGGGTTATGGTGAATTTCTGATTGATATGTCAATAATATTGCTAATGGAATATTAAAAATTGGAAGTGAGATTTGCTAATTGTTTCTTCTCATTATGGTACATTTTCTGACTACCCATGGCAGTGGTAGCATTAATTGTGAGATTCTTGCACAATTGAGGATGTAGCTGGAAGAAGGGCTTGTATTCCAATCTGTGTTTCCATGGATAGTTGTTCAATTTATTTGAACTTGGACAAATTTTTACACAAATCATATACGTACCTAGAATCTAGATTGTTGTTTGGAGTGAGATTTTCAGGAAAAAATAAATAAGAAAAAATACCCTTTTTATAACTTTATTAAATGGTCTAAAATGACATATTAAAGGTTCTATTTTGAGAAAAACTGATTTTGAGCGAAGTAGAAAATTTATTAATTAAAGCATTGTCAAACTTGTGAATTGCCCTTGAAATCATATTTATTTTAATATTGAATAAGTAACTTTTTACCTTGATGAAATTACATGCCCAAAGGCAAGCAGAAAGTCTCGTAGCTGTCACAAAAATTGGGCAAATTACTGGAACCTCTCACAGGAAAAATGTGCAAGATGTCGACATGTATAGTTTTAGCAAGCCATGTACAGAACTTAGAAGAAAGCCATCCGGTTTTGTTCCGTGCTAACAAGATAACGAGAAAATATAAATATTGACTTCCGTGGTTGAAGTTTATATGATAACGAGATTTCATTCAAGTTTGGCTAATTCTTCTCCACTTACATGGTGCAGTTCATTAAAAAAAAAAGATGTGACTAAATACATTCCACAAGTTTGATAGCAGAAAAGCATCTTACGCTAAAAAACAATGTAGTTATGTGGACAAAAATATAATTGGTTTGAAACTTGGAAGTAACATTCTTAAGACAATAGAAAAGCAATTTAAATGTTCTCTGGGAAAAAAACCTCTTTGCCCCATGGGTCCTCCTCCTAGCTATGATCTTAATTATTAATTATTAAATTTTTCATTGGTATGTATTGAAAATGTTATGTTAAATGGTTTAGCACTGTTGGTGTACTGTTCATATCTGTTCTTTTGTAAATATATTTCATTCTATGAATATTTTAAAGGAGAAAGGGTTTGATTTTTGAAATATAGTAAGATAGGTGGCTAATGAGATGAGTGCTGAATTGTTTGTACTGTTGTGTTCAATATTTCAATTCAATTCAGTAGTTCAATTAATACTTCAACAGTCAGATTTTTTTAAATGTTGTGAAGAACATCCATCTGACAGTGAGAATGGTTTCTCAGAAAATTGCGATGATTTGGGTGGTCTAACAAACGACACCTTGAAGGTCTTTAGCTGACCAAAGCTCAGAAGAGTGGAGGAGAGTCATGTTGTAGTACACAGATTTCTATCAACTAATATTCAGACTATAACCGTCTGAAGGTTTAAGTATATCTGAGCAAATAAATGATATTTTAATTTGCAGAAACACAACGATTTATTAAGTGTATAAATATTTAGAAAACAGAATGTACTTATTGCACTCCCAATTTATAAAACTCTTTATGGTTATAATAAAAGACTTGAGAAAATTCTTGTTGGATAGATTAATGATGTTATATTGAATGAAACATAATTATAGATGAATGAAATATATTAAAATACAGATTGTGTGTCTTGTTGGGTACTTCCTAGCTTGTGCCTTGCAAGTACAATCTGGGAGACATTCTATACACATGCACATATAATATTCACGATAATATTCTATTTTGTGGTTTCCTTGTTATTACATACAACTGTGCAAGTTTCATTTTTATTCTTCTGTTCAAAATTTACATTAATTGTCTGCATTTTCTCACCAATTAGTACCTATCTTGGATTGTATGTTTTATCGAATGAATGATTAAGTAACATACCTCGTGTCGTATTCAGGGTTTTAACTTGCATCCTTGCCAAATTTCATAAAGATTGCTCATTTCAAAACGTGAGGAAACAAACAGATAAATGCACTTTCACATTTAAAATATTGGTAAGAATGATTCTTTGAATTATGTGTGGAACTCCTTGATCATGCATATTTACTTCTTTGGGTTTAGAAGTAAAGTGTCCTTTAAGATTCCTGCAATTCTCATGATACCCAGGAAGAAACTTTTAATTCTTTGCGTGTAAATTCAAGCATCTCATTTTTTAAATTACAATTTACAAAATATTTTAGTAAAGTAGTAGTAAAGAGATCCACAATCTCAAACTTAACTTGGAATGGTACTCAATCTTCATGAAACATAATATGTGGCTGGTATCTTGCTAGTATGAGGAGTGCAGGATAAATAGTGAGGTAGAAGATTACATTCTCTTTCCTGACCTCCCTTGGTCACCTCTTGTTCTTTTCTATCCCGACACCATTAGGGCTAGGGTATCTTTCATTTTCCTCATTCCCCTCATTTTAGCCCCCCCCCTCCATTTGATGTATATTGTGAGATATGTTTTGGTGTGTTGTAGATCAGGAGGGTTTTTAGTGGGTAGGGTTGAATCATTCGACGAGTCCCACATGTGGGGGGAGTCATGTTGGCTCTCCTAGTGCGTAACTGCATTTTCCCTACCTGTACAAGTTTTTCGGGCTCCAATGACCTTTGATGTCGACATGAACCGTAAAGCCCCACACAAAAAATCTTATTTTATTTGATTTTGAATCCTGTGTTTCCAGAGGATAGCTCAATGCCCCACTCACTAAATGTAGCTCACACAGGTGATTATTTACCATGTCCCCGATTTACATTTTTGTTTCACAAAATTATAATTTAATAAATATGCACAAATTTCCAATATTCTACCTTTTGTTTATATTTTCTCATTTTATTTTTCTTTGTTAAAGTGTTTTTACTATTAAACTTTATCATAACCATCTTAGTAATGATCTATTCTTACAATCACATTCCATTAGTTGAAGGCTTGGTTGGTAAATGAACATAGCTACTTCCATATAGTATTGAGATATGAAATTTTCATTCACCCTTACACAATATGTCTTTGATATTGATTTTTCCAGGGTCATCGATGTGAAAGCTGCTCAGAAGTTATACATATCCATTGCCTCAACAGGTTCTTTTCATCTTCTGGAGCAAATGGTATTTGTCCGTCCTGTAATATAGAGTGGACAGACTGGGAAACTGATCTTCAAAGTTAATTTTCAGTTTTAAATTAATATTTCTATTGCTAAAATCTGACAAAATTTTTAATAATTTATCATTATTATTTATGTTATCACATTGAACCATCATATGTAAAATGTTGGAGATAAATTGATGTATTGAAATAATTACTTAATTTTAAAGTTCGTGGACATTTTTGGTCAGCACTGACTTTTATGAATTGAGAAATATATTTGTAGTGAAATTGATCATACATTCATTTGGTTTCAACGTAAGTGGTAAGATATTTTCTCAGGTCTGAAGTATTTTCAAAAAATTCTAAATTGAAGGAAAATGGATTTTTTTTAAATAATTGAAGACCATAATTTATGTATGTTGTTTTCTTTTTACCACTTCTGTATTAAAGCTATATATGCTCCTATGCTTCTGCCTATGTCAATGCTCAAGGACACTCATCTCATCTTCCATGCTATATAAAGTGTGCAATAATAATATAATTTCCTTGAAAATTTTTGTAGTAACAATTATATTTTTATGTGGAGCAGAACTTTTTACAAACTGTTATGAAATTAAACTTTGTTGCTTGTTAAACTTTATCATATTTTGCTTTTTTGTATTTGTTATTTGTATGCTCGCATTTCATTACAAAAATGCAAACCTCAATGTACATTCCATATCTGATTGTGATGGATTCAAATGTTTTCGGTTTCCAGAATTACAAGCCAGTGACATAAGACACTGCCAAATGGAGTAAGTTCATTGTAAGAAACATCTTCTGATGACAATGTCATATTTCTTTATTGTGTATCTTGTGAAATAAACATTAAGTGCTACTTTTACTTCTCCTTGACATTTTCTTTTCCTCCAAAGATACATGTAAGGTTTTGTTGAAGATTCATGACCAAATGATTTGTGCAATTTATCCGTAAAAATTATGATGTGTGCCAAAATAATTTCCTACTCATTTTTGTCTACAACCTTTAAAGTTGAAAGTACATGGGAAGGTATCAGAAGAAAAAAACAGTCAACAATAGTTGGGGGTGGAAACAACAGCTCCTGAAACTACTACTAAGTAAGAAAAGGAAGTGGAGTGTGCGTGACGTCACTCTTTCAATTTGTCATTTAACATTATTTTGAGGGATTTATAGAAGAAAAGATTGCTTTTGAGATTGATATTCTTTTACTTCTTTTTATGAAGAGCTTACTGTTACCTAACATTGCAAAACTGTAGCAAGTACTTTTTCATGTTTATTTACTCTCTTTCTTAGGTACAAACATTTACTATAAGAAATAATATTTCTAGAATTATATAAAAATTACATTATATCTGTTGTATGAAAGCATCCACAAAATAGTGAAAACAAATAAAGTTACTTTAAGAAGGGTGAAGATGAGTGTTACAAAAATAAAAATGAAACTTTCAAATCATTTTCAATTTCAATATTCATGAAAAATTGCATACAAAACTATTTTAATTTTATCTCTTTTATTCAAAATGCAATTACATCGAGATTTAAAAAACAACTACTGAATATACTTAATTAAAGACCATGTATTCAACATTTCATTACTACTCATTTATCATTGTGCGAACCAAAATCACCACATAAAGTACTCAACTCATATCACAGCACATTGAACCCAAAACACATCTGATTAAGTTTCCATTGTGGAAATCATTTGAATGTCTGGAAATACCAGACACTAGGTGAAAATTTATTACTAGGGTCACAACTACAATGATGATTACTGTTCCATTTTAATGGGAATTAAACAAATGACTAATCTATGTAATATTCTTTGAGCAATCATAACACACCCATGACATTATTTTCTAATATCTCATTGAGGGTGAATGATGATGTCATCTGAGAAAGGTTCAGCTCGGGAGAGGCTTATCACTTATTTATACATCATATTTTTAATGATATTTCAATTTTCACTCTCGTGTTATAAAAATAGGGCTATCATTAAAAAAAGTATTACATAGAATTAAGTGTTCATAAACTTTTGAAATTGAGTAGAATATTGTTTAATAGTCATGTGTTTTGACTAAAATTGATTATTTTGCAATTTTAATTCTTGTTTATAAAATTACACCTAATTTATATATAGACTAAGGCTGTGTTTATTATGATGGATATTTTTGAAGAAGGAAAGAATATCAGGGTTTCAAGAAATAGTGAGATTAGAAGCCAAGCAAGCCATGTCCATCTCATACAATTTTTAAATATTAAAAAAAATTGTCTTCGAGTTTTATTTGTACATTCAATTCTGTGGTGATCTGAGCAATTTGGATGCTTTTTTTTAGAAATCAGATGAACTAAGGACATGGTTAACAGCAGCTTCAAAGGATATTACTTTTATTACTCAATGTGGAATATTTCAAAATGTGAAGAAAATTGAGTGAGCTTATTTGACTTCCGAACTCACAATTCCTTGGAAATCTGATAATGCAAAAGGTATTCATATACATTGGGGAGGGACAGAAGACATTTAGATGCAATTTTATATTCCTGTTATATTACCCTGTAGTTCCTTGTACAAAGATATAATATTGTTTCTAAAGAACAGAATAAATGTTGATTCATTGGTACTCAAATGCATAAGAGTAGCTCACAGGCAGGTTTCCATGTATCTTGCTTCTCAATATTTACTGCTTTCTTTCCCAGAAGACTAAAAGCTTCACTCCTATCTTAAAACTAGCTCAGTAAAAAAATAAATAAGAAACCAATTAGTCTCATGCAAACCTTTGGACTAGAACGTACAACTTTTTTTTTCTTTGCTTCTACTTGTGTAAAAAAAAGTACTAAGAGTAGTTAACGCAGTTAGTCCACGTATTTCCCATTGCGTTTATTTTGCAAACGTTTACTCCCATTTACGTTACGGCATTACCTTCTGGGGCAATTCCGGTCAGAGTATTCAAACTTTCAGAATTCAGAAGANTTTTTTCAACGACTTAAATACCTTAACACTTCCCTGCATTTATATTTATGAAACGGTCGTGTTTGTTAAGACCGAATTACAGAAGTGCCACCCTTTCTTCATACGAAACAGTCTCGTTCACGAACACTATACACGCAATAGTAGTAATATTCATCGCCCTAGAGTGTCAACCACTCTTTGCCAAAAGGGACCATACCATTCGGGAATCGTTCTATATAATTCCCTGCCCAAGAATATAAAAGATATTATGAAATTGAATATCTTCAAATCCGCGGTTAAAAACTACCTCCTGCACCAGTGCTTCTACACTGTAAAAGAATTTATTGATTTTAACAAAAGTTAAATTCGTCTTGTGCTTTATCACGCCATTGCTGTAGTACTTTTTAAACAACTTATAACAATTTCAAAAACTATTTTCTTGCATGATTGTGTTGTCTTATGGCTCATATTAATTTAGTTTTATGTGTACTCAACATTGGCACGTTTGTGTACATAAATTCTGTAGCCCCATCCTGGCCCGGGTTTTTCTCCGGTTTTCCTTCGGGTAGAGGCGGATTTATCATACAGGTTCTCTAGGCTTTGTCTAGGGGCGGGTCTATTGTAACAATAAATCGTGAATTTAGTGTTATTTCAATTTTTAAGCACTATACTCAGAATAATCTATAGTTCGATAATAACTTACATGTAATTTTTTGCTTAAAATTACAAACATATTGACATTCTATTAGTATTATAACTCGCAGCTAACTTTTTATCTTATCTAGGAATTTTTGCTGAATTTTTTGAATCCGCCTCTGCCTTAGGGCCCTTGATCGGAATTGATGGGATGGTCCCTTGCTTGCTTCCGGAGAGTAAATTAGTTTATTGTCCTCCACGTGGTCATACGCAGTTTGTACTGTTTTGTGAGACAATAAATTTATTATTGTTTTTGATTCATAAATTTGATTAATGTTTGAAATATGATATGGAATGGAAAGTAGCATAGTGATAAACTGAATAAACATTACATCATTGTACAGAATATCTATTACATTAAATTGAAAAAAGAAGAACAGGGAGGGATGTAATGTACAAAGTTTAATTGTTATTATCTCAGTTAACTGATGACTAGTAAGTCTAGCTGCAGTAAAACATACAAACTAATTTTTCATATGCCAAATTTGTATGATACTGCAGGTATCAATGTATGTGATTAACACCAAGTTAGCTTCTTTATAGTCTCGTGGAATGTTCACATTTTACACAACAGTCTTGTTAGACTCACACGCAAAGAGAGATTTATCTGGGAGAATAATGTTCTTGCTCTCCTTGTGATTGCATTCACTTGCATCATTTCGGCCAATGAAAGTCATTTTGTTCTTCTAATGCATGAATGTTCATATAAATTATTTTTGATACATCTCATGGTTTGTTCGGGATGTTATTTTTCTCTGCTTGAGAATCTATTATACAACAAGCCACCCTGTGGGTGAAGAGAAAATGGATCTTCAAAGAGATCATCCATCCTGTTATGCACTCCCACTGAACACATGTCAGTCGCTGTCCTGCAAATGACTGGGTTTTGCTGGTAAGGGTGGCGGTATTTTGGATAGAGGCAGTATGTGTGGCAGCGGTGGCTTTTTAGGAGGAGGTGGCACTTTCAGAGAAGGTGGGGGAGGCAAGCATCTCTTTTTGTCCACCTCTGCATAGAGAGGTATGTTCACTGAGGATGGAGTTGGGGAAGGCCTACGCACCTCTGTGTAAAGTGGTGGTGGTAATGGATCTCGGGCATCCAGCGCCTCTGCATACGGCTAGAAAAAAGAACAGATATTGTTTTTTTGAGGTGACGAAGAGAGTTAATAAACATACTCATCAATAACCAGCATACATAGTTAGGTTAGTCCCATTCACATTATCAGTTGTATGTTGGAGCCAACATTGTGTAGTTAACTTCCCTCTGCGTTATTGTTTGTTTATATGTTGCATTATTTGTAGAATAAGTTATCTCAGCATAAAATCGTAGTTAAATTTGTAATATTATATTGTCATAGAGTTTATATACCGTATGTGTGCCAAATTTTCAGCTCTACCAGTTGGGGGGAGGGCGGAAAAAATGGTTTAAAATTCAGTTTGAAGATTTGATACTAACATACTAACAAATCATGTCAAATAAAAGCTTGAAAATTAAACCCTATAATAATTGCACATATGTAGGTTGGGAGGAAGTGGTGTACCGTTGTGGAAGGTGAACGGGTGGTGTAGTAGTTAACACCTCTGCGATCAATAAGGAGTCCCGGGTTCGATTCTCGGCCCATCGCTATTTTCACCTGACCGAAAGTTACCGCCTGTTACTTAACACCAACTCTCATTTAATGCAGCGTGACTATATCATGCCCCTCTTTTTACAATGTGTTTGTAATTTATGGACGGCTTTATGTGAAACCCCAAAGCAATAAGTAGAAAGAAGAATACATGGAAAAAAATCGCCAGAGGTT
This sequence comes from Laupala kohalensis, assembly GCA_002313205.1. Taxonomy (NCBI): domain Eukaryota; kingdom Metazoa; phylum Arthropoda; class Insecta; order Orthoptera; family Trigonidiidae; genus Laupala; species Laupala kohalensis. The sequence continues at coordinate 845,380 of NNCF01126653.1, read as the reverse complement.
AATGAAAAATTTTAAGAGTGTGTGCAATAAGGATGTTCATTAGCTTCGAAGCTGTGGTTTCTAAAATACAGCAAGTGTATGTTTTGATCATTGTTTCGGGTATTTAACCGGTAAGCAGTTTTCATGAGTAACGTGTAGAAGTTACAACGAAAAGTTCACAACCAATTTGATGTGTTTTCAACTATCTTCATATGTTTCCTTCTATTTGTGCGCGAATTATTTACTCAGGTTCAACTAAAAGTAGGTTCAGTGAACGAATAGTAATGAGGGTGGAGTCTAAAAACTACACAAGAGCCAAATGCCAGCCAGTATCACGAGATTGTCGTGTCTTCCTCTCGAGTTAGACACGCCGACGTTCGTAATTGTTTCTGCAGAAGTACTAGGTTTTCGTTACATTCGAATTCTGTCGCTTGAAACGCTGATCCGTATGCAAATTGAAAGAGGGTGAACCGGGGTTACCGCAGAAATATTCGAGTTATTGTGTTCCCTTTCGACCGGGAGTAAAACGAAACTGGCTAAATCTGAGAATTAAATGAAACTGACATTCTGTACGATAATATAGACGTTTAATTTTATTTAGATCGCATTTCACCACCCTTTAACTATCTGTCTGGCACTTCCCTAGCGGGTAACTAACCAGTTTTCACTAACTGATCGATAGATCTTGCTGTGGGCCAATTCTTGGTAAAGTGGCCTTCATCTCTTACCATAGCTCCCAACCTTCCACCCTTGTAAATAAGCACCATTGTAGATAAGCTAAATAGCAAGCTACAATCCCGTCCCTTCTGTTCCTGCTGTGATAGATCTGGCTCATTTTACCCACAGATTATAGAAGTACGTAATATAATCTGTGCTTTTATCACACTTATCCATAGGATAGGGTGACTCTTGGTGACAAGCCGTTCCACGTTGCCATTTTCGCGCAGTGGTTACGCAGGGGACAGTGAAACTGTTTGTTTGCAAAACACGCAAAATGTCACAACGCAAGCTTCTGTTTCATCGAGGAGCGGACTGAAAATGGAAGGAATCATTAATCAAGAAAATAAGGTTTTAAAAAGAACGATTCCTAAAACTGCAATATCAAAACATCAAACATTTATAAATTTACCATAACAAAAATAATTTCATAAGCTTTAACTATTTGGGCTCTTTATTGATTTGAAAGTATTTTTTATACTTATTATTAGGTAATTGATGTAATACAAAAAAGAAACTGACTAAAGGTTATCCAGTTTTTTTCAAAAACAAGGTTATTGGTAACCTCCACGGCGTCCAAATTTGAAGTTAATTTGCCAATTTTTTGAAAAGAAGCTTTTATTTAAAAAGTTCAGTACTAAAAAGTTAAAAAGAATTATAAAATCAAAAAGTATAACTTCTCAAACGTTCCTTCCTTGGTTACTCATCGTGGGTGCAAGTACTTAGTAGCTACATAAACGTAGATATTTTTAAAATATGAAATATAAAATTTAAAAGCTTGAGGATATTTCCAAGGCCGTTATATAATATAAAATTAGTACTTATGACGCTTGGAGTCTGAAGTTTTAAATATTTTTTAAAGCTTTCAAATAAGGAGTGCTTTAAATTTTTCTTCATTTTCTGCAATATGCTCGTGAAATTAATTCATTAATACGGTTTTCTCACCCAAAGTTTCCGGAGAATCTGAGTCTTCCCAAATTTTTTAAATTTCTGGTCCCAAATAATTGCCCTGAAGAAAGCAACAGCAGGATAACCGAAACGTTGGCAGTTTTCTACTTAGACGTGGCTTGTCCTGGACAAACAAGTATATATTCTTATTTGAAGTCTGGGCATAATACAACTTCTTTCACTTTTTCAGAGCTATTACCCCTGAACTTACTGAATAACTATGCCCGACCAATTAAAACTTTATTACTTCGATCAAGTTCAATTTCTATCCCAGAATGCGTTTCATAAATCATTCTCTCTATCACTATGGTCGTCATCACATTCATAAAGAAAGAATTGGTCTTCTACACCATCATTCAAAATTCTGTTTCCCTTTCAGAGTTCTCTCACCATTAGAAATGCAAACAACGTGAAAACTGAGTAATCACTTAATAATACACACAAATAATAGTGAAAGTGTGAGTAGAAAGGTTACGTAACTACTTTCGTGGGGTGATTTCGGATCTCAAAGAGGCGTCTGACACAAAATACAGGGGCAAAATAAAATACAACTTATTGCCTCCTTGCATGACTCAGTGTCAAATGAGTATAGTGGATGGATAGTCACTAGAACTAAAAATTTACCTGGTGGGATCATATTGATCTCATAATAGTAGATAGGGGTTAAAACCAATCTCCTTATGGACTCACCTGCTCTTCCACTATCTGGTTAGGGCAGCTGGGTACCGCGTACTGGTTACGGTAGCTGAAGGAGCTCGGAGCGACAGCTGTCGGGGACGAGATGACTGCATACCCGGAGGACTCGGCGTAGTCCGCAATTGAGGATGGAGGCGTGCCCTTCGAAGACGCACGAGTCCCTACGTACAACGCTTCTAAGTCGCCACTACCATGTTCCACGTCTAGTTTGGACAAACCTGTGGGCATAATTGGAAAAACAAGTCATTGAAAGATCGCAGCAGTGATGGCGGTGTGTCGCATGACAGATTTTGAAGGTACAGAGATGAGTAGGTGCACAATCCATGACTTGTCATATCCACACCTCGTTCTCCATGAAACAAGATGTAAGAAATATATTCTAAGAGAAAAAATATGAGATAATCTACTAATAACTGAATTAAGTATTTAGTTATATTTATTCTTGTACAGATGATAATGTCCTATAATACGTCTTTACTTTCTTCTCCCCTTCTTTAATCTCGTGCAAGTCAATTTTAATTCTCTCTTTCCGTTTCAATTAATACCGCAATCGCACTTTATAGAGAAATACGTCGTGTCTAAATTTAATAATTAGATTTATTCCTAATATCACCTCTAACCCTCGTGCCAGTACAGTTGCATAGTATTAGTTATTTTCAAAACGCGCAGAATTGTTCCTGGCAAAAATGCTTCTGCCAAAACTAGTTTTGATCGTTTTTTTTTCATCTGAACATTTTTTCCCTGCGATGAATATACTTAGTAGTTGATTAGTGCAACCTTTCATCAGATGGGCGTATTTATGGAATGCCGAGTTACAAAAGCTGACGGTTACCGTTTCGAACTGCTTTATACTCAAGCTGGATTATTCGACAATAGATTTCGACTCTTTTTGTTCTTCACAACTTTGCGATATAGAAGGAATTATGACAAACAAACTGTTGGCTGTCTTGTCGCGAGGACTTGCGCACTTATGTGATCTTATGGTAAAACGAAACATGAACCATGCGAATTTTTTGCATTGAATTTGTATGGAAAAATTCTAATTATTAAATTTAGACATCGTATCATAACTTTTTATCGTTAACTCACCTTCCGTTAAAAAGCGCAATTTGATGATTTTGCCAACATTTTCTCATTTTTATCGCCGGCTACAACTTGTGCTAGCTTAAGTCCGGTACTAAGCGGCACTACTGCCACCTAGTTTATAGTTTAAAATATGCTCTGAAATGAACTACCTTAACACAGAGAAAAATAATATGTACCCTTTACTAAACAGAGTAGTAATGTAGTAGTAAAGCGGCTAAGTATTTTGGTTGCAAATAAATTAAGAGCGTATGATTGTAAAGTTGAGGAAAATCGGAAAATTTGTCACCCCACCAGATGTGTCACCCGATCGAACCGCACTCCGCCCACACCATAATGACGCCTCTGATTCCGAGCATTTATTCTTTTTAAAGCCAGCAAAACAACCTAGAAATAATCGGAGCGGAATTTTACACCCCCCCAATAAATCTGATATCTTAGCAATATTTCAACTTGCGAAGCGACATGTCCTTAGCCGGAATATAACCTCCCTTCCCTCAAGTGAAGCTTAATGTAAACAGTATATAAGTAGTTCTATTCTTATGTACTCGCACAAGTTATAAACATCCGATCCCCTCCCTCTATGGACCGCACCAAGAAAACAGAAATGTACACAGAATCGAAATATTACTCTTCCAAGACCTCTAAGGACGAGCCGGAATCGCCCCTCACCCGCGGAAACTTACCACACTCTCTTGTGAGGAAAAGTGTGCGTGTTTACAAGACATAACACCAAGTCCCTAGTCGATTCTGTCTGTCTGTCTTCACGATTCTCTCACTAACTGCAAAACTGATATTGTTCCGGTTTTCACGAATGTGAATGGTATCAATTAGTAAAGTTCTGAGAATGTTCTAGTAAATGCAATTTTTGATGGAATGTACTTTTGAAATTACCTGAACTCCCTTCACTACTACTGGATGAGGAGCCGTTACTCAGTCTAACGACCTTCCATGATATCTCATTTGGACACCTATAACATAAATAAATATCCTTGTCTGAATAATAATAAATCACTGCATTCTCCTTATCTAAACATACTTTCCTAATGCAATAATATATTAATGTGTGAGTTAGAGAAACAAAACGACTCAATACCTTCGTCCTAATACGAAAAAGGCAACTGCAACGCCGATTATGACAACTCCGACCAACAGCCATGGCCACGAAGATACTGTATCGTTGGTAGCTCCAGGTTCACTAGACGACGACGCTTTACTCATAGAGGCTGAAGAATTTGCGGGGGATCCTTCATAGCAGGAGCCTCCGAATTTTTCTTCTTCCTCTGGTGACGTCCAGGTCACAATTTGAGCTGGAGCACCGACTAACCCATCTGCGCTTACGAACATTACCGTCACGTTATAAAGGGTGGCAGGCTTCAACCCTCCCACCTACGAAAAAATGAGAACACTGTTATGATCTTGTATGGTACATGTAGCTGGTTCTGGATATCTTACCCAATACTAGGTAATTGTCATTTTCTTGTTTTAGTTTTATTAAGTAATTCAATAACTTAAAAATAAGTTTAAAGTGTTAATGACTAAAATAATAAACAAAATATATAATGTTGGATTGTATACGTGGAATTACGATAGATAAAAACTTCAACAGGAATACTCTGTAATCAGTGCATTATATTCGACAAAACAGTTAAGCTGCGAGACTGAGAACGCTGCTGTACACGAGGTTCCATATTTACGGTTGAAAACTATAAATTATTGCTGGCACGCTGCGTAAATTTATCAGAGGAACGAAAAGAAGGATTTTCATAACATATTAGAAGAGGGAGCTTCGGTGGAGTTGCCTATTGGCAAATATTACTTATTGAATATGTTTGTGTGATGGCTGATATATGGGAGAATGGGTTCTAATGACCCAGCCGTTGACGATCCCTAAAGCCCCACACACACAAATATGGGAGATAATTAATAACTATTATTCCAGAGGCATGTAAAAGATGCTACAGCAAAAAATTACACAGACGAAAACTGCGTGTGATTGATAATTGAGCAGTGCTGCTTATAAAGTAGTTTACCAATTTGTTTCGCATAAGTGAAAATTGATACTGTTTATGTTATGAAAGATCGGCCATTGCGCACCCGAGGATGTTAGGTTTTTAGAGAAACGTACTTAGAGCACAAAAGAGATGGTGACGGAGTCGAGGGAACGACCGATCCGAAGATTCGTTTGAATACAACCATATAAATATCCACTGTTCTACGCAGTAGCTCGCGTGGAGCAAAATTTAGAGAAGAGAAAATACAATAGAAGAAGGGCAAAATTAACTAGATATAGTCTTGACGGGAACTTGACAGAGACAAGGGTATGGACGCTTTGGAAATTCGGGAGGACGGTTCTGGGCTATTTCGAGTCGAAACCCAGAATCACAAGCAAAGTCATAAAAAATGGAAACGGAGGAGACAGGAACCCATTAGGTGTAGCGTGGATTGACATAGAGCATGACAGTGGGGAAGTGGCTTTGGTCATCGAAGATAATATACAATAGAAATAATTGACGGGACGCAGAACTCACCAGGGGACAAGTGAACGCGCATGGAGAAGAGAGGTCAGGGTTTCTTTTAAAATGTAAAGAAGTGTCAAATGATGAGGGAACAAGAACATCGCGCATGGTTAGAACAATGGAAGATAAGGGCAGCTGTCCTAAGATAAATGGATCCCTAAAAGGGGCATGAATCACGTGATCGTGTCGTGGCGTCGTTGGAAAAGTACTTAGTGTTGTTAAAGCGGACCTTGCCATTCGTCTAGGACGAGCCTACGTCACTAGAAATCAGCAAATCAACATTACTCCACGTGGAGTGACATAAACCTAATCATTGGCCGAAAATAGCACGTGACATAAGGGTGAGGTTTTCTTCACCACGTTTTGGGAACTGGTGGGGAAATTTGTTACATAACGGGAAGCGTCGAAGAGCTCGAGATCATTTTACCATTATTGTTCAGAGCATTATCATTTTTAGCAGAGTATTATTTATCTTTGCTGATCAATAGAGCACCGTCGTTAGAGCTCTATCAGATCACTCTGACTAATCACATCGAGATGGTGATCTCGATTGTCATCGCTGTATTCACTAGACCATAATTACGAGTTATGACTCAGTTACCTCATTAATGAGTAGAACGATGACTCGTGTTCTTATTAAATTATCAACGATCATTAAGTCATTGAGTTACTTGCTCTTCGGATGATTCTCGCAGTTTACGCTCGATTCAACACGGAACTTTATTAAGTGAACAAAATGCCTAAGAACCGTAATTAGGCCATTGAAATACCTTCAAGTCGGCTGGTTTCAACACTAAATGGTTTTCGAGGAGCGGCGCTTGGGTCAATTGGTCTTGGTCATCTACCATCTGCTGTAGGACGGGGATTCACAGGCCGAGGGGTTCTGGGTCAGATTCCGGAGGGACCCGGCACACCCACGAGGTTTGGCAACTGGCAGTCCATCTCTAATTGGTATTTAGAGTAAAGGTAAATTGGCATGACTGGCTGCGCCCAGTATCTGGTAAAAGCGACAAGTGATTACCAGAACTTAATCAAGCGTGTGCTTCGTTACCAAGAACTTTTGGTAGAATGTGGTATGTAATGACAGTTATTAGAGACAATCTAGCTTTGTTTGGTAATTAATATGTGTGCAGTAATTTATTATGAAATCAAATATATTGGGACTGATAGTCTACCAACACTTTACTGTCAAATGACGTATTGTGTTTCAGAAACGTGTGATTTTTTGGAAGCGAATTGGGATAATTATGTGCACGAGTAGTGTTGAGGACTAGTTTTAAGTGATGTTTGTATTTCATTAAATCCTATTTTATCGGAACTGTTGGTTTAATTAATGCCTTAATTTGGTTCTTTATGATTATAAATGGGCAGAACCCCGCCCTTCCTAAATCTATTCAGTAATTTAATATGAACTTCTAGTGAATGCTGAGTGGGTGTATCCGTGATTATGTTACAAACTTTCAGGGATGATGGAGGAAGGCAATTGGATCAATTAGAGTTAATGAACCATATTCCGAAAACAATCGAGTCAAAAGTTATAAGCAAAATTCTACTCATTTAATTCCGTTTACCTGCACAAGTTTTACGAGATGCTACATTTACAAGTGTTCAAAACAGCGTCCTCCTGCGTGCATGGCATCGTCGCACGAAGTTCGAATACCCCCGGTGTCGTGTGAACAGTGTCGCAGGTAACGATAATTCATGTCATGAGATTCTCTTCAGTCTCGACAGGTATCTCATACACAAGACCTTACACACGGACCCACAAAAAGAAATCAAGTGGGGTGAGATCAGGTGAACGAGATGGCCACGAAACAGGACCTCCTCTTCCTATCCACTTTGCCGGGATTGTCTGATCCAGGTGCTAACGAACCCTCAGTCCGATGTAAGATGGAGTTCCCTCACGTTTGAACCACATCCGTTGACGAACGACAAGTGGGATGTGTTCCAGGAACCTGGGTAGTACATCTCTGAACACCACTGTGTACACTGCTTCATTTAGGCGGGAAGGAAGTAGGAACGGGCCTACTATGTAATCACTGACTATGCCTGCCCACACATCCACTGAAAATATGTGCTGATGGCTCTTCACAACTGTAGCATGGGGATTCTCATCGGCCCAAACATGACTATTGTGACTATTTCGGATTCCGTCTCTGGTGAAAGAGGCTTCATCTGAGAAAAGTACATTTGCAGGAAAGTGAGGACCGACTGCAAGGCGCTGCAAGACCCATTGGCCGAACACAACACGAGGTGCGAAATCAGGAGGACTTAAAGCATGAACTTTCTGTGGAAGGCAGGGGTGTAGCTGCGTTTCACGTAATACTCTCCACACAGTACTGTGCGAAACATTCATTTCACGTGCAACTGATCGAGTGCTGATTGCAGGCGCCTCATCCAGGCAAGCAAGCACTGCATCTTCTAAGAGTCCGTGTAGTTCGTCGTCCTCCTCGGTCGTTGTACTGTGGTAACACTTGCCCTGTTTCACTTAATCGTTGTAACAGTCGTGGAAACATGGCGTGAGCCGGAAGTTCCCTACGTGGATATTTGGCCTTGTACAACCTTTCAGCATTTTTGTTACTTCCATTTGTTTGCCCACACACGAGAATCATTTCTGCAAGTTCCGCAACTCCATTTGGTTAGGGTTGATCAACGTACCACTTCAACTCGTAAACACAGACTGAAACCAACAGTACAGACATCGTACACCGATCAAGTCAGTACACAGTACGCCATCTGCATTGGAGTAGTTGAGTCATTGTCGCAGCTTCTTCTGCACGTCGGGAATTTCTACCCTACAATTTCAGCACACTGTCGGAGGTATCAGACTGATTTTCGATTTAACTTTCGACTGCCGGCCTCAGTGGTGAGGTGGATACTGCATTGATCTACTAATCCCAAGTTGGCGGATTCAAACCCGACTGAGGTCGGTGGTTTTTAACTTTTGACTTGATCATTTCCGGACTATGGTTAATGGAATTAAATTAGTAGAATTTTGCTTATAACTTTTGACTCTATTGTTTCCGGAATATGATTCCTTATCTCAAATTGATCCATTTGCCCTCCATCATCCCTGAAAGTTTGTAACATCATCACGGATACAAG